>JADWOT020001835.1:3401-49000 GCA_036345935.2 Taenia hydatigena | reverse complement strand
AGATGCAGAGGTAGAGGGCAGGTGAGGCGGTAAAGCTAGTGTCGGCTGTCTAATGACCTTTTGCGTCATTCCGTATATCTCAATCCCTTCATCTGCCGACCCACCTACATACCTGCCTATCTGTCGATTTTCTCGACTACCGATCTGTTCACCTGTCTCTTTCTCGACCTGCAAAACGTGTGGAGGGTCAATTTGGGCAGCATGACGTGGATATATGAGGCTAGTGGGAACAGACCTGTCTCCAGTTTTCACGGAAAGGGTTCAAATAGTGGACGATGAGTAATCTTGAATGGCTAAGATGTTGAGATGCACATTACGTTGATATATCACTCAATTTGCCGATTAAAGGTGAAAGGAAGGTGGGCAGGTGTCAAGTACTGTGGCTCCGAGAATGTAGGTGCTGCCGAAGATGAGATGCAGCAATGCTGAAAGGCTAGCCTAGGCCACACTAGGCACCGAGGGGCATCGAATTGAAGTGGGTCACGTCAGTGCAAAACTGCCGATGGCCTTTCGTGTGCTCCTGAATCCGTTTTCCTTCAAGGCGCAGGGAATAACTATTCTAACGAGTAAGTATAGTACCTGTTGCATTAGACTTTGTCTTCAAGTAGGGGGTCGCGCAAAATGGTATCATCTGGTTGGTTGTTCAAAATCATCAAACTCATGCGAAAAAGTTGCGTGCCTCAACGTAATGGTTGTATCTATCAATCCAGACCCATCCACATAGACACGGGATCCACAATCGGGTATCAATATTGTTAGTCTGCATCTCTCTTAGGGGTCGCATTATTAATTAGTCGGTGTCTATCCACAGGGTTGCAGGACTCATTCGGGGATCATCGCGTCGAACCGTGTTCACCGCGGTAGGCATGAGGCTCATCATTAAGTGCTTGACTCGTAGTGTTTTACAATTGACCTCTGCGTTATTGCTTCTTCCCACTGTGCCATCGTTCTTGTTTTTTGATGGTAGGCATGATGTTACTCCTTTCTTTTAGCATGGGAAGCTCTCTTATTATCGTTAGAATGATTAACGATTCAATTGTGCTGTTTTCCGCACTTTTCATACATTTTCTATTTGGCCATGTTTAGCGCTTTGCGAGATTTTGGTTAAGTAGTGCCTTTTTAGGTAATTTTGGGGATGGTGATTGAAAGCCAACAATTCGTTACTCCCGTTATTCGGTCGGCACTATCTTTTCGCTAACTCTCTTTTCGCTATTTCCTCGTAAAGTCTAATACTCTTGAAAAGTAGTAAAAAGGCGATCGTTTAGCAAGGTGGAGTGTCTTTTGCCTCTTAGCTTGCGATGAGTAGACATCAATCCATTTACGGACTCGTGGTAGAACGTTAGGGTTTTCGTGTCTCAGATTCAACTATTGTGTGTAATGTTAAGTAGGTTGACTTCATTTATAAAATTGTAAGTTTTACAATGGTTGTGCTGGACCGCCTTCTTGCATTGTTTCATTCGATCGCTACGAACTTTTTTTCGTTTGTGTGAAATTTCACCTTTCTGAGGATATAGAAGGAACAACCAGGCATTTAATTTCTGTCATTTGGTTCGGCAAGCACTTTTAGCGTAGCTTCCTTTTTCCCGTCTCCAAGCTTTTAATTAACCCATTAGCAGGTTCAAATTTTCTTCTTTAGCTCTTTTTAGCTTTTAACCTCCGAAATTAAGCAGTTTTTGTCAATCCAGCTTTACGTCCTGTTGTGGATTCTTTTTTGCTGTGCTGCCTTTGCCTTGTGCTTCTAATTGCTTGCCATTCTTAAGGGGGGGAACTTTCGAGTAGGTCCTATGCGCCTTATTTGTAATAGTTGTTCTTTGTCCTATTCCCTGTGCGACTCTTCGGTGTGTACTGTTTTTTTTTCTCATAGTGATCCCTGCAATTTTCACTCCCGCTTGCAAGTTCTTTTTACTAGAGAATGGCCTCCTAGGTCGTATACAGGTTTAGCATGTGTGAGGTGGATTTATTGGCTGGGTGGAGGTAAAAGGGTGTTTTGGTGTGGTTGAGCTGAACGAGCTCAGTGCGTACTACTCAGAGGCTGATCCTGACTTGCATGCCAGGTTAGTCATAAAGGTAATTCCTCTTTCCCTCCATCTCTCACCCTACATTACCCCCGAAATTGAAGGACAATTTTGGGCTTAGTTTGCCGGAATCACTGGCCTGAATGCATTCGTCTCCTGCACAATCTTACATCAAGCTGCACTGTGTCAAGCCGACGCTGGGAATTAGTAAGTTTAAATAAAAAAATAAAGGGTCTCGGTAATCACCGCTGTGTGGTGGACTGAAAACCAAAATTGACGTTACCGCTGCCGGCCAATCGACGTCTACACCGCTCAGGTGTCTAATTGTTGATTAGGTTGATGCCTCCTGTTGTTAAGGTTATCCACGATTGCAGACGCCTCCTTTCACAAGAAACTTGGTTCATCATTGCACTTTGTTATGCATAGGCACTGACGCTGGTCTGTGTCATTCTTGATAAATGATGTCTGTTTCCTGTGTAACGTGAGCCAGATCTTACTACTTCACGTGATACCGTTGCATCATAGTTTTTCATGCAACTGTGCAAAACTGGCGCCTCTGTTTAGACCTTACTTCCCTCGTATTGATTGAGGCTTTCCCCAATCCATGCTTGCTGTTTCCGTTCCGCGGACGAGAAGTCCGCTATTCAAAGAGGGATTCGCGCGCTCTTTGTCCATGTGGAAACACCGCAACCGTCGTGAAGTCCATAAAAATCATGTGCCAAGAGGGAATGGGGACGCTAAAATAGTTAATTGCGTCTACTGGCAGCACTTTAGTGTGGAACAGCACAAAACTCTGTAAATTCTGATTCCTTACCGTTCCTGATGCCTACATCTCCCCCTGAAGCTGTGATGATGTCTCCACAGTGTTGTATGTTCCTGTAAATTCTCCATCATTAGTAAATTTTGGAGTGTTACTCATTTGTATGTGCTTTTTTTGCAAACAGAGGAACGTGAGAATTGAATGAGCTTACGCAGGTGATGGTAAATTCGCTCGTTGGTCCCTAAGAGTCTTACTTCGTTGACGCGAAATTCCGCCTTTGTGAAGGTATGCAAGGAAAAGCAGCAATTTGTTTTAGTTATTTTGTTAGGCAAGAAATTTTAACGCAGTTTTGTTTTCCCTACTCCCAAGCGCGCCAAGGTCTGATCGCTCTTTAGCTTTAGTAGCCGAAATCAGGCGATTTTGTCGATCTAGACCGACGTTCTGTTGCGCGTTTCTTATTTCCGTGCTACCTTTGCCTTGGGCCCATAAGGGCTTGCCATTCCCAAGGTGGAGAAATTGATAAGCAGATAATGCACGCTTTGTTTGTAATGGTTTTTCCTTGTCCTATTCCTTATGTGAGCCCTCGATGCGTACCATTTTTTCTCAGTAACTCCTGCGATTTTCACTCCCACTTACAACTTCGTCTTAGGTCATAGACAGATTTAGGATGTATAGTATTTTTCACAGCCCACGAATTCAGCGCTTGTCTTCATGAACTAAGACGAGTGCACCTGAAGGCACTGAGTAGTTGCGTCAAGCATACACTGGGAATTGTGAAGCTTGATTAACAAATAAAGGGTCTCAGGAATTACCACTGTGCGGGTGAGCTAAAAACCAACGTTTTCGGGATAGCCACTGACCGACGGACGTCTGCACCTTTCAAGTGTCTAATTGCTGGCTAGGTTGACGCCTCCTGCTGGTACGGGTGCCCGAGATTGTAGATGCCTTCGATCACCGCACCTTGGTATTCACAGGCATGGACGCTGGTCTATACTATTCTTGATAAATGATGACTATTCCTTGTATAGCGTGACCTATCCCTTACTGTTTCGCGTGATACCGCTGCATTATGAATGCTCATGGGAATTTAAAGCCAACACCTCTGTTTCGGGCATTATTTCCTTCTTACTTATCAAGGCCCTCCCCATTCTATGCTTGCTGTTTCCGTTTCACAGGTTCAAATGTCGGTTGGGTGTGAACCAAATGCAGACGGGAGGTCCGCTGTCCAAAGCGGATTATAAGTGTAATTTGTCAGTGTGGAAACACCGCTATCATCGTGAAGTCCATGAAAACCACGCGTCAAGAGGGAAATGGGACACGGGAATTATCGCCTCTGTCTCCTGGCAGCACTTGGATGTTGAACAGCACAAACTCTCTAAATCCTGAACCCCCACTGTTCCTGATACCTACATCCCCTCCCCAAGTTGTGGTGATGTCTCCACAGTGTTGTGTATTCCTGTTCATCTTTTATCGTTAGCAAATTTAAAAATGTTACTCATTTGTATGTGTTTCTTCGCGAAGAGAGGAACATGAATGTTGAGTGAGTTTGCGTAGATGATGATAAATTTGCTTGTTGATCGACGTGTCTGGGGATGTGAGGTGAGGCGGTCCACTGTTATATGCCACAAGAGTCTCCAGATTGTGGTGGGGATGCGGCAGCTACATTTTGCTACGACTGAATTATTAAATAAAAGTGATTGTTTAGCGCACCACTTGTGTTGGGGGGCGGGTGGCTCAAGCTAGTTTGTGATAAGTCTAGTTTGATTTGAATAATAAATTGTAATTACTAGGACGGGCTGGGACGGCATGTTATCAAAGGACAAACGTAGTGACGCCAATTGGGACTATTTCTACATAATCACGGATATTCTGGGCCAATGGACTGCCCACAACTTTACTTGTACCCACTTCCGTATGCCAAAGCAATTAAACGTAAGAGATTGCCACATTTTCGTTGATGCTGCAAGTTCGATAAACAAATTTTGCTGGATTTAGACACATGCTTATGATTGGTGGTAGATTTTATCCTAACAATGTCTATGAAACTCTCATTTGTTTCTGCATATTAAATGTAGCATATCATATATCGTTTAAGATTAAAAATAAGTGCGCTTGAGGTATGTAATTTCTGAGACGCATTTTAACTACGGATTGCATATTTTGTTAAGTGAAACAAGTCTTTAAGTCAACTAAATCGCTCATCATTTTGGAGGTTATCAGCGGTAACTGCTTTCCGCCTCGATGGTAAATTGAGTTCTTTGCTACACTAGAATGCCATAATTTTGGCAGAAGAAGGCCTTATTTTTTTAGACTTGTCCTATTCACTAAGAAGCGCTTGGCACAAATGAGCTTGCAGGGCATGAGTTTCAGTGGAACATGTCGCGTCTGACTGGAGCAAAATTTGCTAATCATGAGTCCTCTACCTAGCGATTCAGGGTTAGAATTCTGCCTCTGGCATCACTTTACATGTAACTCAGGTAAGAATTAATTGCATTATATGGTTTCTTACCATCCCTCTCGTGCATAAACTTGCAATATCCATTTACTAAACAATTAAACTTTACTGTTTATTCCCGAGATTTTAATCATTAATGCGCCCTAAACTTACTTAGTACGACTAGATATCATACTTACATCTGTAGCCTACGTATAACTCTTAGTCAATTTAAGTTATTTAACGGCGAAGTAATTATAATTGGAAGTCTTGATGATAAGACGAGAAAAAAAAATAATTTACTTACGAAAGAGCTGCTCACCGTGTTCCACCGCCATCAGAGAGGTCAGGATGCAATTAGCTTTTGTGTGGTAGCTTAGATCACAATCAGATTATACAAACAACACATTAGCGAATTGGCTCAAGTGCTCTGCGTTCTAAGTATTTTTTACTTGGGTCTAAAAGCGGTTCCAATTAGGCACCGGCCGTCAACTGGCTACGATGCCAAAATAGTAGGTCTCCTCTGAAGCAATAACATTTTGTGCCATGCAGCTGTGCTAAGGGTGCGCATTAACAAACAGCCAGGGTGAACGGACATTACGGTGCGTCATTTGTTGCTCATTCTAATCTGTAATTAATAAAGATTATGTTTCAAATGTTAGATTAATTGCGGTTTAGTGAAGTTCAGTTCAATTTTAAGACATTTAATGCTTAGGAATGAATGCCATGTAATGGGAATGAATTCAATACGAAAGCTAGGATAGCTTGAGTGGATAGCTTAGATCCATTTTCTTGGTTTTCTGCCTACAATTATTTAGTTTTGTACTCAGCAGTTTCTTTCATCTCTGGTATCTGCGATGTTATCTCGAGTCATGAAGTAAAAATTTAGACCTGGCCGACAGTTAAGTGGACTATTTTGGCGAATAAAGCCAAAATAATGCAAGCATATAGAGCTGCGTTATATTCTGTTTATTTAGATCCAGATTCGATTAGAATTATGATCTAGCAGCTTATACCATTTAGTGGTTACTTGCGGCAATTCCTTTATCAAATTGTAAAAAAAAAATAAGGTTTGGTCGATGATTGAGCGCCTAGTTTGACACAGATGATTGATAATGTACACTCAAACAATCGGGTACCTCTGCGACCAGAAATGGTCCAAATTGAAAGTCATATGCCCATTTTATTCTGCAAACGCTTTCAATGGGGTTAGAACTGAAACTCAGCATTCTGCTTCCTTCGTTAGTTGCTTGCGGCAGTTCATGTTCACAAATCAGTTAATTTTGGCGCGTCTGGTATGTAGGGATCTCGGTTCGGCAAAGGAAGTTACAGCAGTTCTCGTTTTAAGCTCCGGCAACGTAGGTGTGGCTGATGTGTAGGGTGTCCACTGCGTCAAGGAAAGCTGGGACGCTACGACTCTAGAAATGCCCTCTCTTCAACCTCTTTTGGTCGATCGTTGCTTAGAATCGGGATTTGGCAGCAAAGATGTAACTAAAATGCGAATTGCTTACATTGGCAAAGGGAGTTGAGGGAATACGGAAACAAAGGATAATTTGAAAATAGGAAGAGATTTGTACACTCAGGGCAAAGATGAAATGGTTTGGATTTGAGCAGTGACGATACGGATGTGTGAGAACATGGAACGAAAATAGTCAAGTCGATTAGAGTAAACCAGGTGGTGCATTCTTAAGAATAGATTGTTTGAGAGAGCAGGTAGATATTTCATGCTTCTTAAACACTCGTCTTCCTTTCCCATTAATAGCATTAAGCAGGTAATTTGCTCTTTCCATACCTGCTCCTGCTTTCTCTTTCCTCATTTTCAAGATCCATCCGTATGCTACTCTCATTCTTCACTTCATTTTTGTGAGTCGTTTCAATATTATCACATCTGATGTCCGGTATAAATCACAGAAAATAGGACTATGACTAGCCAGATACTTTTTCTCAAGCCAGTTCCTTTGTCGTTTACTCATATAGCTAGATGAGTAGGCAAATGTATTAGTGTAGAAAAGAATGAGAGAAACTAGGAAAGAAATGAAGGACGCTGCGTCACAGTTCCATACGCACGACTTCTTACCTCTTTGCCCTAATCTCAGCCATTCTTTTGTCTCTTTCAGCTTAAAATCCTTATTTGCTCCTGCCGATGACGAATGGACGGCCATTGCCGTTAGCATCAGGAAAGCCTCTTTGTTAATCCAGTAGCCATCTTTAGGGGTGAATTGCCGATTTCTTAGGGCGAACTTCAATCCTGCACTACGCTCGCTGTGCTGCACTTACTTCATACGTCTCAAATCCCGAAATAAGCAGCAGCAGCATCAAAAGACCTGCTAGTGTACAACAACTTACTCAATACTCATGTCCCACCGCGGAAGAACTGTAGCGCGGTACTCACATCTAGGCTTGACTACTTGGGACTGAGTCAGAATAGGCGAGATTAGTGACTAAGGCTAAATTATGACAACCTCGAGTAAGGCCATTTAAATTGACCCACTTAATCAACTCGAAACAACTCATTTCAAGGAGAGTTGTAGTGCTCTCTTTCCACCGCTCAGACATTAGGAATCAAGGCACGCTGACTAGAAGTAGACCTGATGACGTCTTGGGAATTAATGGAGAGGAGCTCTTGTCTATGCCTCCTTTTCGCATTGCCACTCCAACGCATCTCCGGTGAGTGTCTCCTTTTTTGCATACTGCGCTCTAGGCACTTACAGGTATTGCGTCTTACCTAATGTCATACCGTTTTTGCTCCTCGCATAAAAATACATACGGAAAAGAGGAGTGAATAATTCCTACAATTCAGCTTCTTACCTTATTTTTCCAATTGCAACACGTGTCGTGTGGTGTCGCCTAGTGCCGTCAGGCGCAAACTTCAGACAGTATCACCTGTAGGTGGTTTTGAGGGAATAGGCGTCACTCACTTTTGTGCTTTCGTGACTTGATTAAGTTGCGTGCATCGTATTGCATACAAAGGAGGAGGAAGGGAATGAGAAGAACCGCCGATATTAATGTGCTTTGACTTAAATGCGCTGCCTCCTTGCGACTGCTCGTCCTCGGTTTTCTTCAAAAACCGCCTATTATGCATTGGAAACTCACCCCTTACGATTACTATGGCTTGAGCGAAGGTGCGTTTCTGCCGGTTGCTCCAATTTCATGCAAAGACCTGTTGTTGTCTTGCACCAATGAGTGCAATGGCGGTGAGCAAACCTCACCAACCTAGGCAGAGCACCATGCTTTTTTCGGCCAAAAGCGACCAAAGAATGACTGGGTGCGAGACAAAAGCGAGAGGTTTACGGAGAGTAAGTAGAGGAAAAGATGGGAAAGGTCTCTGCACGGTGCTAGGGCACTGAATTTCTTATTTCCTTTCACCTTTCTTCTGCATGTTCGTAAATTTTTCCATTGGCCTACTTTTCTAGCCATGCATTCGAGTAAGGTATGCAGAAATCAATTTTGTGGAGGATTTATAAGTTTCCATTGAACGCCGCACTCGAAGACGCTACTCATAGTTCTACCTTGATGAGTGAAACACACTAGGATACCCGTTGTGACGAAATAGGGATAAGGAGGGGAAGAAGCTAATGACATAACTTACCCATAATTTTTGTGTTTTTAATCTCTTCTGGTCTTTTGACGTTAAAACGGTGAAGTGTGCGGTTGAGGTATCGGAGAGATTGAGAAGGAAGCAGTGGCGATTGAGGCTGAGAGGCGTACCAAAGGTGAGTAACTAATGAAAGGGTACTGAGGCACTGATGAAGAATTGGGTAGTGGAAATGACGATAACTTGGGAAGCAAGATGAATGGAAGAAGGCGAGAGAATGCCGTATGATTTGTTTTTCACTCGATCGGTGGTTCGTGGTGTCAGCTGACACTCGTGCATCATTGCGCGTGTAACGGAGGCGGAAGACAATGCAAAGGACTATTGATACTTGTGTGCTTTAAAATGCTCCGCATTACCTAGATTGTCATACCTTGATTCCTTTTCCGCTACGGTGATTGGATAAGAGTGCGATGGAGAAGCAACTTGAAAAGTAACATTCTCATGACGGATACACTACTTGACAAGTTAAAATTTCCCTAAATTGGCAGCATAAGAATCGGATGTTGGAGTGCTAAGGACTCTTAGCAACAAATAACTGTGATGGCGAAACAACCACTAACACTTGCATCAATTGGGAGTATTGTGAAGGCTCGCCAAATAAGTGTCACACATGTAGGATAATCAAAAAATATGCTTTTAAATCTATCATAAATACCTTTTCTTCTATTGCATTCCCGATTGCTTGCCAACTGAGTGACTGACTTGTGATGAGAAGCAGTTCTGCAGTGCAGTGTTTGATGGTCAGACTCAAAAATAATTTAGCCACTGCCTCGATAGTCTGCACTTTCTTTTTTCCCAATCGCTGATGTAGATGTAGATTTAGAGCAAGCATTTGTTGCTGAAGTACATCTAGTCGGTAATATTTGGATAAATTATGAATACCTGATGCATGGCGGCGCAAGACCTCCTTCCGCAAAAATCACCTTCTTTCAGCCTTTGCGTTTGGATAGGATCTAGACACCGTGTTAGTTTTTCATCCTCAATCCTTCATATCCCTTTAAGCGAAATTCTTCATCACCTCATGTCGTGTGATGATAGCTTGGGTTGAAGCGGTATGGAGATATGAGAACTCGAAGTTTGATGGAAATTACGGCAATGGATTTTGGGCTGCTTGTTTCAAGAGCACAAGCAATTTAGCAATGGTATGTAGACAATATTTGCAGACTGTAGAAGACCACTAAGAATGATGCCATTCTAAGGTTCTAATTTGGGTGTGGGGGTGTGTAAACCGTTGCCTACTGAGATCGAAGAGCTCGTAATTTAGCATTTTGAACATTTGCGATGTGTTCACGGACCACAGATTTGCATTTTGCTTTAAGTAACAAAAATATGCATTGAAAGATCACCGGTTCTATTTTCATCGAAAACGATTGCCCCTGTCCTCCTTTAATTGTGCTTTTATAAAAGGCTATTCACTAGAATGGACCACTTTTGCTAATCTGCTGCCCATTGTGCTTGCACTGACTTCTGCGTAAAGTAAAGCAAAATAGCCTTCCACTTTGTATCTTTGTCGCACAAATATTTCAAACTGGATTCACACTTTTAAATACGATCCCAAGTCAGAAGGCAGTGATTGGTCGACCTCCGCCAGACCATTAATTTTACAACCATGCCGATCCCTACTGCGTCCAATCAGTGCGAAGCGACGAGCGCATACTTGGCTCAGTTAAGCCAATCACCTTAACGCAACATTGTGTGTTTTAGCGCATCTTTACATTTTGTGAAACCCTTGCCTAGCATTAAGCGCAAGCGTGTGCATTTGCAAAGTTCTCCACAATCAACTCGTATTATGAAAATCGCCTTTTGATGAGGCTCTGCAAAATTACTAAACCTGTCAGAAATAAAGTGCGCGTCAGCCTCATTTCATATGCGAAAATCCCTTTTAGTTGCCCTCTGATTTATTTGTCGTTTTAAAAAATACACATAAATTATAAATGAATTTCTATCTAATGAGTACGGAAATTCATCTTTAGCTAGATTAACGCCGTTTCGTTGGCAACGAATTGGCTAGAAATTTAAGGCAATCCTAGATTATAAGCCAGCCATATGACGCACTGCTTGGGTCAGTTTTCCAAATCAAGCTTTTAAGCTTTTGTCGGTGCGTTCTCAATTGTTAATCCAAACAAACTTTGAAGTGCGTAAATCATATCTCCAGTGAGTGACAGAACAATAATTTTCTCCACTTTTACTTACATCTATTGTGAATGTCTTACTAGGTGAAGCGATTGGTTGCAACATGTGCGAAGGGAGATGAATTCTTGTCTGCTACTTGCATTGCCAACACAAGTTGGCGTCACAAAGCATTCCGTGAATAGTCACAGGAGAAAAGTCTACAGGGAGATGCTTGCCTTACAGTTGGTAGGGCTTGACATTTGTAAGTGAAGTGGAAACATCCTGCTAAATAGACTTGCTGTCAACTAAACAGCTAGGACGTGCAAAAGCTATCCGAGCATGCCAACGTTGGGCGCTGCAACATTGGCATCATAACTATGCTGAAAATATTCCAATTAAACTAGCCCAATGCCAAACTCTTAGCTATGAATGCTTTGTTTAGAGTAGTAACATCAAAATAAACTAACCGTCTTCACGATTATTGTTCTTGCATTTATTGAGAAAGGAAGCCTCAAACGCTGACAACTTTCGCGATCTCCGCGGCTGTTTTACCTCTGTGCATCTGCATTGTAAATTGCAAGATTTGCGACTTGACTTGTTTGATTTAGATGATGCCGCAGGGCCTAACAACAATGAATTAATATGCATGTGTTAACATTATAAATCGCACCAACGTGTAACTACCAAAAGTCGCCCTCTACTCCTCCTCCTACTCCTAATCGGTTGCAGACTTAAGGTTCCCCTGAGCCCGATATCCCACAATGCATTATTCTTATTAATCAGTCTCATTCTATGAAGTCGTTAATGTTGCATGATCGAATGGATCACCTGGACCAGGCTGCGTGAATTTACATCATGGCACAAAGAAAGTTGTTAAAGAATCTCCGTGTGCGTAGGTAGCGTTCCTAATTGCCAAGCTCCCCTCCACGGTCATATCTCACACGGTGATGGTAGCATTACCTAATGTGCAGAAATCTTACATCTATTTCATTCATCTATTTCTTCATCTTCTTCTAGCTACAAGTACATGTTCGGCCCTTTGACACACTTAATTTAGTTTTTGCATTTGACCTATTGATGAAGAGCTTGAGGGGCAATTTATGAAGCCATGATATTAGTGCACATGCTACTTATTTCCATAGTAGGCTTCAACTGGCAAATATAATTGGAGACTTTTTCCTAGTCGCCTCAGCAAACTAGGCTGCTTACTCTCTTAGTCACCTTTCCTCTCACATATCTTGGTGTTCTTTCGATTGGTTTGAGCTGAAGACACCCCATTTGTCGCCCAAATAATACGTCGATCACCCGTGTTGTGGTGAAAGTGATGCAAGCTTTTCTTTTGTTCCTTCCCCACTCAATGTGTGTGACGATTAGTGTGACTGACAATCAAGACGCGTTCTCTTTCCCTCCATCACTTACACTCATTTTTGCTATTGTATTTTGTGACTTGCGATGTATTTGGCAGACAACATCGCCATCCCACTAGTTCATGACATTGACAACAAAAATGGTAGAATTCAAGGCTAGGAAACGTATCATCGGTTTAGAAACACGATTCAATGTTACTGATATGGTTTGGGATCCTCGTCATCACGAAGTGGCTAAGGCTGCAGGGAAAAGCATTCAAAATTAACCATATTAGTCATTACATTTTTACGTGCGATCCAAATTGATATCGAATGTACACGTCGCTGCTCCTCCTTCATTCATTTTATTAGGGGTTGAGTTGCATCCAGCTTACTAACAAAGATGAAGGGAAGGGAAGAAAGTAGACCGGCTATCTATGTGCCCTTCTTTTCTCGCTAGGCCTCTGGCCTTAGACGACAACCGCTTAAGCAGAAGGGAGGGGGATCCATTAGAGTAGGCCGTCAAATGTCTATTCAACGTGGCCTTAATTAACCCTACAGAAGAGCCGATGAATTGCTGGACGTTGGTGGTTGATCAAGGCCACTTTTGTGCTTTAGTTATAACTAAATGTGATCTCAGATCCTATGCCCTAAAAGCGTTTACCGCGTATGTGATTAGTGTTTAAATATTGTAGTTTACGGTTTTAACGGTGTCATCGACACAAACGAGGAGCGTTTCATGCTCGAGCTACTGCAGCTGAGTAATGGATCAGTTGAAGGAGGGAGTGGGTGTTGAGGGCATACGAAACGTGTTTCATGCCCTGTGTAGGGATTTGGTCTACCCTTCCGATGGATAGACATTATGGGATGAAGGACGGTGGTGTTTGTTCACCTGACATAACCCATACTGCCTATCTCGGTCTCTTTCTCTCCCCCGCAGCTTAGGTTAGTAGGATCAGGTTTGGTTAGCACCAATTCTTGGGTGTTTTGTGCTACGTGTTGGCGATGAGATTCGGATCCATATTCGGAAAAGGTGGTCAAACACATTTAGGGTGTTGATTGTAAGGTATCGATTGAGTCATTTTGTTCCTACAAAAAGGAATCTTGGGATGTAACTGACCTGGGGGCCTTGAATGTGACATGGAACATGGATCTAACTCTGCCAGGCATTGCCTCTGACCACTTCGATGGATTAAGCAACACAATCGCTTCTGCATGTGATACACCGTCCTATGTGGACGCCCACCTCTAAAGCAGTGGGAGCGAGGCAGTACATTGCACTGTTTGAAAAAGAAGAAGAAGACAATTGATGAGATTGAGTTGAGTGAATTCCCATGTCTTTAATGGGAAGGCTCAAATCCTACCAGTCTTTCCCCGTGCATGGTCGCATTTGTCTTCCGTGGATAAATATTTCAAATTTGATGGCATAACCGTATGAGTGCCAACCATTAGACTTTTGATTGGCTGCGATCTGGTCATCGAAATCAAAATCGACGTGTGATGCCGAATAGCGCCCTACACCCGGCCTGAAGCCTTTAAAAGCTTAACGCGAGCTGTAAAGCAGATAAAATGAGTTACAGCCCCATAAACAACTAAATAACCTTCTAAATGGACTGGATGGTAACATTACCTGTAGGATGCCTATCTTTCAACCAAAGGCCATTTTCAATGTGCTTTACAATTCCGAAACGAGTTACTGCTAAATTATTTCTGGAAAGAATGCTAACCCTGTGCTACCCGTGTCTAAGCCATATCGGTCAATGCTCCATCCAGCATGCTCGTTACAGTCTTGTCATTCAAGTCGCATCCATCGTGGTATCGAATAAGCTGCCTCATAATCAGCATTATGGAATCAGCCTACTCTAACTTCGTCCTTGCAATCAAACTAATCGCTTGCGAAATATGTATATTATTGCAAAAAGTAGATGCAAATGGATGTTTAGAAGAGACCCTTATTCGCCCAGCGCTCCAGAACCTTCCAGTAGATAACGGATCTATGTGTGAGCCGAGCGATTCTCCTGACAGCAAAGTTGTTATAGTTTGAAGGGGGAAGAGCCTTAGATTGAGGTAAGTGTAAGCTACAACAAAGCTTATGTACCTCAATGATGAGGTGATGAGTTCAATTATTCGCAAGACACGAATGATCAGTTTTTCTCCTTCCAGTTGTTTGCGTCGTTGCAACTGGTTTACTAAAGCATAGTAAGTAGCAGTCCACATTACGCATGCGCCTACAGCGAAGAACGCATAAAATGCGACCAATGACAAGTGTGTCCAATTCATTATGTTCTGCACAAAAGTTTGGGGAACGCGAATATTTGTCGCAGCTGATAGTACATTTTGAACCTGTCTTTCTGGTAAATGATATGAAAATTGCGTTAAATTTTGCCTGTTCATTGGAGCCTTAATAACTTTCTTTGCGCAGTTAATGCTTGGTGCATTTTAAATGCCAGTTATTATGGCAGAGCTCGTGTTTGCCACTAAGCTACACTAAGTGGATTGTGATTGAAAGGATGTCGGCTCCAAGAGCGAAGTGACGGCAAGTCCATTATCCTGTTCTATCAGACAATGAGGATGGGAGGCGCTTGACGGATGTAGGTGAGCCTCGTGGTCAACTGTGGCATCTGACAGACGCTGCACGTGTATGCGTTTTTCATCGCGAAGCTCTCCTCTCTCGTGCATCGTGCCACACTCTCCACCAACAAATAGCACGGTCAAAGAGTCTTATGTGCGCACTTGCAAAGTCTTGGATTGTAATGCACTTAAGGAGGGATTGATTTAGTGATCATGCGACAGTGTGGCACACACTGTATCTTACTGCAAGAATAACTCAGAGGAGAGTTGTTTGGCTGGTATGCAAGGTATGCTTCGAATGATGTTATAATGGGGAGAGTTGGACAGATTCTCCTGCTTTACCGTCGCGGCACCCCTTCCCTTAAGACTAAGCAAAGCCAAAAGTTACTCGTTAGCACCTTCGTGGCGACCAAATTGCAGGGAGTTGCAGACCACTGCAGAGCATCAAAAGCCACCGCCAAATCAGCTTTATTACGTCGATGTCTACTCATCGGCTTTAATTATATCAAACTCAAATGACACAGAGTGGACGACTCTGTCGTTGCCACTGCCACTCGGAATGCCTTTTACACCATACGCCTTTCACAGTAATCTAAGGACACTGAGTCAACACAGTAACTTAATCTTGCAATCAACACACGGGTCGAGATCACTGATGTGCCGATGCAAATGCAACGCCAGTGGCCATGAGACTCTGATAAACAGCATCGAAGTAGAGATATTTATCACAATTCTTGATCCCATATTTAGCCTGGCGATGGCCAAGTGACCACCTCTGTTTAATTCGATGGTTTTAACATCGAGATCGTTCACGCTGCAACTTGCAGAAGAGGCACCAAACAAATGTAGTTAGTCTGCACTATGGATGCCACTTTCAAAGAATCAGGTGCTTCTGGGTGTCGCTGATTGCTAAACATAAAGCATTCAAATTTGGGAGTATTCGCCTTCAATTTCGTTAGTCAATCAATTGCAAGCTCTCATGCGTCCGGCTATACAAGCCTCATCGACCAATGAGATGAGAGTGTTAGGTCACTCACATTTGCACGACCTATCTTCATGCCTAAAATGAGCTCAACAGATCATGCGTTCTCTTCACCATGGTTAGAAAATGGTAACTGGATGCTTACGGATGGGCAGCTAATAACGAGTGAGAGTGTGGTCATTTTAAAACGTGATTTCTCGTTAAACTAGTTCTGTAGTCTGCTTTGTTAGCAATAAAAAAGAAAAGCTCGGAATCTAAAAGTTGTGCGCAGATGAATCCACACATCGATATAGGTCAGAGTGATGTTGGAGCTTGTGCCGCGGCCCAAAAGGCAGCACTTAACACTCATTTGGCTATTTGCATCCCGCTTGTCAACCCTCTTAGACCGACATCATATGCGACTGCTTGTGGGTATCCTCCCAATCTTTCGATATGCTCTTTCCATTAACCTATGTGGCATTGTGCGCCTCCAGGTTTTTGAATGAGAGAGCTTGGTTCCACAGTCCACACCGCCATCCCACTAAGCCGGTGAGGCTGCTGTGGCATCCATTTCACAGCTAGTAGTAGATCGCATAGTCGACCTATCGACATTCTTACCTTGTGAGGATCAAGCGTTAGTAACAGAATCGAATTAGGCGCCCTCTCGGTGACAATATTTTGTCACTTTCTAACCAAACGTTGCTTGTAGTGCACGTCAGTAAGCAACCTGCCGCACTCATTATGGTCTCTGTCAAGTCAGTTAAGCCCGAAATTTCTACAATTGAGGTGGAAAATTGATGCCACACTTTGACATGAATTCCTTTCGAGGGTCATTTGATAAAGCGATTGATCTTCCTGCAACATTTTGGAGGTGTTCGCGAGAGCACCGTCTCTTCGAAAATAGGCGCGACTAGTCAAGCACTCAGAGGCATGTCGTATTGCTGTAAGAGATCGTACGATCTCACACTCACTGTCTCATCCTTGTCCTCTTCCTCAACTGCAAGCAGTTAGTTGTCTGGACTAAACTCTAGACAATCGTATTTAGGGTAGCTCAAATGACTCTGATGGGAACCAAATGGAAGCGCACCAGATTTTGCTAATATTTCTAGCTTATGCCGCCTTAAAAATGCCCATTTAATGCATTGGGCCTTTATGACTCTTTTTGTTTTATGGAAACACAACTCTGGCCATGTTAAATTGGTAAAAGTTTTGTCAACTTGCTAGGCGAGAGATGAATCTGCTATTATCAAGATGCACTTAGTGATTGGCTTGGTGTGGCCGAATGTTTGGTCGTTTGACCCCTCTGATTCGTATCTTTTTTGGTGAGGGTCGTTGGAGTCAAACAGATGCAACAACAGGGTGGCAACCACTTTATTAGTGCCATCGGAGGCCAGGTTGAAAGTGTCTATGCAAACAATTGCAAAGGTTCGCCCTATGGTAGATCGTTCAAATTAAGCCGTTGGAAAACAGAGAACACAGGCATTCAGCTGTTCTCCTCGGGTGATAAAACTGGTACATAATACCGGTCCCGTAAGTGTGAAACCTGCCCTACGCACGACTGATACATTAAAGCCAAAGCCATTCGTGCTTCATCGAAGCGTTGAGGTAAGTGTAGCAGCCAAGGGACATGCAGAGAAGCAAAGGATGAGAGGGCCAACTGGCACGACTCAGCTGTCATTCCGCCTACGAAGAGTGAAACAAAGGGCTCGATGGAACCGAATTAACTAAAAGAACGAATTGTAATAGGGCAGATGCTGCCGTTTGCTATGAGACGAACACGGTTTGATTAAATGTACTCCGAGCCACTGGACTATTCCTACTAAAAAAGGGCAATTTTCAAACAAGTACAAATGTTTCCTTTGGCTACAGAGGATTGTGGTGTTTTAGAGGTTCCGTTATGCGATGACGGCAAGGCAAGTGAAAGGCACATCACCGCAGCCGCACACGAAATGGCAAAAGTCCCATACAAGCCTCATTGCCAGCTTACTTGCCAATTTTAACTTGCTACGCCCCTTTTCCTTCCTTTGATTTTACCTCTTCTCACTAGAGTAATGCATGATAAAGCTCCCATTTTTACTCCTCGTGGATGCCATGACCTCCTACTGGTACAGACGGCTCTCGATGTAAACCGCTTTAATTCACATGCCAGACGACCCCGGATACTTACGGAGTAACTATAGCGGGCCACAAACTTTTGTTATTGTAGGGACAGCACGCGTTGCTCCATGATTTGAGTAGCCTCAATCGTCCCCATGCGGTGCTTAGGCGGATTTCATACCTTCTAAATGATATAATATTCTCTAGAGACGGTTGGAGTTAGTCCTGATGAGCCACCAAATTTCATGGTGTGGTTTTTGTCGTAACATAAATCAGTGTTGTCAAATACTGTGGCGGCGAGTGATGAATGTGTATAGGAATTTAAAATTTGCTCTGCGTTGCTGTTAAATTTGCGGTACCTTGCCGGAAGCGAACGAGGTGAAACCTTCGCACAAAAGGGTCCTATTGGTTTCATTTTATGAGAAGATTGTTTTCATCTTTGCAGCAAAACATTTTCTCTCCTTAATCTTAAGGCTTCGCTCCCAAGCTCTTCACTTTTTCCCTTTTTACAAATACGTATCTCCTTTTTCACTAGCCCAGAGTTGGTCGTTGCCTTTAACATCTAAGACGAAGTATCTGCAACAAAATGACGGCCTAAAAGTCAAATCATGGAACCTGAAAACCAGTGCATGAGCTACTCATGTATTACCTGTAATCAAAGGATCCTTGGCCAAATTTTGACCGACATTGCTTTCGTCATCATAGCAAGGCTTTTGGCTTTCTTCACTCCCACCTTTCGCTTCTAAGCTTTTGTCTTGTCTACAGTTACAAATACATTTTCAACTTTTGGATTAACTCAAGTCGGTTTCTACCCTTGGCCTCAGAATGGGCGTACCTACGGGAGTTGGAAAGATTAAAAGACAATTTATGGAGTTATATAATCAGTTAAAATATGACTAACGACTTTTCTTTTGATGGCTTGGCAAACTAGGCTGCTATGCCTCTCGATTGCCTATTCTCTTTTGCACGTTGCTGTTTTATTGGTTAATTTACGCTGAAGACACCTCATTTTTCGCCCGGATGATACGCCGAGCACCAGTGTTGCAGTGAGAGTGATGCAAGCATTTAATCGGGTCCTGCTCAGCCAAATCAGTGCAACGTCGAATGCTAATGGGATTCAAAATGCACTCCCTTTTCCCTCATCTTTTGCATTCATTTTTAATGACCCAGTTAGTGGCTTGCGATGCATTTAACAGATAATATCTCCACTGCACTGTTTCACGACACTAAAAACGGCATTGGTATGATAGAGAGATAAAAATGTATTATCGCAGTAGGGATTGCGTTAGAGTTTACAGACATAGCCTAGAGATCACGTCGCACATCCGACACACAATCAGCCATCAAGAAGTGGTTGGTGCTAAAGGTACAAAACGTTCACGAATGATCGCGCAGGCCATTAATATTTCCACGTTCGCTTAAAAAAGCCATCGAAACGATGCTTAGTTTTTCCTTCCTTATCATTTGACCAGGGTTTGAGTTTCGTCCCGCTTGATGACAGTGATAAGGGGAAGGAATGGGTGTGTGTCGGCCATCGGTTGTGCCCTTCACTCCTCCTAAGTTCGCCGACTTGAAGCGAAGGGAGGGCGATCAGTTAGAGTTGGCTGTCGAATGCCAATACAATGTGGTCTTAATTAACTTTCCAGAAGTGGCTATGCAATGCTGCATTGACGATTGATTGCTGTACTCCAGTTACCTTAAAGGGTTTACCCTGTAGGCCATTTGTACTGACACTATAGTTGAAATGTTGTAGTGTTCGGTTTTAGCGGTGTCATCAACCCAAACGAGAAGCGCTTCATGCTCGAGCTACTACGGTCGAATGATGGATCAGGTTAGAGAGGAGGCGGGTGTTGAGGGCATGCGAAACGTGTTCCATGCTCTGTGTAGGGGTTAGCTCTACTCTTTCGATGGATAGACATTATGGGACGAAGGGCTGTGGTGTTTGTTCTCTTGGCAGAACCTCATTGCTTTCTCTCTCTCTCTCAACTTCATTTGCTAGAACCCAGTTTGGTTGACACCAATCCATGAATGTTTTAGGTAGAAGTGAGGTCAATTAAAGCAGTATTGAGCTGCTTGTTGGCAATGAGGTTCGTGCCCAAATGTGAGAAAGGTGTTTTAGTGCATTTCGTCCGTGCAAAAGGGGATTTCGGGAAGTAAATTGACCAATGGGCTTTGGAAGTGACATTAAAAGTTGACCTAACTCTGCTAGACATTAATCCAAACCGCTTCGATGCGCTAAACGTCGTCATCGCTTCTGCACCTGATACAGCGACCTGTGTAGACCATCGCCTACAGAACGGTTAAAGCAAGGGAATAGACTGTTCTTTTGCGAGAGGAGGAAGTAGAAGAATGCAAATGATGATGTTAAGTTGAATGGGTTCCCATGTCTTCAATGGGATTACACGACGTCTACCTCCCTTCCTGCCTGCATGATCACATTTGCCTTCTGTAAACGTGTCAACCATTAGACCTTTGATTGGCTACAATATGGCAATCGAAGTCAAGATCCGCGTGTGATGTTGAGCTGTGCCCTACACCCGACCTGAAACATTTTCAGTTCTACTCTGGAGATGTTGTACAAGGCCGAATACGGGAATTTAGGACATAGACGGATCACACCCTTGCGAGTCACCACGCCGCTCCGCCACCAGATTCAAAGGGTTTTCCCGCCTCGGGCCTCCAATGAACATTTAAAGAATATAAGCATTACAGCAGACAAGGAAAAATAACTCACACTAGGAAGCAGCGCTTCTTCAACGAGGTTGGAGGGCTCATGTGCTAACGCAGTGTTGGAAAGGTAACACTACCGCACTTATTGTGATGAAGAAGGAAGAGAATGTTGCAAACCGCCCACCACGCTGGTAGTTCACACAAACAACGTATTAAATTTTCCTTTTCGAATTTTCCTCTTGAAGGTACGTGGATGTGTGACGGTGTTGCGAATGATGTGCCGGTCACTTGACTGAGTATTAAGCGAAAAGTACGCCGTAATAGGCTTAATAAATCAACTTAGCCACAAATATTAGACTCGATGATAGTTAAGCTGTATTACATTGTTGAGGTGTATTGCGTTTTAAATCGAGTTGCATATATCACTAGTTTGTGAATCTTGGAACGTTAGTTTAGTACGTTGTCACATCAAGTTTTTGCTGCTGGTTTTAGTACTTGTGCCCAATAAATGCATACCTAATGCTTGCGTTGTTTTTTATAATTTACACTGAAAACAAAAAGAGATATTTGTATTAACCTTTGGCTTATTAAAAATGCAAATAAATTAAGAGTTCATTTGTTTTATCGAGCAAACAACAAAGCGATTGGCCAGGTTTGCGCGCGAAGCACGTAAGTGGTGTGGATCGTGTGGCTGTTATTTTCGGTTGTTGGGACTTAATTTGCCCAAACGGGTTTGAAATCTGGCAAGCATTTGGCACTTTTTTGTCAATTTTGCTTTTATAGTTGTTGTTTGGTCTTTTGCGTGTTGATTGGACTCCCTTACACGTCTGCTTGCTAAAAGCGAAGGCTTCATAATGTGAATGCTAAGACGTTTCGTTTTCCAGCTGCAAGGTCTAATCACGTTCGTTGTTTGCTGTACAATACTTTATGTGGTAAACTAAGATTGTCTTGGCGATTTTTCAATTAGTTTGCTCCTTAATGACTATGGACTTCGAGTGAGGAGTCGTAATTTTGTCGAGAAGAGTTTTAACCTTAACAAGTGCTTGGCACCTACTCATTATTTCTGTTAATAAGCATTCATTGTATGCCCAATTGTCGATTCTTTTCGTCTGTGTATTTGTCGGGTTAAACATCAAACCTGCCGTTAGTAAATTTGTGGTTTTGCGGAGAATGGAGGCATCGTGGGGCGGAAATAAATGCGAATCTCGCCTTAGCTATCGCTCCATACCTTCCTAAGATAAGCTTTAATTGTAGTTAATGGGTTGTTGCTGTCCTTTCTGTTCCGCAATGAATCCGATGTGGATCCTCTTTTTGAGTAGAAGCATGCTTTTATCACTTACTCGTATGTCCTTTCACATTTTATGTGTGGTAAAGGGTGTGTTGTTTTCGTTACTATGATATCCTTGTTGATAGGGCACACATATATGCGAAGGGCGTGGGACCCTTGGCGGCTCTTCTGCTCATTGAACTGGGGACCACGCTTATTTTTTGTGTTAATGTGGCCTTTGCGAAACGTGTTGTGTAGAGGGCCTTAGTGATGGCTTAATCGTAGGTTCAGCTTCGGTGGTATGAGTTGGCGTCTGGGCGAGGTAGATGCAGCAGGAGCGGAGGAAGGAGTGACTAGTGGAGAGTTTTCGCATCACCACGCTGACTGTACTCTGTAGCACATTTAAACGCATGCTTGCTAAGGCATTTTCTCCTATCATTTGTTATGTTAGAAGGTGTTAGCTTTATAGCGCATTGGACATTCACGCATCGGCTCTTCCATCGTTTGCTTTTTTTTCCTTTTGAATGCCACAAAATTACTGTCATAGTGGTGAAGTAACAAGCTAAGCAGACTAACGGGAGTGTAGCAGTGACGGGCTGGGGAGCGGGCTTATTGTCACGTTGATGAGTTGCGCTGGTGATTGTGCCAGTACTGGAAAGATGGAGAGGAGCAGAAGGAAAGGTGTTTTAGAGCCTTTTTTAAAGCCTACTATAGGTTGCCCTTTTTGTGAATTCAGGTGCGTGTGTGTGTGTGTGTTTTAATTTTGCAGCTCGAAGTGTGCATTTCTTGTCTTACTGTCTACTAAGTTTTTTTTTCGTTGCACGTAAATCTACGCGCACTGATATTTTCAAGATCGTCCAGAACTCGTTTTTAGTTATGTAAACGTGTGTGTGTGTGTGTGTGTGTGTGTGTGTGTATAGGGATCCCTTTTTTGTGAGTGAGGTTCGCGAAAGAAAATTTGATGAGTTTCGGTTGTTTGTTGGATGGCAGCACTTTTTGCGTTCGTTCGCTGTGCCGAACAATGGGGTGGAGGGGATTGACTGAAGTAGGTAGGTAGGTAAGTGGAGGATTATTTAAATAAGGAGGGAGTAATGTTGTGGTGAATGAGGCCTCGTTTGGTGGGAGGGAAGGCGAAAAGGAGAACTTACCAAGCACTTGACTTTACATGGTGCCCAGTTGGTTGCGGGTTCAAAGCACGGTGAAAGGGAACTTTTACCTCCTCTGGAGCATTATTATGTGCCAGGGATGGAGACTTGAGTGAGCAGTACTAGGTGTCATTTTTGTACGCAAAACTTGTAAGTACAGTATTTGTTTGTTGCAATAGAAGGCCTCTGACCAACACTGGCTGCCTCGTCGCCGCCGTCGTTGCCATTGTTCGCAACGCTGGCTCGTCAGGCTGCCTGCCAACAATAACACGCATCGTTGTTGTCGACAGTGGAAATAATGGCAAAGGAGAATGTGGACGTGGAAGCCGATCCATGGGAAGCCGCTGCGACTACACCAAGGACCTTTGAACTCGTCGTTGCCGTTGGCGACAGCTGTGGTGTTGGGGCGATTATTAGAGGAGCAATGAGTGCTGTTGAGAGTCCCCTTGCACCTCCTCTTCCTCCTCCATAGTGTGGATTATTCCTTCACGCAGGGCATAAGCAGGCAGGCTGTGTGCTTGGAGGAGGATCTTAACATCATGGAAGACTGGGTGCGGTGTGTGTGGGTACCAGGCTGGCGGGCAGGCGGGTGGGCGAGAGGAAAGGGAGTAGAGAACGATACCTTGGTAAGTACTCTCCCATGGGACAGTGCATGTTGTACATGTTGAGTGAGATCTTATCATAGTCAGGTTTTGATACCTTTAACAGTATCAACAACCGTATGGTGTGTGATTTCGAGGTCATCAGTCGTGTTTAGTACATTGTCTTCCGATATGGTGGGCACGTTGAGTGTTTTAATTGTGGCACTTTTAGTTGAATATGCTCTTTTAGTTCAAGAAGGAAAGAAGTGTTTCCTTTTAGGCTTCACGTGAGGTCAATGATGATCCGAACCTTAAGGATGACAAGAATGTACCTGTCTGTGGTGGTGTATCTAGTGATTTCCAATGGATTGCTGAAAAAGTGCTGGATTTGGAGTTTGACTTCTCTTGTGCCCTCTACTCCATCCTAGAAGTTGTGTGATCTGTGCTGTGCTCCAATGAATTCTCCATACGCAATGTGACAGCTACGTTTTCCAAATTGTTGCAGTAATCGTGTCAGTGGAATTTGTTGTGCTCATTGGATGCAGATGTAGCCGTTGTGTCCTCCCTTCTTATCCACTGACGAAATGGACGTCGTCTCCTATGACAAGCCTAAGCCAAGGCCGTAAAGATTCTGCTGCGACCGCGGCGTCAACGTGCAGCCTACTCCATCGTCGCAATGTGTCGGTCCGTCGCCTTGAATGGCACTTCTTCTTTGAATCTCAGTTTGTTCCTGCCGATTCGAGGATGATCCTCAATTGGAGTATTTGGTGACGCTGGTGATGGGTGGACCGCATAAAAGGGGAATGACCGAACAAAAGGAGCAGCAAATTAGCAGTTTTCTTCCGACTCTGCAAAGGACAGGTATTTCGTTGAGGCTGTGCCGCTGCTGAAGGGCGTTTTGGCAATTAGCGTTCGCTGATGGAATTTTGTGGAAACTGTTGGAAGTCTGGCACAAAGTAGGGTGTAGGCAGTGCTGTGCCGTGCCATGGCAGAAAAGGCGACGCCAACGAGTGTGATGGTTGAGGGTGTATGGAGGAAGTGACTTGTTGATTTATAGGTGCGTACAAATGCCCTTTGTGTACATTTGATAAGCCTCTATTTATGCGCGCTATTTGCTGTCTGTGCACTTTGCTGGGGTGTGACGCCTGAGTGCAGGGTGCAGTGTTTTGCATTGGCCATAGTCACTGTCTGTTCTATGGGAATCCAACGCTGGTTTAGGGCTAACTGCGTCTCTTCTGACTTTCCTATATTCCATGCGTTCCATTTGTTTGCAGCCACCAGTTGTTTAAGTGCTTTCACCCAGCACTGGTGTATTTCAAATGTTGCTAGTTCTAGTTTGTGTGCCCATTGACATCTGGTCATGCCACTGGCTGAATTTGTCCATCTTGCGCATCTTGTTTTCGCTTTTCCTTTAGAAGAATGATTGGCATACGTTCGTCTAGTACCTGTATTGTCATTTCTAACTTACCCAAGGAAGGTTGTTTGGTGGGTTTTAATGAATATGAACGTGCATTTGAATGATTTTAATTGGAACAATTTGTTTGCGTTTGGTACAAGGTATACTATATTCGTAGCTACGGGATTGAGTGTACTTCACGCTTCTAGGTAATGTACGGCGATTTGAGTTGTTTCACGTGTAGGCATTTACAATGGACTGCAATTATTACCCGCAAATAAGTGTTCTTATTTCCTAATTCGGAACGGTAGCATGGCATTACGCACAGTTGTATCAAGCTAATATGCTCTAATTAGTCTGCTTGGGGTTAGGAAGCTTGCTGCTGTTCCACCTCCTCGCAGTGCTTTCGGGATTGAGGGGAACCATCTCGTAATTTCATGACCATTTTTACGCGCGCTCAGATTTTACCAAATGTCAAGCAATTTTTTGTGTTCCTTTCTACTGATGCTATTTTGAAAACGAACAAAAAGGCGTGAGAAAGGCCGCTGCTTTGACTGTTTAGTGTTCCTTGTGTAAACTACCGAACTGTGCACGTTTATTATTGTCAAAAGAAGCATCCTGGAATGCCTGCCTCCGAAATACTTGTGAATGAAGTGTTCATTGGAAACGTATTGTCACTGTGATGACTTGGAAGGCAACCCACTGATAACCTCGATTTGTTCGCTCCTCCTGACGGCCATTAATAAGTAGACCTCTCCCGGGACAGGCAACTGTGCACTACCAAGCGTTAAGCTTCATCCATTTCTTTGCTTGCGGTCTTTCTATCTATCTGTTAATTGGGTTATTTGGCTGGTTGATGTGTGGGTGGATAGACAGGCGAAGGTGGGGAGATCCGTTTATTTCGCTGCCTGTAGACCTGCCCGCCTAGTTGTCTTCATCAGATTCACCTCAGTGGCATTAGATGTGACGTTGGAACGCTTGTGCAGTCCTGCCTGATGTGGGTGGTCGTGTTGGAATCGCTACATCTTCGTCAGAGCATCTGACTGTCGGAGACGATAAAGTAACACCCTGACGCCCTCGTGAATCGTTTCGAGGAGCATTGCTTCATTTTGAGTACATTTTTGCTGCTAACAATGGTTAAGATAGAAGTTAGTCATCGTGGAAAGGCATGGGATGTTTTGCCATGTCAGCTGCCTTAATTACGCACGGTACTTGTGGTTCTGCCATCTGAGGCACACGCACATATTAGCTGGTCCATTACATAATGTTGATTGACTTAGTGATGTCATGCGCATATCCAATGTAGTGGAGTTGTGTGTGCACTAGACGGTGTGGGACGAAGAGGGGTCTGTCATTGGCATAGGCATGCCCAAGGTATAGGTCCAAGCGTTTGGTGTACGCAGGCCTCCAACTTCGCACCCAAGCACATGACGATATGGAGCGTTTGTCGCGTTCCTTTTTTTAATACAGCGTTTGATGTTGAGCTTATAAGCCCTACGCAGACACGGACAAAGGCGCAGTGTGGTCCAGTTTGCACCCTAGTGTCATAACATTAACTGGCTTTGTGTTAGTCACACGAGTGCTTTTTTTCGCGATGCGCCGCCTCTTCTGCGGTACACGGGCGGTGTTGCGAACCCGGGTATGACAGCCGTCGCAAGTAGCGTCCTGTCCCGCCTTTCCCTCTACCTGCTATGGGTGCTGTTTTGAGAGGATTTCTTTGCAGGGTACTGAAATTCTCTGGTTGTTTATTTATCACCTCTGTTCTTGTTTATTCACACAGACGCAGGGTTCTCTTTATCCCATTCCGAATTCGTGAAACGATGAAATGCTTTAAAAAGAAAGACTACCTCAATATGAATGAACACGAAGACCTGGCATGTCGCATCAACTTGACGGAAACTCAGGTTGGTTAAGCTTTAAGGTGTTACATGAACTTGTTCGGTGGACGGCTAATCGAATGTCGTGATTGATTGTCAACGATTGAATTGTCAAAACTCGTCATACTTTGACTTTCCTGTTAGGTTCAAATGTGGTTGCAGAATCGGCGCCACAAAACAAAGAGGGTCGGTGGGAAAATTTCTAGCAATGCAATGCTTGTAACACAGCCAAATGCTCGTGACTTGGAGAGAATTCTCTGTCAGCGGCTCATACCTATTCATGGTATCTCCGATGTTGACCCGACGTCGTGGATGAGTTTCAAATGCGACGAGCCAATAGAAAGTGAGTTCTGATTCGATTGGCTCAGAGACAAAGGCACTTTTAGCGTTGTAATTGTTTGTCCTTCGTCTGGACTCAGGTAACCACCCATACCATGGTCAGGAGCATCAGTAGTAGCCGTATCCAAAAACTTTTGGCTGGCATTTAAAATTCACTGACTCACATTTGACCACTCTCATCGGCACTGGCAGCTGCTCGTGTGCATGATGCCCTACTGGTTAATACTACGGCTATTTTCTGTAAAGTGAGGGCTAACCAGGTTGACAACTATTGCAAGTGCAGTCGGAAAAGATTCACTAGAGAAATAACGGAAGTCCTCATAGAATGCGGCATAAGAGCTACTACAATGCCAGCTAAAATGGCATTTATGTTGTCAGCGGGACAGTAATTTGAAGCAGCCCTTGCAAAAAGCATGGAAGTGTGTTGATTCCCCTTGATTTATTTGCATTTTTATTGACGTTCAACAAGTGCTTTTGACCACGGAGGTCAATGTTTAACATCGTGGCGCTGTATTACCAGTCCTTCATTCAATGTCGGCTCTCCACAATTGTGTCAAAGAGCTGGTATGAAGGATGCTGTTAGAGCTCATGCAAACGGCAGTACAAATGCTACTTTGAAGGAGGTATCAATTCAGATGGAGTGCCTCTATCTCGGGCCACTAAATTCGTTCGATTTGCCCTCCAGTTCGTTCTTTGGAGGAAGTGCAGTGAAGAAGATGGCTGAAGTAGATGCAAGATTTCTGCGCCTTAGGTAATGCTACCATCACCGTGTGCGATATGATCGTGGAGGAGAGCGTGGTAATTAGGAATGCTACCTACGCACACGAAGATCTTTCAACAACCTTCTATGTGCCATGATGCAAACTCACGCAGCCTGGTCCAGGTGATCCATTCGATCATGCAATATTAACAGCTTCATAAAATGGGACTAATTAATAAGAATAATGCCTTGCGGGATTATGGGCTGAGGAGAACCTTGAGTCTGCAACCGAGTAGGAATGGGGGGAGGAAGAAGGGCGACTTGTGGTAGTCACACGTTGCTGCGATTTATAATTTTAACACGTTTATGCTGCTTCATTATTGTTAGGCCCTGAGGCATCATCCAAATCAAGCAAGTCAAGTCGCACAGGCGTAAATCAGCCGCGGGGATCGCGAAAGTTGTCAGCGTTTGAGAAGGTCTATCGTAATCCCAAGCAGTTAATGGAGGCTTCCTTTCCCAATAAATGCAAGAACAATAATCGTGAAGATGGTCAGTTTATTTTGATGTTACTACTCTAAACAAAGCATTCATAGCTAAGAGTTTGACATTGGGCTAGTTCAATTGGAATATTTAACGCATAGTTTGCAGACACTTATGATGCTAATGTTGCAGCGCCCAACGTTGACATGCCCCGATAGCTTTGGCATGCTCTAGCTATTTAGTTGACAACAGGTCTATCTAGCAGGATTTTTCCACTTCACTTGCTAATGTCAAGTCCTACCAACTGTAAGGCAAGCATCCCCCTGTAGACTTCTCATGTGACCATTCATGGAATGCCTTGTGACGTCAATTCGTACTGACAATGAAAGTGGATGACAAGAATTCACCTCGCCTCACATATGCTGCAACCATTCACTTTATCAAGTTAGATATTTACAAAAAAATATAAGTTAGTGATGGTTGGAAAATTCTGACAAACATTTAAAAAAACGAATGTACCGTTGTGATGTTGCAGCGGATACAACCTCCATCTCTCCCATCGCGGGCACAAAAGCATACTGCTGGTGCAAAGGGGAAAGTGGCTTGGACAACTGCGCTTTTCGCCGGTCACTTTGCCTCCGTGCGTTCGCGATCGGCACAGCGAAGCAGGTTAGTTAAACTTAAGGGCAATTTATTAGCCACCAAGTATGCGAATGCCAAGGAATGAACGTGATGTTAACTAAATAGCTAGGACCTGATACACTGCAGCCATTACTATAGAATAAAATATTATCTTGTGTGTATGGAATAGAAAAAAGGGGCAGGTGGCTCTGTTTCCTTCTAAATCGGTGAGTTCGCATTGGAGCGATTGGAGCAGACTAAATGGTGGATATTCCTAGTGAGGGAAAAGATGTTTTGACCACCTTGCTACACAACGCACTCCCTCATCGCTATTATGCAGTGTATTTAGACATCGCTCTTTTGAATGCAAAGTAGTTCACATGTAAAGAGGTCTGCCAAAAGTGTATCCAATTTGACCCCTTATAAGCAGACCATCCTTCTTAAGTGGGGCAAACTGGATCAAATGAGCTCAGGGACGGCTTCGTGCAAGAGATCCTCTTGCAGTTATTCATCCTTTGTTTGTGCTTGTCGCGACTGCTTCGAGCATGCTTTCAGACTACCCGCCCCATAGTCACTACCCGTAGCTGTGTGTTGATTGGCCGGACCGCTGACGGGGTTGTGCAATGATCCGAGGTATGCGTTTGCACGCCTGTGCGTTTACTCCGGCTTTGCAGAATAATAGGTCTCAACGAAGACGTGATTCAGAGGAAAATTGCCAAAAGGAAGAAATTGTAGCCATTTGTAAGCCATCAGTAATCAGATGGATACTAATGGAACCATGCTAAGGTGATGAGGCGTTGAGTTCCAAGTACCAATCAAGCCATTTCGTCCATGCAAAAGGAGATTTCGGGAAGTGATCTGATTTGTGGGCCTTGAAAGTGACATGGAACATGGACCTAACTCTGATAGACATCACCGTCGACCGCTTCGACAGGTTAAGCGTTGTAATCCCTCATGCATGTGATACATCGACCTGTGTGAACTCTCGCCTCCAAAACAACTCGTTTTAGTGACTCTCAACTTCACGCATAGCTCCCATGAGAACATCTTTAAAAGACATCGGTTTACTTATTTAAGAAGAATTAAGGTGCACAAAGTCGCTACCATCAAAGCATGTTATGAGAGCCACAATACAGTTGGAACAATAAAACACCAACGTCGCAGCTACTAAATGGAGGACAGCCAAGTTTAGCCTACAGACGCTTCATAGAGGAAGCCAATAGCTCGCTTTATCAGTTCTACCAGCTTCTTGACATCTTCGTCTTCACTATCCTGCTTTTGATCTGTTTCAGAACCAAGTCTACTATCGAGCAAATCCTTGAGTGCCCGAAATTGCTGCTTGTGCCTCAACAGCATATCACCACCTTATCCTGAAGGGACCTGCTCCAATGGTGATGCTGTTTGTTGGGCTCGTGTTGTGATTGGGAGCTGAAGCCGCTGTCCCACGAGTCGGTTGATGGGGCGCTTCTCTCCATGGCAAGAACCATTGGCTGTGCTACAGACGTCTCATTGCTAGAAATTTCCCACCGGCTCTTCTTGTTTTGTAGCGCTGATTCTGGAACCACATCTTCACCTAACAGAAGAGTCAAAATTGTGACCTTTTTGACGACTCAATCGTAGACATTTGATCAATACACACTAATGACTGTCTTTTAAACATGTTCTTTTAACACTTTAATGCTTGACCGGCCTGAGTCCCCGTCAAGTTGATGCGACGCACCGATTCTTCGCGTTCATGCACATTGATGTAGTTTTCCTTGTAAAAGTATTTCATCATCTCACCAATTTGGTATGGAGTAAAGATAACCTTGTGTCTGCCTTGTCTTTGTGTCCCAGATACTGTCTGGCGTACCTGAAGTTGTTCTGCGGTTGGCAGTGTAAGGAAGCTTGCTGAATCAGGCATAGATGCGGCGGCAGCAAGTTGCTGGAAACGGAAGAGCTTTATAATTGAGGAGAAGTTTGCCGGAAGTTGTTGACACGTGCCTGGTGGTGAGAACGGTCGCTGTACCTGTGGCTGTAGCAGCTGCTGACTCAGCTCTGATAAGGTGTAAAATTGGAGTGGGTTTGGCGTTGGGAAGTTCGGCATCGTAGTGGTAGTGTGAGGTTGGCCCGAGCTTCCACCTTGCTTTGGAGACAAAGACAAGTCGATGCAGGATGGCTGTTGTTGTACAGACTTCGGAGAGCTGGTTGATTTCGGAATGCGTGTGGAACATACAGGCATTGCCTCTAAGATATTCTATTCTTTTGAAACAGCCTCATCTATTTTTAGCTGTTTTAGTGGCGAAGGATTTGGTTGGATTTGTTTGCCTTTGTAGTCGTTCTGTAGGGAATGCATAAGGGAGAAGTGGATCTTGAAATAACTGGCGATTTAGCCAGAGCAGAGACCGTCCCGTCCGCCTTTTGTGAGGTAGATGTCGCTTGTTTAACTTGCTGTTGTGAGATCGGTAACAAAGCTGATACGGCTAATTGTTAAGCATGCGATTTTGTCCCTCCTCTGAGTACAAATGGGGATTCCGCATTGGTGCATCTGTGCAAACAAAACGAGTGAAATAAGAATATGTGCATCTGCATGTAAGTAGATGCTGTCATTACATTTATTTGTGTCAAGTGCTCATTCATGCCTTAATGTCTGCCATGAGATAACCAAAGATTTAATTCTTCTGTCATACACGATGGTGGATGTCCCAATCCCTCTAACTAAGGCGTCAGTGAGCGGTCTAATCCGGAATTTTTGGCTCATTTTACCGTCAAGGAACAGATTCATTTGACCAATAGTTTGGTTAACGTCTCCAGAACCCTTTCAGCAAAGTGGAAATCGATGAGTCTAAATGTTGACATGATCGCGACCGGCACGCCTTATTTAAAGATCGGTGCTTCAAATACCTGCGAAGGCAAAACACTTTTCCCAACTTTTCGAAAGTTGCACTTGATTGCTGATCTTCAAACATCCTGGACAATGGTGTTCTCGCTCACGTGCTTGTTTCCCCTCCTCTCCCCTTTTGATCAGGATTAGGCTCCACGCAGATTCCTTTTCAGATGGTCCTCGCGAAATACCCACTGGGCAACTACAGAATGGCCGTGCTTTCCTCGCGCACTCTTTGCATTTGTATATCGTGCCGCCCTCTCAGAAGTCTATCACCTGTCTCCTGTCTGGCTGGTGACCTCAATAGCATCCAGCAGACACGTGCGCACATCGCCAAGTTAAGATAATTGTTGGCACACCTCGTAAGCAGCGCAGATTCTGTTTACGCCGAGTCTCCAAATTTACGATTCTAAAGTTGCATAATTTAATAACTTGTGGCACTGTTAAGAGGAAATAGAAGGCTCTGCATTTCTACTCAGCAAAATCACTTAACAGAATCAGCCAATTCATCTTATAGTGCAAAAGACTTAAGTGTCGAACATCCGGTTAGAAACCCTCTTGCACTTTTCAACCTTATAATAACATAGTCTATACAAGTCAGTGGTATCGATTTTGAGGCGGCAACAAGTTACATGGATTTTGTCAATGAGAAAAACGTCATTGGCATTTGTTATTAGCATAATAGCAACTGTGACCGAACGCTGAAGTACCATGTTTTAGCATTAGTGAATCAAAGTTGAGACGCCTAACTAAAGACTGATCAGTCTACAAAACGCAGGAGGAGAAATGGTTGCATTTACTTCCACAAGGCGAGGAGATGGTAAAATGAAACGCAATGTTGCAGGAGAAGTTAATGATTTTTGAAGTCAATCATAAGTAAATCGCTTACAAATGGCTTGGTCTCAGCCACTTCTGTCCGAGTCCCATCACCACGCAGACATCAACTCGGAAGAATAGCATTAAAGATCGAAACCACCGACGTAGTTTCTGCTACATCCCTCATTTCAAAGACGGTATTGCAATACCCAGGTGTTAGCATCTTTATTTTCCCTTCTCTCATCGTAGTACCAGCTTTCACAGCTGACGGAATACGGAGGAGGTGCGGTCAGGTTGACATCAAAAACTGCCTTGAATCCAGTTCCGCATGCATGTAATGAGTTTAGCTATTCTATCTTCCACCTCTGCATTGTTTGCTTCAGGGGTAAGCAGAGTGAACACCTTTTACTGGATGGGTGCTGTTGAAGTGATTTGGAGTTACAGAGAGTGGAGGACGGTTTACTTTTTAGAGGTCAATGACCTTCACTCAGTTGCTTGATTGGCGTGTACCGACTGCTAATCATTTAAAGTGCATTGAACCGAATTCCCATTGCGACTTATTCGTACTGAAACTCACTGGAGATGTGATTTAGGCACTTAAAAGTTTGTTTGAATCAGCAATTGAGAACGCACAGACAGAAGCTTAAATGCTTGATTTGGGAAAGTGACCTAAGCAATGCGTCATATGGGAGACTTAGAAACTAGGATTGCCTCATTTTTAACCAGTTCGTTGCCCAGGCAACGGCGTTAATCTAGCTAAAGAAGAATTTCCGTACTCATCAGATAGAAATTCATTTAAAATTCATGCGTATTTTTTAGAAAGACAAATAAGTCAGGGAGCAACTAAAAGGGATTTTTGCACATGAAATTGAGCTCATGCGCTCGTTATTTCTAAAAGGATAAGTAGTTTTGCAGAGCCTTATCGGAAGGCGATATTTATACTACGAGTTGATTGTGGAGAACTTTGCAAATGCACACGTTTGCGATAATTGTTAGACAAGGGTATTGCAAAATCCAAAGATGCCCAAAACACACAACGCTGCGTTATTTCCGACTACAGCTTCGAAGGTGATTGGCTCAAATGAGCCAAGTACGCGCTCGCTGCTCTGCACTGATTGGACGCAGTAGAAATCGGCATGGTTGTGTAATTAACGGTCTGGCGAAGGTTGACTAATCATTGCCTTCTAACTTGGGATCTTGCCCAAAAGTGTAAATTTAGTTGGAAATATTCGTGGCACAAGGATATAAAGTAAAATGATATTATGCTTTGCTTTACGTAGAGGTCATTGTAAGCACAATGGGTAGCCGATTTGCAAAAGTGGTACAATTCGATAAATAGCTTTTATTAAAGCACAATTGAAGTAAAACAGGAGATAATCATTTCCAATGCAAATAGAACCAAAGATCCTTTTATGTATGATTTCGTTACTTAAGGCAAAATGCAAATCTGTGATAAATGAAGACTTTACAAATGTCCAAAATGCTAGATCCTAGTAGGCAACAGTTTGTGCATCCCCAAGCCCAAATTAGAATCTTAGAATGGTTTTATTTCTAGTGATCCCCTACAGTCTGCAAACATGATCTACATAGGTTCACCAATACACTTGAAGGAGACATACTATTGCTAAATTGCTTGTGCTCTTGAAGCAAGCAACTCGAAGCCCATTACCATCATTTCCATCAAACTTCGAGTTCTCAGATCTCTATATCGCTTCAACCCAAGCTATCATCACACGACATGAGGTGATGAGGAACATCGCTTAAAAGGACATGAAGAATTAAGGATGAAAAAATTAATGCAGTGTCTCGATCTCATTCAAGCGCAAAGGCTGAAAGAGGGTTATTTTGCAGGAGAAGGTTCGCGCTGCCATGCATCAGGTTTTCATAACTTCTTCAAATATTACCGACTAGATGTACTGCAGCAGCAAATGCTTGGTCTTCTGAAAAGGCTTGTAGGAAACATCTTCGCCCGCGATTGGAAAAAAGAGAGTGTAGACTACCGAGGCAGTGGCTGAATGATTTTTAGTCTGACCATCAAACAATGCAATGCAAAACTACTTCTCATCACGAGTCAGCCACTCAGTTAGCAAGCAATCGGAAATGCATCTCGCAACTTTATGGTCCATGCAATAAAAAAAAGGTAATTCTGACAGATTTAAAAGCATATTTTTTAGCTATCCCACATGGGTGACACTTATTTGGCGAGCCTTTGCAACCCTCCTTATTGATGTGCTGCCAAAAATAGGGAAATACAACTTTTCAAGTTGATTCTCCATTGCACTCTTATCTGCTCGCTACGGTGGAAAAGAAATCAAGGTTTGGCAATCTAGATAACGCGGAGCATTTCAAAGCACATAAGTATCAATAGTCCTTTACATTTTCTTCCGCCTCCTTTACACGCGCAATGATGCAGGAGTGTCAGCTGAAGTGAAGAAGCACAAAGGCAAATGAAATTTGCTTCCAAGAAACCACCAGACACTACGAACCACTGATCGAGTGAAAAATACCATAAATCATACGGCATTCTCTCGCCTTCTATTCTTCATCTTGCTTCCTAAGTTATCATCGTTTCCACCACCCAATTCTTCGTCAGTGCCTCAGTACCCCTTTGTTAGCTACTCACTTTTGGTCTGCTTCTCAGCCTCCATCGCAACTGCTTCCCTTTCAATCTCTCTGATATCCTCAACCACACACTTCACCGCTTTAACGTCAAAAGGCTGGAAGAGATTAAAAGCATAAAATTATGGATAAGTTATGCCACCATCTTCTCCTCCTCCCCTGCTTTATCTTCTCTCCCTTCTCCCTGTCCTTATTTTTGTCACAACTAGTATCCTAGTGTGTTTCACTCGTCAAGATAGAACTATGAGTAGCGTCTTCGAGTGTGGCGTTCAATGGAAACTCATATTCCATTCACAAAATTGTTTTACTGCATACTCCACTCGAATACATGGCTGGGAAAGTTGGTCAATGGAGAAATTTACAAACGTGCATAAGAAAGAAGAAAGGAAATGAGAAATTCAGTGCCCCAGCACCGTGCAGAGACATCCCCATGTTGGCCTTTCCCATCCTTTCCTCTACTTACGCTCCGTAAGTCGCTTTCGGCAGAAAAATTCATGTTGCTCTGCTTAGGTTGGTGAGGTTTGCTCACCGCCATTGCACTCTCTGGTCTTTGCATGAATTTGAGGTAATCTGCAGAAACGCGCTATCGCTCATGGCATAGTAATTGCAAGGGGTGAATTGTCAATGCACAATAAGCGTTTTCAGAAAAGAACTGAGGACAAGCAGTCACAACGATGCAGCGCATTTAAGTCGAAGCACATTAGTATCGGTGGTTTTTCTCATTCTTTTCCTCCTCCTTTGCATGCAATACGATGCACATAACTTAATCAAGTTACGAAAGCCCAAAAGTGAGTAACGTCTGTTTCTTCAAAACCACCTACAAACGGTACTATCTAAAGTTCACGCCAGATGGCACTGGGCGACACCACACGACACGTGTTGCAATCGATTCGCACGTGTCATGCTCAACTTGGTCTACCACACGACAAACTGCCAGACATGCTGTTCTACGTGTTGCACGCCTGCATTTATTCATCTTGCTTTGCCTCTCTGCCATTCTGGCCATTCAGTTATTCATCGGTGCCTCTCGCCTGCCTCGTTTCATTCTTGGCCCCAGCCTTATTTGTATCCCTTACTTCCGTCGCAGCCCTCTCCATCTCCTCATCACTCCAAGCCTTTCAATCCTTCATTTCAGCGACGTCGAAAGGGCGAAAACAGATAGATATCAGAGAAATTTGGGGTGAATTTTGGTTCCAACACCTCTTCCTCCACCAGTGCTACCTTCTGCTCCCGGAATTCACTTGCATGCGTCATTTCAATATTTTCACATTCGATATCCAGCATAATCACACAGAAAGGGAGCTATGACTAGGCAGTTCACGTGTCGTTGAAATGACTTCTTCAAATTTTACCTAGACACTCGTATAGATGGGTAAGCGTTTGAATCAGTTCAGGAGTAGATGGTAGAAATATCGAAAGCAGTAAAGAAGGCTACACCAGAGCAATGTGGGGAGTCATCCTACAGCGTCCATTCACAATCCTCTTCTGTCCATGTCCACCCTTATTCCTTCCATATCAGCGACTTCTCGTCCTTTTACCTCTATCCTAATCATTCCCTACCTCTAGCTAAAAATTCATGTTACCCAACCCCTGCCGAAAAAAACGCATAGAACACCATTGCCTTTCGTAATGCAAAGCAACAATTATTTTAAGCACAGAAGTAGGAGCACGCATCAGAAATGTCCCTTCGTTAGCTTAGTGGCAATATTTATGAGCGGGTCGCCAACTTCTCATCTATCTAGCATGCCTCATCCCTTCAGGCGTCTTATGTGTTAAAAGTTAAGTCCGCCCCATCACTTTAATTTGGCCTGCCCAATCAACTCGATACAACTGCATTCCACGTAAGTTGAGGTCTGCTCTTTCTTTCTCGCAGACATTGGGGATCAGAGTGCACATGGAAAGGCAAAGACTCTCCTGTGTACCCCTTTTTTCTCATGACTTACTCCAACGTGTATCCCGGGATGCCTGCCCCGAAATGCTTATGAATTAAGTGTGTATTGGAAACGTCACGGAGATGACCTGGAAGGCAATACACTGATTGTCTTGGTTCGTCCACTCCTCCTCCTGTAACAATGTGGTAGTTTCAGTGTAACTTTCGCCCTCCCCCTAGTCATAGTAGGAATTGGCCTTGGCTTTAGCTGTTTTTATTTGGGGCTAAGAGTTGGCTGAAGGGCCGCGGAGACAGGCGAACGCGGAGGTTTGGCGTCTGCCTTAGGTTGGCTAGGTTAATATTCTTGACGGCTAATAGTCGGTGGGCGTCCTCCAAGACACAGGCAAATGTGCACTGACAAACGTTTAACTTCATCTGTTTCTTTACTTACGCGCTTTTCACTTATCTGTAGATTGTGTTAATTGGCTGGTGGATGTGTGGGTGGATAGAGAGGCGACGGTGAGGTGATCTGTTCATTTCGCTGTCTATGGACGATCTACCTGGCTGGTTTTCTTGATCAGCTTTACTATAGCGGCATGAGATGTGGCGTTGGAATGCTTGCACATTCCTGCTTGATGTGATTAATCGTGCTGGAATCGCTTCGTCTGCGTCAGAAGATTTGACTGTTGGAGATGCTAAAATTAACACCTTCGTGATGCCCTCGTTTCGAGTGTTTGAGAAACATTGCTTTTTTATGATCGCGTTGTTGCTGCTATCAACGATTAAGGTGGAAATTGCTCATAGTGGAAAGAAATGGAATGCCTCGTTATGTCAAGCTGCCTTATTTACACACGGTACTTGTTCTACCGTTTTAAGCACGCACGCACACATTGGCTGGTCTATTGCCAATGGTATCGATTGTCTTTGGGTGCTGTCATGCATGTGTTTGATGCAGTGGAGCTATAAGTGCACTAGGTAATGCGAGGAGGAGAGTGAGTGTCATCGGCATTGGCATGTCCAAGGTGTGGGAGCAAGTGTTTGGTGCACACGGGCTTCCTACCCTGTACTCAAGAGCTTGACGATATGGGGCGTCTGTCTCGTTCCTTTTTTAATGCGACGTCTGATATTAAGCTGACAAATCCTGCGCAGATATGGACAAAGGCCGGGTGTGGTCAAATTTGCACCCTAGCCCTGCGACATTAGTTGGCTTTGCGTCTGTCTCATGAGTGCTTTTGTTGTGGTGCGCCGCCTTTTCCGTGGTATGTGTATGGCAGTTTTGGAAACCTGGATACGGCAGTTGTCGCAAGTAGCGTCTTGTCCCCGCCTTTGCCCGTACTCAGGATATCCCTTTCCGCCATCATGCCTATTGTGGGTGTTGTTTTGAGACGATTACTTTGCGAATTGCTGGAATTATTTTATTATTTATTTGCGCCCCTGTTCCTTTTTATTCAGTTGCTTGGTCAATCGTTAGAGATGCAGAGGCAGGGGGCAGGTGAGGCGGTAAAGCTAGTATTGGCTGTCTAATGACCTTTTGCGTCATTCCGTATACCTCAATCCCTTCATCCTCCGACCCACCTACATACCTGCCTATCTGTCGATTTTCTCGACTACCGATCTGTTCACCTGTCTCTTTCTCGACCTGCAGAACGTGTGGGGGCCAATTTGGGCAGCATGCGGTAGGCATATGAGACTGACCGAGACGGACCTGTCTACAGTGTTCACAGAAAGGATTCAAATAGTGGACAATGGGTAACCTTGAATGGCCAAGATTTTGGAACGCACTTTGGTCAGACGAATGCAAAGCTACTGGGGGAAGCTGAAAACACTAATTTTACGTTGACAGATCACTCAATTTGCCGATTGAAGGTGAAAGGGAGGTGGGCAGGTGTCAAGTATCGTGGCTGCAAGAATGCAGGTGCTGCCGAAGATGAGATGCAGCAATGCCGAAAGGCCAGCCTAGGCCACACTAGGCACCGAGGGACATCGAATTGAAGTGGGTCACGTCAGTGCAGAACTGTGCCGATGGCCTTTCGTGTGCTCCTGAATCCGTTTTCCTACAAGGCGCAGAGAATAACTATTCCAGCGAGTAAGTGTGGTATCTGCTACACAAGACTTGGTCTTCAAGTAGGGGGCCGCGCAATATGGTATTAGCTGGTTGGGTGTTCAAAATTATCAAACGCATGCGAAAAAGTTGTGTGCCTCAACGTCATGGTTGTATTTACCGATTTAGGCTCGTCCACATGGACACTGAATCCATAACCGGGTATCAGTATTGTCAATCTGCATCTCTCTTAGGAATCGCATTATTAGCCAGTCAGTGTCTATTCACAGGGTTGCAGGACTCATTTAGGGATCATTGCGTCGAACTGTGTCCATCACAATAGACATGAGACATATCATCGAATGCTTGAAGCGTAGTGCTTTTACAATTGACCTCTGCCTTATTGCTTCTCACTGTGCCATCGTTCTTGTTTTTTGATGGTAGACATGATGTTACTCCTTTCTTTTGGCATGGGAAGCTCTCTTATTATCGTCAGAATGATTAACAACTCAATTGTGCCGGTTTCTGCATTTTTCATACATTTTTCATGTGCCCATGTTAGCGCTTTGCGAGATTTTGGTTAAGCAGTGTCTTTTTTAGGTAATTTTGAGGTTGTCGATTGAAAGCCAACAATTCGTTATTCTCGTTATTCGGTTGGCACTATCTTTTTGCTAATTCTCTCCATTTTGTAATTTCCTCGTAAAACCCAATGCCTTTGAAAAGTAGTAAAAGGCGATTGAATGGCGAGGTGGAGTGTCTTTTGCCTCTTGTTAGCTTGCGAAGAGTAGGCATCAATCCATCTACAGACTCATGGTAGAACACAAGGGTTTTCGTGTCTCAGATTCAACTATTGTGTGTAAAGTTAAGTAAGTTGACTTCATCTATGAAATTGTAAGTTCTACAATGGTTATGCTGGACAACTTTTTTGCGTTGTTTCATTTGATCGCTACGGACTTTTTTTCATTTGCGCGAAATTTTACCTTTCTGACGATATAAAAGGAACAACCAGGCATTTTATTTCTGTCATTTGGTTCGGCAAGCACTTTTAACGTAGCTCTCTTTTTCCCGTCTTCAAACTTGTAATTAACTCATTAGCAGGTTCAAATTTTCTTCTTCATCTCTTTTTAGCTTTTAACCTCCGAAATTGAGCAGTTTTTGTCAATCCAGCTTTATGTTCTGTTGTGATTTCTTTTTTGCTGGGCTGCCTTTGCCTTGTGCTTCTAATTGCTTGCCATTCTTAAAGGGGGCATACTTTTGAGTAGATCTTATATGCTTTATTTGTAACAGTTGTTCCTTGTCCCATTCCCCGGGCGACTCTCCGATGTGTACAGGTTTTTTTCACATAGTGATCCCTGCGATTTTCACTCCCACTTGCAAGTTCTTTTTACTAGAGAATGGCCTCCTAGGTCGTATACAGGTTTAGCATGTGTAGTCTTTTTCGCGACCTATGAATCCGTCCCACCGACGCCAGCGTTTGTCCTCATATAGAGCAGAAAGACGAGTGTTTGTGGTCGACACTTGATCTTGGCTAAACTCAAGCCGACGACGACCAGGCCGCAGCGCAAGTGTAGTGCGACATATACAAGAGACAGCTCCATGCCTATGGCATCAAATCCGGTTTTTTAAACAACCAGCCTTTGATGTGCCTCTAGTCGAGCACAGTGGAAGAGGGATTGCTTTAACAGTAGGCACTGAGTAGTTGTTAGGTGGATTTAGTGGTTGCGTGGAGTTAGAGGGACGTTTTGTTGGGGTTGAGCTTTGTGTGTGCTACTCAGTGGCTGATCCTGGCATGCATGCCAGGTTAGTCATAAAGGTAATTCCTCTTTCCCTCCATCCCCACCCTACATTACCCTCGAAATTAGAGGACAATTTTGGGCTTAATTTGCCTGAACCACTAATCTGAATGCATTCGTCTCCTGCACAATCTTACATCAAACTGCACTAAGTGTCAAGCCGACACATGAAATTAGCAAGTTCAAATAAAAAATGAAGGGTCTTGGTAATCACCGCTGTGTGGTGGGCTGGAAACCAACATTGGCGTCATCGCTACTGGCCAATCGACGTCTGCACCGCTCGAGTTTCTAATTGCTGACTATGTGATGTCTCGATTGTGGACGTCTCCTTTCATAAGAAACTTGGTTCATCACCGCACTTTGTTATGCATAGGCGCTGACGCTGGTCTGTGTCATTCTTGATAAATGATGTCTTTTTCGTGTGTAACGTGAGCCAGATCTTACTACTTCACGTGATACCGTTGTATCATAGTTGTTCATGCAATTGCACAAAACCGGCGCCTCTGTTTAGACCTTATTTCCTTCGTATGGATGGAGGCTTTCCCCAATCCATGCTTGCTGTTTCCGTTCCGCGGACGAGAAGTCCGCGTCTCCTGGCAGCACTTTAGTGTGGAACAGCACAAAACTCTGTAAATTCTGATTCCTTACCCTTCCTGATGCCTGCGTCTCCCCCTGAGGCTATGATGTCTCCACAGTGTTGTACGTTCCTGTAAATTCTCCACCATTAGTAAATTTTGCAATGTTACTCATTTGTACGTGCTTTTTTTGCAAACAGAGGAACGTGAGAATTGAACGGGGTTACGCAGGTGATGGTAAATTTGCTCGTTGATCCCTAAAAGTTTCACTTCGTTCGTGCAAAATTCTACCTTTCCGAAGGTATGAAAGGAAAAGTAGCAATTTGTTTTAGTTATTTCGTTAGGCAAGAAATTTTAGCACAGTTTGTTTTCCTTACTCCCAAGCGCGCCATTGATTTATCCGTAGGTTCAAGATCTGATCGCTCTTTAGCCTTATTAGCCGAACTTAGGCGATTTTTGTCAATCTAGACCGACGTTCTGCTGTGCATCCATTATTTCCGTGCTACCTCTGCCTTGGAGAAATTGATAAGCAGATAATGCACGCTTTGTTTGTAATGGTTGTTCCTTGTCCTATTCCCTATGTGAGCCTTCGATGTGTACCAACTTTCCTCATAATAACTCCTACGATTTTCACTCCCACTTACAACTTCGTCTTAGGTCATAGACAGATTTAGGATGTGTAGTATTTTTCACAACCTACGAATCCAGCGCTTGTCTTCATGAAGTAAGACGAGTGCACCTGAAGGCATTGAGTAGTTGTGTCAAGCATGCACTGGAAATTGTGAAGTTTGATTAACAAATAAAGGGTCTCAGGAATTACCACTGTGCGGGTGAGCTAAAAACGAACATTTCGGGATAGCCACTGACCGATAGACGTCTACACCTTTAAAGTGTCTAATCGCTGACTAGGTTGACGCCTCCTGCTGGTGCGGGTAACTAAGATTGTAGACGCCTCCTTTCACAAGAAACTTTATCACCGCACCTTAATATTCACAGGCACGGACGCTGGCCTGTGTCATTCTTAATAAGTGATGTCTATTTATTGCGCGACGTGACCCATTTCTTACTACTTCGCGTGATACCGCTGCAGTATGAATGCTCATGGGGCATAAAGCCAGCACCTCTGTTTAGGCATTATTTCCTTCTTATTTATCGAGACTTTCCCCATTCCGTGCTTGCTGTATTCGTTTCGCAGGTTTAAATGTCGGTTAGGTGTGAACCAAATGCAGATGGGAGGTCCGCTGTCTAAAGCGGATTATGAGTGTAATTTGTCGGTGTGGAAACATCGCTATCATCGTGAAGACCATGGAGACCGCGCATCAAGAGGTAAAGGAGCCACTGGAATGATTTGATTTGTCTTCTGGCAGCACTTTAATATGGAACGGCACAAATCCCCGTAGATCCTGAGTCCTCATTGTTCCTGACGCCTACATCCTCCTCCCCAAGTTGTGATGATGTCTCTACAGGGTTGTGTATTCCTGTTCATTTTCCATCGTTAGCAAATTTAAAAATGTTACTCATTTGCATGTGTTTCTTCGCGAAGAAAGGAACATGGGTGTTGAGTGAGTTTGCGCAGATGGTGATAAATTTGCTTTTTGATCGACGTGTGAGGTGAAGTGGTCCTCTGTGGTATGCCACAAGAGTCTCCAGATTGTGATGGGAGTGCAGCAGCTGCATTTCGCTGCGACTGAATTATTAAATAAAAGTGATTGTTTAGCGCACCATTTGTGTTGAGGGGCGGGTGGCTCAAGCTAGGTTGTGATAAGTCTAGGTTGATTTGAATAATAAATTGTAATCACTAGGACTGGCTGAGATGGCATGTTATCTAAGGGTAAACGTGATGACGTCAATTGTAAATGTTTTTTTGCATAATCACAGGTATTTTGAGCCAATGGGCTGCCCAAGACTTTACATGCACCAACTCCCGTATGCCAGAGCAATTAAACGTAAGAGATTGCCACATTTTTGTTGATGCTGCAAGTTCGATGAGTAAATTTTACCGGATATAGACACACGCCTATGAGTAGTGATAGATTTCACTCTAGCAGTGCCTATGAAACTTAATCATTTGGTCCTGCATACCAAATGCAATATATCACGTCTCGTTTAGGACCAAAAATAAATGCGCTTGAGGTTTTTAACTTTTTAAGACATACATCAATTGCAGATTGCATATTCAGTTAAGTAAGACAAGTATTTAAGTTAATTAAGTCGCTCATCGTTTTGGAGGTCATCAGCGGTAACTGCTTTCCGTCTCGTTGGTAAATTGAGTCCTATGCAACACTAGAATGCCATAATTTTGGCAGAAGAGGGCCGTATTTTTTTTCAGACACTTGTTCTACTTACTGGGAATCGTTTGTAGAAATTCGCTTGCGGGTCATGAATTTCACTGGAACATGTCGCGTCTGACTGGAGCATGATTTGCTAATCATAAGTCCCTTACTGAGCAATTCAAGGCTGGAATTCTGCCTTTGGCACTACTTTGCACATAACTTAGGTAAGAATTAATTGCATTTTATGGTTCCCTACCACCCCGCCCTTGCATAAACTAGCAATATCCATTTACTAGACAATTAAAATTTACTGTTCGTTTCCAAAATTTTAGTCATTAATGCGCTCTAAAATTGCTTAGTACGATTAGTCATCACACTTGCATCTGTAAACTACGTATAACTTTTTGTCAATTTAATTTATTTAATAGATACGTATTTATAATTAGAAGCCTTTAACGCAAGGCGAGAAAAAGATTTATTTGCGAAAGAGCTGCTCATCGCGTTCCACTGCCATAGAGGAGGTCAGAATGGCAGTAGGTTTTGTGAGGTGGCTTAGACCGCAGTTAGGTTACACAAGTCACACAGTAGCAAATTAGTCCAAGTGCTCTGCCTTCTAGATATTTATCACTTTGGTCTAAAAGTGTTAACTTGCTACAATGCCAAAAAAAGTAGGTCTCCTCTAAAACCATAACATTTTATGCCATGCAGCTGTGCTAAGAGTGCGAATTAACAAACAGTCAGGGTGAACGGACATTAAGCTGCGTCATTTGTTGCTCATTCTAATCTGTAATTAATTAGGACTAGGTTCCAAATGTTAGATTATTTAGGGTTCGTTGAAGTGCAGATCAATTCGAAGACATTTGATGCTTAGGGATGACCACAACGTAATGCGAATGATTTCACTACGAAAACCAGAATAGCTTGAGTACATAGCTGAGATTCATTTGCTCAGCGATTTCTTTCATCTCTGGTAGCTGCGATGTTACTCGATTTATGTAGTAAAAATTTAGACCCGGCCGACAGTTAAATGGACTATTTTGGCAAAAAAAGCCAAAATAACGCAAGCATATAGAGCCGCGATATATTCTGCTTATTTAGATCCAGAATCGACCAGAATTATAATCTAGTAGCTTAAACAATTTAATAGTTACTTGCGGCAGTTCTCCTATCAAATTGTAAAAAGTAAGGTTTGGTCGATGATTGAGCGCCCAGCTTGACGCAGATAATTGATAATGTACACTCAAACAATCGGGTACCAAATTGAAAGTCATATGCCCATTTTATTCTGTAAATGCATTCGACAAGTGCAAGTGCATTGAATAAATTTTACTGGATTTGGACATACTTTTAATTATTGATAGATTTTATTCCAATAATATCTATGAACCTTAATCATTTGGTCCTGCATATCAGATGTAAAACATCGTGTATTGTTTAAGGCCGAAAATAAATGCACTTGAGGTTTATAATTTCTAAGACACAATTTAACTGAAGATTGCGTATTTTGTTAAGCAACACAAGTCTTTAAGCTAATCAAATCGCTCATCATTTTGAGATCATCAGCGGTGACTGCTTTCCACCTCTTTGGTAAAATGGGTACTTTGATGCGCTAAGATGTCGTGATTTTGGCAGGAGAGGCATGAATTTCACTGGAACGTGTCGCGTCTGACTGGAGCATAGTTTGCTAATCATGAGTCCTCTGCCTAGCACTTCAGGGTTCGAATTCTGCCTTTGGAGTCACTTTGCATGTAACTCAGGCAAAAATATATTTCAATTTATGAT
>JADWOT020001592.1:0-52655 GCA_036345935.2 Taenia hydatigena | reverse complement strand
CAGCGACTTCCATTTTCAACAATAGATCCTCACGAGAACATCGTTTTTAAGACAATTTTAATTCATCCATTTTTTTTTAAATCTAAGTTAGCACAATTACTGTCATCGAAACGCCAACATCACAGCCATTAAATGAAAGACAATCAAGGTCAGTCCGCAGACACTTCATAGAGAAGGCGAATAACTCGCATTGTCAGCTCTACATATTTCCTCATATTCTCGTATTCACCATTCGGCTTTGGGTCCGTTTTAGCAGCAAGCTGGCTATCGAGCATCTTCGCCATTGCCCTAAATTGCTGCTTTAGCTCGGACAGCATGTCACTACCTTTTCCTAAAGGGGCTTGCTCCAACGCTACTACTGTCTGTTGGGGATCCCGTTGTGGTTGGGAGCTTCCAATAGTTCCAAGGCTACCACTGGGACAACTGTCCCAAGAGCCCGTTGATGGAGCACTTTCATCCATTTTACGAACCATCGGCTGTGCTGCACATGCTTTATTGCCAGACGTTTTTCCGCCGGCCAACTTTGTTTTGTAGCGGCGGTTCTGGAACCATATCTTCACCTAAAAAAAGGCGAAATTATGGCTAGTTTAGGTGGCTCAATTGTTGATAACTAGTCACTACACACCAATTGCTGTCCATCATAAATTCATTTAGCAACTTAATGCCTGACCAACCTGAGTGCCCGTCAAATTGATTCTACGCGCCAATTCTTCGCGTTCATCTGCATTGAGGTATTTTTTCTGGTTATAGCGTTTGACCATCTCACTAATTTGATACGAGGTAAAGAGAACCCTGCGTCTGCCTTGTCTCTGTGCCTCTGATAACGCTTGGCTCGCCTAAGGCTGTTCCGCATTTGGCAGTGCAAATAGGTGTGAATCAGGAATTGACACACCGGAAATAAGCTGCTGGAGGAGAAGAGAATTTGGCACTGAGAAAACTCTCTCCAGAGGTTGTTGACACCCAAATGGCGTTGGAAATGATTGCTGCACCTGTCGACGTAACCTCGATGACGTGTCTAATAGGAAAGGGTTCGGTATTGGTAAGGTCGTCAACGTAGTATCAGTTTTAGGTTGCCCTGAGCTTCCACCCTGCTTTGTAGGCAAAGACAAGTCGATGCAAGATGTCTGTTGCAGTACAGGCTTTGGAATGCTAGACGATTGAGTACTGCGTAGTGGAATTACAGGCACTGTCTCTAATGCACCCGAATCACTGGAGGTAGCCTCATCAATTTTCTGCCGTTTCAATGGCAAAAGACTCAGTTGGTTTTGTCCGTCTTCATCATTGTTTTGTAGCGGCGGTTCTGGAACCATATCTTCACCTAAAAGAAAAGTCAAAATTATGGCTAGTTTAGGCGACTCAATTGTTGATAACTAATCACTACACATTAATTGCATTCCATCAAAAATTCATTTAACAACTTAATGCCTGACCAACCTGAGTCCCCGTCAAATTGATTCTACGCGCCAGTTCTTCGCGCTCATCTGCATTGAGGTATTTTTTCTGGTTATAGCGTTTGACCATCTCACAAATTTGATACGGGGTAAAGAGAACCCTGCGTCTGCCTTGTCTGTGCGCCCCTGGTAATGTCTGGCTTACCTGAGGCTCTTCCGTGGTTAGCAGTGTCAAGAATTTCGAATCAGGAGTAGACCTGCTGGAAGCAAGCTGCTGGAGAAGAAGGTAATTTGGCACTGAGAAAACGCTTTCCAGAAGTTGTTGATATCCACTTGGCGTCGGAAATGGTTGCTGCACCTGTTGACGTAACTTCGATGACGTGTCCAATAGGAGAGGGTTCGATGTTGGTAAGGTCGTCAACGTAGCATTAGTTTTAGGTTGCCCTGAGCTTCCACTTTGCTTTGTAGGCAAAGACAAGTCGATGCAAGATGGCTGTTGTAGTACAGGCTTTGGAGTGCTAGACGATTGAGGACTGCGTAAGGGAAATACAGGCGCTGACCCTAATGCACCCGATTTACTGGAGGTAGCCTCATCAATTTTCTGCCGTTTCGGTGGCGAAAGACTCAGTTGGTTTTGTCCGTCTTCATCATTGTTCCGTGGCACGTACATGGGGAGAGGATTGGGTCTTAAAAGCACAGGAAATGTAGCCAGAGCAGACACCATCTCTTCTATTCTTCGTGAAGTAAGAAGTGCTGTTTGTTGTGTTTGCTGTTGCACGGTAGATAACATAGACGATAAGGCGGATTGCTGAGCATCCGAGTTTGTTCCTCCCTCGAATACAACTGAGCGTTCCGCACTAGGTGCACCTGTAAAAACAAAACGAACGGAATAAAAACGCGTGCGCCTGTATGTGAATATATATTATCTCCACATTTGTTAGGGTCAAGGGCTTTGTCATGTCGAGTGTGCTATTTTGAGCATGCAATTGGTCCTGTTTGGTCTCAAACCTCCTGGCTCGACTGGATGCAACTACGTGGTCATTTAGACATTTTTCACTTTCTACGCATTTCTTTAAGGCTGGCATGTAAAGACACTGATATGTCCTCACCTCAGCGACCTATTTTCTTATGAGGCCGAGACTATTCCATGCGTTCATGGCGCACTTAAATTAAGCCAGTGTGTTACTCTATCCATCCCGTTGACGGTGTTACCAGCCACAGTCTAACAAATTTTCAGATGCGAATAAACACAATCCTGAAATTCCAAGCTTTAAGCGCTCTAGAAAATGAATTGGGGTCAAGAGTAGCTCACACTTCAAAAACTGCTATCAATCGTTCGCGGAATTCCAATTTAAGAAAAAAATGCATAACTGAAGAAAATATTTGCAGTTGTATGTAATAGAGCCTTCTAGTCACATCACTTGTTCAATGATGAGGTGAACGCGCATGGAAACGGCCAAACCGAAGCTGTCAATTCACTGGCCTATCGTGCGTGGTGTATGTAATCTCATCGTCTGACGTTCTCCCACATTCCGCTTTTCTCAGCAAATTTACTCGAATGAGTGAGATTTCTAACGGCGAGTGCTTTAAGAGTGAAAATAGATTTGCTCGAAGCCAGATCGTGCAAGGATAGAAGCAACTTTAGCAAAGATAAAGATAAAAGGAGTCTCCCAACGACTTTCCCTTAAAGGCGAAACAAGCCCTAAATTGTGAGGTTTCCACATTGTTTGGAAGCAATCCGGTGTCTCATACCCAATGGAGAACAAGTACAAGAAGACTTGTGTAAGGGCGCTGCCCTACATTAATGGGTAAGCGATTTTTAATTACTTATATTGAAATACATTTTGAGCACATAGAGCCCGAGGTGAACACTGTGTGTAAGCTATTCTTAATCGTGCTGATTAGCCGCAGCGTTTCAGCATTACTTTCATTGCAATTAAGCTCCAATAATGCACACCTCGACTGCTGCTGTCGAGATATTTGCTAAATGTCAGAGGTGCATGTCCCTCTGACAAATGCTGGTGCGGTCCCTGCCAATGGGATGAAGGTACGCTCACATCCTCCCACCATTTTATTAATTTAAATTATTTTATTTCTTAATGCGTCTATTAGAAATCAGTCATTTAGCACTTTACTAGCTTGCTGGTCGTGAAACAAAGCGTATTATATTTGACAGGAAGTAGATTATTGCACTCCAAAGTGATTGGTGTGTGCGTCTCGACGACCCGCAAATTTATGCGGACTTGGGCGCAATCCAGTCGAAATGCGAATTGACATTTAATTCAACAGGGTTCATTTTGAATTGGAATCTACAAAGAGGGTGCTAGCAGACGATGTGGTAGGAAGAAAAGGTGACAGAAGCTTAAAGGAGGCAAAGAAGCGACGCTTTTTGTGGCAATGAAGTGCGAAAATGGTAGGAAGCTAAAGTGTAGGGAGTACTCACTTCTATTTTTTGAAGGGGTTGCATGCGAGGACCACAGATTGTGACATATATCTAGACGCGATATGTGTGAACCTGTGGAGCGTGGTGGGAGACAAGGGAGGCACTCACTAAAGAATCGTTGGAGTGTACATTAGAAAGGAGGTGTAGGCAAGAGGGCCAAATTAGTATTGGTGTTGGCTTGAATGGTAACATATAAGGAGCCTTATCCAAGCCTGTCATAATCTGGCCTAGGTTGCTAATCCTGTCTATTCTGTTCCAGTCCAAATTAGTCAGATCCAGTCAAGCGTAGACCGTATAACAGTGCTTTCGCAGTGGGACATGAATATTAGGCAAGTTGTTTTACATGGACAGGTCTCCTGATGCTGCTGTTTGTTTAAGCATTTAGGGCACAGTCGGGACATGATGAGTAAGCACAGCTCCGTAGGCCAATCGCAGGGTAGAAAATTGAATTATGGAATTGGCGATTCGCCTCTAAGGATTGCGATTGAGTTGACGAAGGAGCTTTTCTGATGTGTAGCCTAATTCAATGCCTAGACAAATCGCTATTTTGAATCACGAATGCAATAGTGGTCCATGCGATTCTTCGGTGGGAGTAAGGCAACCGGAGTCTTCAGCTGAAAGAGACAAATGACAGACAGACTGAAGTGGAGAGGTGGGACATCGTGGGTGTGGAGCAGCGTTCTTAATTTCCGTCTTACTTTCTCCCGTCCTTTCTCACACTGATTCACTTGCCCGCTCATCTAGCCATGTGACATGAAAATACAAACAAATTAGCTCAATGATACAATTCGATCTTTTCTAATAAACTCTAGACGAGGCCAATCACAATTGTTTCTTTTTACGTGGTTTGTGCAAGATACCAGATGTGATACATTGAAATTACGTACCCAAATTAGAGAGAGTGCTCTAACCTTTCCTTATTTTTCCAATTTCCTCTGCTATCATACTCCCTCAGCTCTTTATGTCAATACAAACAATTCACATTTTAGTTACACCTACATTGCCAGATTTTATGACGAGAAATGCTACGAGAATTTCCGATAGGAGGTAAGCTGCTGGATCCCAATTCTGAGTAAAACTTGATCAAAACCGGGAGAATGCAGTGCACCTCTAGACCTGTAGTGTAGTGGGTAAAAACAAACAAAGCTCTGCATCCTTGCGATTCTCGAGTTCGTTGCTGAAACATGCTCATTACGCTTTGACCACACCTACACTGTGAACTGTAAAATGAGAACTGCTACAAGCGATTGCAGAGGAGGACCTACCACCAAGTCATAATAGTAATCCATTCTGGCCGATTTTGGATTAAAAGAGTGAGGAAATGTATTGCTTTAAACCCCTGTTAGAAGTATTTACAGAATAAACCACGTACAACAATCAATTTTGATTTATTCTGGTCAAACGGGTGCATCATCAACTATCTGTGTCAATTTAGGCGCTCTCATCATCGGCCAAACCTTACTTTCTGCCATTTGATAGGATAACTGCCTCAAGTAACTACTAAATGGCTCAGATTGCTATAGCAAAATTGTGACTAATTTCTAATGTAAATAGGCACAATGTGGCGCATCTCTACATGCTTGTATTATTTTGGCATTCTTCGCAAAAATATGCTGCTTAACTCTCCACCAAGTCCGAATTTTCATTGCACAACACGGCGATGGAAGAGACGGCCGAGTGCAAGTTTTAAATAACTGTAAATGGAAGACCAAGAAAACAGATCGCAACTATGAACTTATGCTATCCCAGTTTTCCTAACAAATTATTCGCACTACATTGCGCTCACTCCTAAGCATCAAACGTCCTACGATTAAACTGCACTTCACTTGAAGGCAAGTAAACAAACAGTTGATGCCTAATCTTAATTAAGCACAGATTGGAATGAACAAAATGTGGTGTGGTGTAATATCCGCTGCCCCTGGTTCGTCACTTAATGCACATTCAGTGCAGCTGAATGGCAAAAAATGCCCACGTTTCCAGGGAGACGTTCGTTTTTTGCATCGTAGCAGTTTGACAGCCGAGGCCATATTAAAATTACTTAATGACCAAAGTTATAAGCACTTAGAGCGTAGTGCGCTTGTGTTAATTTGCCAATATTTTACTGATGTGATGCCTCATGCGCACATTGATCTCGGCTGCCAGTCAAAGTCTAATACCATTCTGAGCCTTCCGATGGTGGCGTAACGCGGTGAGTAGCTCTTTCACAATCAGCTTCCTTTCTCGCCCTACCTTGAGGGCTTCTAACTATAGCCCTGGAGCTGTTAAGCAAATCAAAGTGACTTATATTTCATACGAAGTTTACTGGTGTGCGAACTATAGCGGTTCGTGTGCAGCTAATTTATTGCGCTTTAATGATTAAAAGCTTAGGACTAATCTGTGAAGTTCAAATGCCTACTAAATGACCATTTTTAGTTTATGCATTAAAAACATGGTGAAAAATCATAAAATGCAATTTATTTCTGCCTGAGCTGTGTGAAGTAGTGTAGAGGGCAGAATCCTGATTTTAAATCATTTGGTAAAGGACTCATAATCAGCAAGTCGGACTCCAGTCAGGCGCGATACATTCTGGTAAAGTTTTATGTCCCGCAAAACCATAAATTTTATTTTACCAAGGATTTGTCGGCAAGTGTGATAAGTCTTAAATAACACGGCCAACTTCTGCCAAAATGATGACATGGTAGTGCAGCAACGAGGTGGAAAGCAGTTGCCGCTGATGACCTTCAAAGCAATGAGCGATTTAGTAAATTTAAAGGATTGTTCTGCTTAACAAAATATGCAATCGGCAGTTGGTACCTGTCTTAACAGTTATAAATATCATATGTATTTATTTTTGGTCTCCAACGATACGTGGCGTATTACAACTAACATACAGGACCAAATTATTAAATTTCACAAGCCTTATTTCGCCTTGCAAAAGACAACTCAGGCTTTCCTACCTTCGTCATCTCAACCGACACCTTCCGCCAGGCTCGGACCCATTTATTGACTGGTGGGTGTTCATTCTGGTACACATCCATTCCCACAGCGTAACTTGCTTCAACTGTAAGCACTTAACTGAGTCAAACGAAACTTTCTGACTTAACCGAATACTGTTCCATTGTTAAGGAACTGGTGCCATTCATTTGTGTATGATGATAAGGACAGCTTTATGTGCAAAGAGACCTAATTGAAGCCGAAATTATGGAAAAGAAGAAAGAAGAGGGCAGGCTTTGACAGCGATTGTTGTGTTTTCTGGTGCACTATTAGACTCGTGTTCTTATCGTTCGATGTGTGTTATGTTCTCAACTAACAAGGTTGCGCTCTATGTCCACCAAGGCATGCAGACACATCCACCTTTTATAGGTGCCTCCTCATGTATATCATCAACGAACCCAAAACCGAATCCGCCAGTTGGGTAGGTTAATACCTACAATGTTGCTGTTCTTGAGTGCTCTTTTTCCTTGTGCCAGAGGTGTTGCATTTGCTGCTGTCATTCGCATATCACAGACTGCTACGCCATGAACAGTGTGTTGTCCGATTCTGCGTGCTACAGACCCGATTTCGAACGTCGATTGTGTAGGGGCCTCAGAACGGATAGTTTAATAGCTGGCTGCGAAAATCATCATTATTGCTCAGGCCTCGAATTTCGTGATAGATGATCGCTCAGAGCTGCAGACGACTAATCAAGCTTAAGTCGTTGACATTGCTTTGTTGATATAAATTCAAGTTGCGCGACGATTAGCTGTCATCCTCCATGAGTCAGACTCATGTCCAACGACGTCGTCGAGAGTAATGTTTTGTCACAGTTGACGATCTTCGAAGGTTTTTGCTTTCTTTAGGAGACTTGCGTGTAAAAGCTCTACTATCAACACTGCCTAGAATTCTTCCCCGTCAGAAAATGTTTACGCAAGCAGTACGAAGAGGAGTTTCAAGCAAAGTAGTAGCGAGAGATGCCTTCACACCCAGACCTTTAGATACCATCATTCGACACAGCTCTTTCTTTTTATTCGCGTTTGTCATTCTGCGTAGAAAACTTGTATAGTGGAGAGCAATACTCCGACCTTGTGCATTTTTTTTGCTTTGGCTCCTCGCCTTTCTCCTTTTCTTTACTCAAGTACCCACTTTTCGTCTATACTACGCCTTTCATCTTCGTTTTATCTAAATGACTAATCTAACATCACTTTATCTTGCCTGCGATGGAGTGTCTTTAATGTGCAAGTGGAACAAAGATCTGACCACCAGATCGCATTTTCACTTGAATGAAACTTTGTTTTGCATAATCTTAGGCTAGAATGAGATGTGCTTTTTAGGCTCTAGCAAAGCTGCGTTTCAATGAGGCAATACATCCGCACCATGTATTTGAATTGAATGGGTGATGAGATAAACCTCCTATTACATTATTACAACTATTCAACGGTCCCATAAGTAGAGCTATTTTTTGGAAATTACTCACTTTATGTGTAGAGAATTGTCCTATCTTCTCATTGTTTATGCAAATAACCCATGCATGAGATAGCTGAATGCCCTAAGATATTTTATTGTGTGAATGGAAACAGTAAATAGGTAGCGTGCTAACAGGAGTTAGGAGGCAGCACCACCTAGGTCAGGAGATTTGACCCACTCCTCCAAAGCAAGATTCGGATTGTCCTTTCACCCTACGCCTACAAGGCACGTTTAAACAAAAATGTGTACTACGGTATTGATGCATGCAATTTTTGCTCTCTACGTTCTTGTGTCTACTAATCATGCCTTAGCGATTGGCACACTACGAAACAGCTTTCAGCGTTCCCAGACACAAGTAGTAACTTCCAAATTTACCTACAAACGCTACCTTGTCCTAAAGGCTGTAAGTGATAAGAAGATGCAGTACTTGTTTTAATGTACCCTCACGGTGGCGCGCATAAGGAACTCATTCATCCAATCAGTCAGGTGAGTGACGCCTCGCACAGGAGCAAGCTTGTATCTCACAGGCCACTATGGCAACCGTTGTAACTCAAAGTATTGTGGATGCATGAGATTTATCGGCTTTTCCTTGCTCAAATTGTTACTTTGCCTTGCAGCCCAAGCTAGCTGTTCCTTCAAGTGTGATGGAGAATCTTAAGATTATCCCAGGTATTCACGACGTCGCCGATACTCTCGATGACGTCACGCGAACACTGGTGCTTCGAGAGCAGCTCCGTCTTCTGGTACATGCTGACTGGTGCGATTCATTGCGGACACCCTCCACACCCTGCACCGACCCACACTGTTCCGCGATTCGCGAAGTGTATCGGCACACTGGGAAATGCAGAGCAGGAATGAACTGTGAAATGCCACAATGCGCTGCCACCAGACAGCTGGTATCTCATTTCAGCGATTGTGAGGATCATCAGTGCTCTGTGTGTGTGGTCATGAAGAGTGCGCTGGAGAGGCGATTCTACCCTGTTGAAAGGGAGGGTGAGGAGACGAATCGCAGATTTATTTTGACAAAAGAGGAGCGTGGTGAAGTCATCTGCAGCATGTAAGTCAATGCAGCTTCTTCATCTGTCAATGCTGGTAGATCGATGCAGACTGCTGGTTTTCCTGACCCGACTGACCTAGAGAATCCACGAACAGAGTATGCTATTCGGCATGCAAAGTGCTTCGAACGCTACGCTTATAACCAGGCAAGTGACGTGGATGAGTACGAAAACCACATCGAAAACTATGTGCTTCGTCGTGGCATACTGTCGGCGAGACGTCGGTTCTTGTGAGGAAGTAAATCTGTTTGCTCTGCCAGAGTTGGTTCTTCGTTTGCATTCTTTCACATATGTGCATACACGTGTGTATTTACCCGCAAATTTGTGTCATGTGGAGATGGAGGAGCGGTGGGTGGACCAAAGCGCGATTATGCCAGGTAGGGTCAAGTCTAGCTACTGCGTGGATAAAAAGAGTTCGATATTGCAGGAAAGAGCATGACGTGTGCGTACAGGCAAATGGTCACAGGCTCGTAAGCCGATAAAATGTTGAGTTGCATTGTGATTTACAGTTTTTAATAAAACTTGGCACCTTCTAAAGAGTGTTTTTTGGCTCAATTTTGACCAGTGAAGGCGTTATAGAACTGCATATCCCCTTTGCCTGGATATGGTATTTGTTATGAATGAAATGGTGAGTTGTCACGACGTGATCCACCCAACGAGTAGCCCTAGTCTAATCATAAGTCGCAGACTTAATTCTGACACCCTCCAGCGCCAAAACCAACCTTATGCACCAACTTGATTTATAAAGGGAAAACCTTTCACTATGATTAAATAACGATACATTTTCCCAGATGAAAGGCGTAGTATAGACGAAAAGTGGGTACTTGAGTAAAGAAAAGGAGAAAGGCGAGGAGCCAAAGCAAAAAAAATGCACAAGGTCGGAGTATTGCTCTCCACTATACACGTTTTCTACGCAGAATGACAAACGCGAATAAAAAGAAAGAGCTGTGTCGAATGATGGTATCTAAAGGTCTGGGTGTGAAGGCATCTCTCGCTACTACTTTGCTTGAAACTCCTCTTCGTACTGCTTGCGTAAACATTTTCTGACGGGGAAGAATTCTAGGCAGTGTTGATAGTAGAGCTTTTACACGCAAGTCTCCTAAAGAAAGCAAAAACCTTCGAAGATCGTCAACTGTGACAAAACATTACTCTCGACGACGTCGTTGGACATGAGTCTGACTCATGGAGGATGACAGCTAATCGTCGCGCAACTTGAATTTATATCAACAAAGCAATGTCAACGACTTAAGCTTGATTAGTCGTCTGCAGCTCTGAGCGATCATCTATCACGAAATTCGAGGCCTGAGCAATAATGATGATTTTCGCAGCCAGCTATTAAACTATCCGTTCTGAGGCCCCTACACAATCGACGTTCGAAATCGGGTCTGTAGCACGCAGAATCGGACAACACACTGTTCATGGCGTAGCAGTCTGTGATATGCGAATGACAGCAGCAAATGCAACACCTCTGGCACAAGGAAAAAGAGCACTCAAGAACAGCAACATTGTAGGTATTAACCTACCCAACTGGCGGATTCGGTTTTGGGTTCGTTGATGATATACATGAGGAGGCACCTATAAAAGGTGGATGTGTCTGCATGCCTTGGTGGACATAGAGCGCAACCTTGTTAGTTGAGAACATAACACACATCGAACGATAAGAACACGAGTCTAATAGTGCACCAGAAAACACAACAATCGCTGTCAAAGCCTGCCCTCTTCTTTCTTCTTTTCCATAATTTCGGCTTCAATTAGGTCTCTTTGCACATAAAGCTGTCCTTATCATCATACACAAATGAATGGCACCAGTTCCTTAACAATGGAACAGTATTCGGTTAAGTCAGAAAGTTTCGTTTGACTCAGTTAAGTGCTTACAGTTGAAGCAAGTTACGCTGTGGGAATGGATGTGTACCAGAATGAACACCCACCAGTCAATAAATGGGTCCGAGCCTGGCGGAAGGTGTCGGTTGAGATGACGAAGGTAGGAAAGCCTGAGTTGTCTTTTGCAAGGCGAAATAGACTGCCAACCTATGGTGTGGTCCCACTTTATTGTCTTGGGTGGGCCTGTTAGCGGCGCTTGGCGCACTCCTGCTTGCATGCCGAAACCACTGGAATAAGTGACAAGAGGAGAGTGAGGGAGATAGGAGGGAGGAAAGGACAGAGGCTGCTAGAAAGACCTGCTTTTTTCAATGTACATTACCAGTTTCTCTGTTTTAACGACTTTACTGAATTGCTTAAGCAGCTTTTCAACCGGGTAGTTAAAAAATTGGAACAACTACTAAGGGTTCCAGTTCTTGAGCATTCCAACGAACCTCAAGCGCTGAATCGTGGATGTGTCCTTACCTCCTCATGAGTATGTGTCTCTTGACATCGACGTAGAGATGAAGCGTTTGAAAGGTGATCGCCATGTTGTCAAAGAACTGGTAGGTCCTCCGACTATTTGCCGCTCACATTTCCTCTTATGCTAAAATGACCTCCACGTTACAAAATGTGGCGGCCATTATCCACCCCGATCGTAGAAACTCAGAGGTTAACTAGCTTGACAGAGGCACCTAGGTCGATGGAACGGACTAGTCAAAACATCGAGAGGGTGCTTACATGCAGCGACCTGTAAAATCGGTCTAAGAGGTTTGAAAATCAGGATCTAAATAACCAAATGTGTATTGAGTGTCGCCTGTGGGCTATAGCACCTATACGTATATGAGGATTTATCTACGCACAATTTCATTTTGCTGACTTCAAATTTTCGCCCCCACCATTTGCAAAGCAGACTAAGGACAATTTTAGCAAAAAAATAATAGCTTTTGTTATTGGAATGGTGTTCTAAAATGCACCTCTCTAAATCAGGTATCAGGTGCCATTTGTAGCTATCCATTTGTCGCATTTTACCGTTGTAAAGAAGAAAATCAGGATCTGTCAGGCTCATTTCAGGCATGGGGACAGACTACGTAAGTATGGGTGCCCTGACACCATCTCACTGGTAGATGAGGATTGTATAGTCGGAGCCATGAGAGCTTACAAATGCTTGATTGACGAAATTGAAGGCGAATGCTTCCAAGTTGGAATGCTCAATGTCCAGAACTCAGCGACACCTGGAAGCACCTGGTCCTTTGATATGTTGTCTTCGCAACAGAGAACTCAATGCTGCTTGGCAGTTTGACAGTGACATTCACAGTGTAGACTAACCACACTTGTGTAGTGCTTCTTCTTCTACAGATTACAGCGGGAACGACCTCGATATTAAAACCATCAAATTAAACAGAGGTGGCCACTTGGCCCTCCATTTTGAAGGAAACAAATCCAGGTCTCACGAGTGAGATCGCCTCACAAGATCGACGGTACGAAGGTCGCAACTGATGTCAGGTCACAAAAATTCAAAAGAAATGAGCCAAGGTCAGGACGCGAAGAAGACAGAAGGTGAGACAGTAGAAACTACAGCCGTGTCTGGCGAGAGAAGCTTGGCGGTTTGTATAAAGGCTTTTCGTTATTTTAAAGGCACAGAGGAACTGCCAAAGCAGGTAAACGTGACCCCAGATGCCCCAAGCGAAAGTTCTAAAGAGGAGGTGGACGACGAGAGGAGGTTAATCCAGGCATTCATGGCCAACCCAGAAGACGAGAGTAATTTCCTTGAGGAGATGAAAGTAAATGCATGATTTTTCACTCACCGCATGTCCCTCAACATTGTTGGATGTTTCCTTACCTACACAATTACGTATTCATATTAGAAGATGATCAAGAACAATGACCCGCGACTGACTTATAGCTTCGATGGGAATGTCGTCGACAATTTCCTAATACCTGATTGACCGACGCAGTTAGGATGCCTCATAGATTTGTTCCGTACGCGGGTGTGGTATAAAGCTATGGAAATTTGATGCCCATTATGGGGAATTGTATGTGCCAGTGCACCATTCTATTTGTCCAAGATTACTTTCCCATTTTTACGTAATTCGTTTAGTTTCCTGTTTTATCTTGTTGTGGAAGGCGAAAATTAAGGCTGACAGTAAATGCAAATGTACTGAGTGTGGCGAAGAGCATGACGACTTGGAAGGAATGCACGAACACCTTCTGTGTCACAGTAATTGCAAGTTCTACTTCTGTGTACAATGCTTCGAGGGTTGCGAAACGCTGACGGAAATGGTGCTTCACAGAAAGACACACGGTGGTAAGGTGTGATTGCAGTCAGTTTTTTTCTGCTCTACCACTATTTCTAATTAATAATGCTTTATACATCCCTTTTTACATAAGCTATATTTGAGCTGCCAGAATCGATTCGGGAATTTTGAGAAAACTAAGAAGTCCTGAGGGCTTGGAGCCTCCTCAATCTCCTATGTCTGAAGAGCTGGAGGGGTGTCCTCCTGAAAAAAGGCGCAGAATAGAGTATCGCTGCACTGTTTGCGGATCCACTTTTGACCGGTTGGATGTGTTGTTATCACACACAGAACAACAGCACCCAACTGAACGGGACATCATTGACCGGCTGCGTGTTCGCCTCATGCGTGCTGCACTCAGTCCCTATGCAGTCGAGGAGGAGGAGGATGCCTCAGATCCTACCAGATAATATCAAAAGGAAAATGCATTTAGGTGCTAAAATGAAAGTATATATAACAAATGCTTTTTGTACTGGCCTTTTTAACTACGATTTTGCAATACTTTAGTGTGATGATGCTTGGAGGAATTGTTGTCGTGTATTGCGATTTGCAGTAGTGACCCATTCGGTTCTTCGGTAAGTGCAAAGTTTCTTTAATGCTCAGCTAAAAGACACAAAGGGATGATTGAGATGGAGGGAAAGACGTGAAAAGTGGCAAGTGTGGAAGTAGGGAGGTTTAGCGAGTAGAAAAAAAGGTTTAAAAATGGACAATGTATGGGAATCATGCATACTACTTCGACGTGTCAGTATTTAAGGCAAAGAGACACTGCAAAATTAAGGAACCGTTCGCTAAACTCACTGGACTTATATTGAGATAACGCAGGTGCGTTTCTGTTTCAAAACCACAATCCAATCTGGTAGGAATTGTTGCCCTGCATTGCGATGACGGTGGCGGTGCATGCATTTATTCGGTAAGAGCGAAGTAACATGGGTACTCAGCTGAAAGCGATAAAGGAATGACTAGGACAGGGGTAAAGTGATGAAAAGCTGCAGGAATTAAAAATAGATGGTAGGAATGGATGACTCCGCATATTGCTGTGGCGCAGCGTGCCTTACTTCTTTTCCTCTTGCTCCTACCTGTTCCCGAAATGATTCACTTGCCCTCCCACCTAGCTGTTAGACTAAGCAAAATATGGGGGAAATTGACTAGATGAATGGAATTTGAATTTCATAAGTGGCACACTCAAGTTTTCACATACCTATAAAATTCACTCATTTACCCATGCTCTCGGTTACATGCAAAAAAGAAGAATGTTGGAACCAGCTTTGTGATAATTAAGTGCCTCTTTTTCGCGGTACACTTCAAGACTTAGAACAAAGATATCCCTTGACGTGTGAAACGCACTTGGACCCCTGATGCGGCAAAGATGGATGTGAATAAGGCAGTAAAAGGGGCTGAAAGAAGAAGAATTGGGAGAGGAGGGAAAGGTGGTGGTATATCAAACACGCACTTTTTGATTTTTTGTCTCTACTAGCACTTTGACGTCTTTGAACGACAGAGTGGGGGGCCGGTGGATTACAGACAGACGGATAAGGAGGTGGCACAGGTGGTTGATAAGTAGAAGACCGGTTGTGAGTAGATTACAAAGCAGAACGGACAAAGAACTAGGTAGTGGAAAATACAATGATTGGTAGATGGCGAGAGAATGCGAATGTCCATATTAACTATGGTAGAATGAGGTGGCATTTGAGCCAGAACTGCTATTCTCTTAGAGCAGATTCCAAGTAAAGCATAAAGAGCCTAGAATATACCTAATGGTGACGCGTTATTAGGCACAAACCAGAGAGTGAGTGGCGCCGCTGCAGTACCGAAGTAGCCAATTAGAAGTGCGGCTTTTGAAAGACGATCCCAAAGAATGCTGAGGATAAGGCATCCACAAATGGCGTATCAAGAGCATAGAATAGGAAATTTGTCTTTTGGAAGGTAAGCCTTGGTTAAGTATGCTGGACTAGTTCGCGACACAAAACGCAGTCAAAGGCAGAAAGTTTTTCGAAAACAAGCGAATCGAGCTTAAAGCGGTCTCACTTTGATGGAAAATTTTTTAAACAGCAGACGAAAATGCCTAATCGCTGCCAATAGGCTCTCCTTTACCCCTATTTCGCTCCTGTTTTGGCTTCCTGATTGTCAGTTTTGCTTTTTCTCTCTGCTAATCTTGTGTGGTTCTTTTTGCCAACTATTTTGTTCCATTTTCTTTCACTCGCATAGATTCCATTCCCTTTTATTTGAATCGTAACAGTAATTTTTGGATTTTAATGTTAAAGAAATGCGATTGTCATTGTCTGAATTAAACCCCTCAACAAAAAGAAAGGTAGCCGAAAATTAGAGTGCTGTGCTTTTTTAGACACAGTAAGACATCAGCAATACCGGATAATGATGCTGCTCTAACTCCACCTCTGGAACTGTCGCTCAGCATTCATGACTAATCTCAAGTGTACTTACAATCACTATGAAGTTAAGGTAAATTAAAATGCTCTAAAGCGAGGCCAAACGAATTTTTTTTACTCATTACCAGTTGGGTGGAATGTGTCGATAAATGGAGATGTTTGCCTGGGCCTATTGTATGGATCTAAACATGGTAAGAACTCAAACATTAAAAGGGTGGTACATACCGCTGGCATACAAACTCCTATGACAATCGCCTCACGGCGAAGTTTTGAAGCGAGTAATGTAAAGGAGAGGCTGTGAGGGTTCACACTATAACGTATGATCCTGCGAATGTAGTAAAACGTTCAGGTGAAGGGTATCTTAGCCTAGAAGGCATTGAGCTGGTGCAACTCCCATCAAGTGTCGTCGTTACGCAAACTTTACTTTTAACCAAACATTAGTCGGTTTGATGGACAATTGGTCAGCTACTTATTCACATACACTTGCTGCGCTCACGTTTCAATGTAGAAAAAACGTGTCCCTGGAATCATTTCCGTAATAATTGAAGAAATCCAGGAGTCCTGAGAAACTAGTGTCTTCTCATTCACATGTGCTTAAAGAGACGCAAGGGTGCTTTACCAAAGAAAAGCGCAAAAAATTATCGCTGCATCATCTCTAATTATGGTTTGACAGCGTGGATGTGGGGCTATTCCACACGAAAAGGATCGTCTAAGTGAGCGGTAGGAACTTAATTTTTACTAAGTCGCATCTTTTAAAGTCCTTTGTGGCAAAATTTGGACCAAAACATTTCCTGATCGAATTTTGTGTGACAAGATGCAAGAAGCCGTCCCTAAGGTCCTAATATAAACTGCACAAGTGGCTTTGGTGACCTAGCAATGAGTCAGGTTATTAAGCAAATCAAAATTCTACTTGAAATGCTATCCTATACACTAAAATACAATTTGGATACGACTACAAGCACATGGCTCTACTGCAGAAAGAACAGAATGAACAAACTCTGCCACAAACGCTTTGGCGGCATTTACAGTAGCTGGAATAACGAAATTGCATTAAGTCCAAAGTGCAGGCATCAACTTCTTTGCCAGCTTGTCGACACGATTGTTGTGTCCGCAAATTAAGCTCTGCTGGAGGCGAGATTCATGTGCAACTGCATTAAGCGCAGTTAGTGGTCTACTAACTGGCAATGTTTTGCACGATGCATCGTTCTCTCCATGTGAGACAAAATTGACACGCATTAGATCGACACGGTTTTAAACAATAGACGAGCACAGAACAAATCCATTAGTCATCCTGACTGCGTTTCTAGATCAGCTATAAGAAATTCTCAATGATTTACCCATCGAGGGCGTATTTTAGTCGAGATACGGTGTTCACATGCATCACCTAATGCAAATGCTCGGGGGCATGGGTAAAATAGCCGCATGATTCGTCCAAGGGAATGTGATAGAGAGAAAATCACACACCTGCCTCAACCTTATCAAGGAACCCGACCTCGTCTTCTGAGTCGAAATAAGTGCTTCGCTTGCTTCTCTCGTCTTCCGTCTCCACGCTGGAACTGCCACTTAAGAGATCCAAAGCTACGTATTTCTGCTCCAGCACTTTCTCTAAGCCGTTACGCTTGTAAATAAGATTTTATACGAAACCATTGAGTACTCCTATTTCGTGTCTTGACCTTGGCTCATTTCTTTCCAATTTTATTGATCAGACATCATTTGCGACCTTCAAAGCGCTGATCTCTTCAGCCAGTCTCACATACGGCAAGTGCATTTTTGCTTTAGTTTGTAAAGCGATTTTTTGTCCTGTGGATCCACTAAATAATCCTTGCACAATTAAGGGTTAGCATGTAAAATTGGAACATATAAGGCGTTCATAAGCTTACTACGTAAGAAGCTAAATAGCTCGGAAATGACAGATTATAAGGAGCATTTGAGGATGTAAACAACCCACTTTTACCAGTTTTCTATTAGTAGGGTTCGCGAGCTAGTTATGTAGTTTTGCAGTTTTCGTTATTAAATGTAAAGCTGATGGCACCAATGAGACCTTATTCGAGGCCTGAAGCAGAAAGCAGCAAATCATAAGGTCCGAAGCATTCAAATTTTTGTTCTACTTGTCAAAGAATATTTGAGGTTGCCTTGCCAGAACTTCAACTATCTCCTACACATTCAGCTCCTTTAGCAACTAATGCCTCGACCTGAAGATCTAGTCAAGCAGTCACTGAAAGCCCTGGCTGTGTGTGGCCTCAAATAAGCCGTTGTGAAGTTGATTTGTAGACGAGTGCACTCTCTTCATCGTAAACATCGCTCCTGATTTGTCTCACCCACCATGTCCAGGTTCTTTTACTCTTCTACCCCCTTACCACAGCTACAACAAAATTGTCTTGGGCTTTGCATTTGGGCTTTTATTGTTCTTGGATTGGTAGCACAGTGTTTTCTCCGTAAGTGCAAAAAAGCCTTAAACTACATAAAACTACACAAAAAATGAAAGACCTATCCATTCTTTATTAGTTTTTCTGTTTTAAATGCCACCTTGAATTCGATACAAACAATGGGCTAGTAGTCAATGCACGACCAAGGGAGTACGCTAAGTGACAGGAATGATTTCCATCCGAAAGCTTGGGAGTAGAGTAGAATTTTAAGAGTAAACCTTGGATCTGTGCAAGCGCCCTACTTCTTTCAAGCAGTGACTATGCCCACCCACCTTGTTTGAGGGTATTTCGGATTGCAATATGGAATGCATTTAATGGGGGACATGTCATGAGTGGGTAATCCTCTGGCCTTCTAAGATGCGGCTTAGTGACAACGGCGTAGTTTTACTTTCGAGAGAAAGACATTATACAGTGAATTGCTATTGAGGGAAGGACGCAGACGCTTAGGGCCACAAAGTGATTCCACCAAATTCACTGATCTATCTATATGCTTACATAAAAAGCTTCCATTATTTGTCCATCCAAGCAAACATTCGAACATCGCCTCGACACCCTAACATCAGTCTAACAACCTTTTCCTTCACCAAGCCTTTCAATCGCGACCCGCACATCTGCTCGTTTTGGATGCTAGCAGTTGCAACCTCTGCTACTTCGAGTTCATCCACCATGTAGCTGACATTTGTTCAACACTTCGTATTAATCACACCTAATCCTACTGACACGGTAACTTATCTTTACTACTAACAAAAATAACAAGCATAAATAAATGCTGATTTTAGTGACCTTTAGAGTGTTATTCCAAACCATATTTTAGATGGTGCATGAGGGATGGAATCTGCCAGCTCTTTCTAACAACAACAGTATTGGCTCTACAATGGGAAGAGGATACGATGATAGATGGCAGAAGAATATCCAACCCTCCTTGCGTACTTTATATGCAAGTCCTTGGCGCGGTAAACAAAATGGTCGAGTAACGACTAGTTTTTTGGTTTAAGAAACGGAGCAAGAGTGAAGGATTAGGAAAGGACGAAAAATCAGAGGGTCAACTAGCCAAGTTTGGATAACATTGGACAGCTTACTTAGTGACAGCAAGTATTTGTGTGCAAAGGAACCCTTGTCCTAGCTTATATAATTCTTCCACCCGTCTATCCACTAACTCATTTCATTTCTTACCCACTTCCTTGATCATGCAACCACTGTGAAAGTGATCTAAGAGACTTGGCAACGTTTAAATAAGTCAAAGTGGAATTACCTCCCATCCCACTATATCCTGTAGAAATTACCAAAACTAAAGTGTGGAGCAAATTTAACAAAAAATATCAACCTCTGAACTCTTTTAGCAAACTATCGAATTACAGCACCACAGCGCTGTGCAGAAACATTCGACGATGACATTTCCTTATCCCTTCCTCCACCCCTCTTCTGCAAGCTTCTCGTCTTCTCTTCTTACCCAACAATTCTTTTATTTATTTAATTGAACAAGTCTGGTGCCTTCTCAATACCAATTAGCTGCAGTCAGCGCAATTGGCCTTCCTGATACAAGGTAACAAGCGGCTTAGCTTCAGTAGATCTATAGCAACAATTAAAAGCGCGCCTCTAATTTCTTTACTTAATTCACGCCTCGCATTGCTCGTACTGCCTCTGAATACTTAAGGGTTGTTCTTCCAAAAGTAAACAATAGGAGTAAATTGGCCGAGGATTAAAAAACATCGACAAAGCAATGCAGTTAATTCGAAGCTTAGCAGTGTTGGTAACCCCTCTTACTCTCTTTCGCCTCTTTTACATGCATAATCATGCAAGAAATTCACTTTGAGTAGAAAAGGACATAGACAAGTGATGCCTGCTCTTGCAAAACCACCTCCAACGTAGGTAGTATTGTACTTCCTAATAACAAGTTGACCTCTAATATCTGCTCTGCCGTTGGAAGGGAATGGACTAGAGTAGTTCACGCCGCCATCCCACTAAGCCAGTGAGTCATCTGTGGTATCTATCTCACACCTGCTAGAGGGCAACGTTGAGTTGTCGACGCACCTAAGCATTAAGCTTCATGCAATGTAACAGGACCGACTTAGCTTTTGCCTCCCAAATAAACGTTGTTCGTATCGCGTCAGCAAACAACATGCCGCGTTTATTTTTGCCTCCGTCAAGTCAGTTAACCTCTGAGTTTTGCAAGCGAGGTGGGCAACTGATGTCACATTTGACCATGACTTCCTTATGAGAGATATTTGCTTGCGCCATAGATCTTCCTGCAACATTTCGAAGGTGTTTAAGGGAGGCACTGCTAGTCAACCACTCGGAGGCATGTCGGATTGTCGCAAGTGATCGCACGATCTCACACTAACTGTCTCATCCTCGTCCTCCTTCAAAACTGCAAGTGATGGTCGTCTCACCTTAATTCTAAAAAATCGTAGTCAGGATAGCTCAAATGACTCGGATATAAACTAAATGGGGGCAGATTTGCTTTTGCTACTATCTAAAAGTAAGTCAGCTATCAAAAGTGGGTCTTTCTAGCTCGTGCCTACTCAAGAGCATCTATTGAATGCATTGGACTTATACCACTCATTTCATTTGATGAAAACATCTTTGGCTATGCTAACGTAGACGCAGTGCCCTTTCCCTTGATCTCTAGACGACTCCTGATGTAAACTACCTCAATGCACATCGAATCTGGCCCCAGATGCCTACAGAGTAGCTGTAGCGGGCTACCAAACATTTGCTACTGTAAGGACAGCATGCGCTAACGTATGGCCTGAGTAGCTTTAATAGTTCTTCTACTACCAAGCTCTGAACTATCTCCTGTGCAATGGTTAGACGGAATTCGTGCTGCTTAAAGAACCTGCTATCCGCTAGAGAGAGTTGGAGTTTGTCCTAATGAGCCATCAGATCTCATGTGATGATTCCCAACTAGGGAATGATGATCGAAATGTTGCCGCTATGTGGAAGGATCCTATCGGCCCCCTTATAGAGGCAGTACTTTTATCCGCACAGCAAGCATTTTATCCGTCGCCGTTTCCAACCTCCGATTCCAAGCTTTCCGATTTATCTCTAGTTGCAAATCAATGTCAAATTCTTTAACAAACTTAATTTGGTTTCTACCTCCAACCCTCTAAAGCGACTTTCCTGCAGGAATCGAGGGGCAAACTGGGCTGCTCACACTCTCTATTACCCATTCTTTTGTGTACCTTGGTGTACTTTAGGTTTGTTTAAGCTGGAAACACCTCATTTGTCACTCGGATGATACGTTGAGTGCTAATGTTACAGCGGAAATAGTGCAAGCACTTTAACAGGTCCTGCTCTTTCCAATGTGTGCGCTTTCGAATGAGGCTGAAAGTCATACTGCATTCGCCTTTTCCTCCATCTCTTGTTTTTATTTTTGTTATTGCAGCATGCGACTTACAATGTGTTGAGCAGACAACGCTTCTACCCCGCTAATTTGCAACAATGATGAAAAAAGGCAGAATTCAAGGCTAGAAAATGCATTATAACTGTAGGGACTCAGTCAAATGTTACTGGCATGGTGTAGAGTTCTCTTCGCACAGCCAATGTACACAGTCAGCCATCGCAAAGTGGTTGGTGCCCCAACTTATTCGCTCCAGCCATCAACATTTACGTGCTTCCGTAAAGACATTAATCTAGAACTTGAGTTTTATTCGGCTTGACAACAAAGATGAGGGAAAGGGATAGATTAAGCCGGCTCTTTGTTGTGTTCCTCGCCTTTCGCTAGACCACTGGTCTCGAATACCGACTGTTTAAGCAGAAGGGGGGGCGATTTATTAGAGTAGACTGGCAAATGCTTATTCAAGCGACTATGCATCGCTGGACGATAGCTATTGATTGAGTTCACATCTCTACTCATTTACAGCTCGATTGGGACTTGAGGTCCTACACCCTAAAAGGCGTTTACTTTGTAGGTAAATAAGGTTGTCGTTGGGGTTTGAGCGATGCGCATCTCGACATTTACAACCTCACGTACTCAAAAGTGGAGAAATCTATGCCGAAAGTTCTGCAACCCAGTGATGAGTCAGCTAAGAAAGGAAGCAAGTAATGCGGACGTGCGAAATGTGTTCCATGCTCAAAGTATGGGTTTGGTCTACCCTTCCATTGGGTAAGCATTATGAATGAAAGGGCTGTGGTGTTTCTTCTCTCGACAGAACCTTTTGGATGTCTCAATCCCTCTTTGTTACAACTTCGTTTAGTGGGACCCAGATCGGTTGGCACTTATTAATGAATGCTTTGGGTAGGAGTGAGACCAATCAAAGCAGCATTAGGCTGCGTGTTGGCAATGAGATTCGTGTCCGAATGAGAGGAAGGTGGTTTAGCACATTTACGGTGTTGATTACAAGGTATCGATCAAGCGATTTCGTCCAAGCAAAAGGAAATTTTGAGAGGTGAAGTAACCTGTAAGTGACAAAAAACGCGCAACAAACTGTGCTAAAACTTACCTCTCATCTGTTTGACGAGTTTAGCTTCGTCGATGCTTCTGCATGTGGCACATCGACCTGCGTCTACTCTCGCCTCCGAAACGGTGGAAGTGAGGCAGTGCATTGCTCTGTTGGAAGAAGTTAAGGGGGACAAACGATGATTTTAGCGAAACTCAATGTCGCTAACAGGGGCTTAACTTTTATTTGCCTTCTTAATGCAGGTCGCATTTGTCTTGCGTGGATAAGTATCTCAAAGTTGATAGCACAATCGAATAGGTGCAAACCATTGGACCAATGATCGGCTACAACCTCGTCATCGAAATCAAACTTGGCTTGTGACGTCAAACTATGCCTTTTACCGACCTAAAAACTTTAACGGTTTGATCTAAACTGTGAAAAAGATGCAAATAAATTACATCCAAAATGTTTCTTTGTGTTTTTATTACCGAAAATAACTAACTGACCCGTGATATCGGCATGATGTTAACATCTGCTGTAGGTGCCCACCATCCAACCACAGGCCATTTCAGTGTGCACTACGTCCCAAAAACAAGTTGTTGCCAAGTTATTTCTGCATGCCTCCACCGCAGCGCTCCACGCATTACCATGCCTTGCCATCCCACATACTAGCTGCAGTCCTTTTATTCAAGCCGCATCCATCGTGGTATTGAATAAACTGCCTCATAATCTGCATTCCAAGATCATCCTGCTCTCACCTCATTTTTTAATCAAACCGATTTTATAAATATGTGTACACCATTACGAAAAGCAAACGCGGATGGATGTTGAGAACAGGCACTTATTCTCTAGCGCCTCGGAGCAATTCAGCAGACAACAGGAATCTAAGTGAAATGAGTGGGTCTCATGACAGCAAAGCCGACATAGATTCAAGGAAAATGGAGTCTTAGGATGAGTCAAATGTAAACTATAACAAAGTTTTGGCATTTTAGGGACCAGAACTGCAGCTAACACAATATCACCCCATCAGAGACCCGATTGACAAACACGATGGCGCCTCACTGGCCAGGCATTGTTATGAAGCCCGCAGCACTGTCGTTGAACACTAACCGTCACAAGCCCTTAATGATTAGTAAACCACCTTTATAAATCTGCAAGCGTAATGGCTTTAAGTTTTTCTTTCAATCGTATGCAGGTCGTAGCAACTCGTTTACCAAAACGTAATCAGTAGTAATCCACATTGCTCATGGACACGTAGCAGAAGACTGATGATGAATTGCGACTGATGGTGCGCCTGGTCCATTATGCACTGTGTAAAATTGTAGGGGATGCGAATATTTGTCGCAAGTGCTATTGCATTCTGGATCTGTTTTTCGACAAATGATGTGGAAATTGGGTTAAATTTTTGCCTACCCAAAGGAGCCTTCATGTCTCAGTTGACGCAGTCGACGCATCCGACTGCCACCTTCTAGTACCCTTTGCAATATTCAGTGCCGCATTTTGAAATAAGTGTTTGATCCTTGCCCGCCTTTTCGTCTGCTATCTAGCTCTCTTCCTGGTCTGTAGAGTAGCGTTTATTACTTAGCGCATTTTAAATGGCATTTTGAGGAGAGATTGTTTTTCGTTAAACTATACTGAATGAACCATGGCTAAAATGATGTCGATTACAAGAAAGAAGTAACCGTGAGTCTACTGACCTAGTTAATTAGAAAATGGGAATGGAAGGTGCTGGGTGGACGCGAGTGAGCCTTGTGGCCAACTTTGGCTTCTGGCAGACGCTGAGCATGCATGTGTTTCCATCACGAAGCTCATCCCCTCCCGTGCACTGTGCCACACTCTCCTCCAGTAAAAAGCATGATCAAAGAGTCTTATGTGTAAGTTTATTATCGTGGCAACTGTAGCTAATTTCACACTTGCAAAGTCTTGGATCACTATACACTTAAAGAAAGAGTGGGCTAGTAGTCATGCGACAAAAATGCTGTGCGGCATACACTGTATTTTACCGCAAGGAAACCCAGAGGAAAGTTGTTTGGGTGCTATGCATAATAGGCAAGTTGAAAATAAGAATGTAATTCAAACCAACACACAGTCCTTGGCCAACCAACAAGGAATACCACAAACCGTACATCACACTACGCTTACAGGAATGCCTTTCTCAGTTAGCAAGCTCTGTATGGCCAGTAACAACTCATCTCACTATGTCGCTTGGGTCGAACAGAGATGTGCACACTACTTCCATCCTCCTCCCTACAGGTTTTCACTCAAACGAATGTCAAGCCTTTACCATCACTTTGAAAGATTAGGTACCGCCTATTGTTTTGTCATCGGCCACCGAGGAAAAGACGAGGGCACCAAATCCTTCTGAATGACGACATTTCTCCACCTCTTCCCCCTCCTCCTCCTCATCTTCAGGCGTAGTTCACAGTCACTCGGTTTGGTAGCAGTTTTCAACACTCCTTATCAGATGTGCTAACACACCTTAAAATGTTGCACTTCACAAGAGGCACGGTCTAATCTTAGTCCTCTAAATGTGCGCAATTGCCACAGCAACCTTAAGTATACCCATGCACGCAATTTGGGACAGAGGAGACTTTAATCCTAGCTCTCTTCAATCTCAACTACTTTTTAAAGCCCATCACACAACTAACGACTTTGCGATTAAATTAGCACTAAAAATCTAACCAAATTACATGTTTGGATACCCAGCCAAACTAATTTAAGAAACTGATTTAAGTATTATAAAAACAACAAACACGATAATTAACCTAGCAAGGCAGAAAATTGTTTAGACTTATTGCTCATTTCATACATCTATTGCTGTAATACTTTGTTTAGTTAAACTGTCGGTTCCGGCCAGGATCACAGGGGTGGCCATATTGCTAACCGCATAGGCTGGCCTCCAGGCCATGCCAGTAGCTCATTTCCCTATCAGTTGAACATATGTACTCTCCCCTGGTATTCTGCCTTCTAATGCCTTCAAGAAAGCCTTGGGATCCTATATTGGTGGCAGCGGAAGGCGGACTCGACTCTATAGGGTTTCCACCCCGATCTCTACTGCCTGTGCATGTGCTACGGATGAGAGTATCTCTAACTTCCCATAGCAGAAGGGCTAAGAACGACGTCTGTCTTCGGCATTTAGCCCATCTCCGTGTTCTACAAGATAACTATTAACGACTGAAGCGACGCCAGCCGTGGATCACCTGGAAAGATATCGGTCTGGCGATTACTCCTAATATACGTGCTAAAGGAGAGTGGTGTGCTAACGTCTCCCTAAGGACATGCTGACGGCCGGCAGAACCTCTTATTTCTTAAGCTGGACAAAACTCTAAGTCAATTCAAGCTGCCGAGAGGGGTCACTGACGTTGGTGTTAAGCATCGTCTCAATCACATCAAATATCGACGACTCGCACGTCCAGCTCGTGGGTGCTTCTTGCAGCACTGATTACGTTGTGATGACTGACGCGGGAGGTCTACCAAGGGAAGCGGCAAGGACGACGCTGGAAGGAAGAGAGTAGCAACCTTGATACTTCGTTCGCTTGGACTGCCGGTTTCGGTGAGAGGAACAGAGGTGGCCACATTGACCTAGCCGCGTACGGTGGCCTCCGGGCCATGCCAGCAACTTCAAGCCCCTCTATCTGTGGACTACGTATATTCTGTCCTGGTTTATCCTTTTTGTGGCTTCAAGGGAGCCTCAAGACGCTACGTAAGTAGTAGGATTTAAATGATGCATAATGTTTCTATAATAGTATGCTACTTGTAATTGTACAACAGTTTTAAGTAACCTATTTTCAAAGGTAAACTATATTTGGTTTAATATTATCGCATAGATCAATTTCAGCAATATTTCCTAACCTAAATTCAGCTGTGCTTCGTAAACGTTTAATGAATTTTCTCCGATTAAAAGGTAATTACTCGGCAGTGGTTATTCTAATTTGGCGTTTTCAAGGTCACTGGGCATGTTTAGTATGTCGTCTGCCAATATGGGGGGCGCGTTGCTTGTTTTGATTGCGGTTGCATTTCGGTTAGGTAAGCTCTGCTTTTTTAAGAATGAGGGAAACTGCTTTATTTTAGGCTTCAGGTGACGTTACTGATGATTAACCGAACCATAAGGATGACAATAATGTACCTGTCTGTAGTGATGTATCTAGTAAACCCCAAGAGATTACTAAAAATGCCGAATTTGGAGTTTACCTGCTCTTGTGCTCTCAATTCCAGCCTAGAAGTTGGTTTAATCTGCGCTGTCTCAGTGAATTCGTTGTGTACTCTCTTCTCGAAGTTTATTTACAAATACAATATGACAGCCACATTTTCCGAATTGCCAAAGTAGTCCTGTCGGTAGAATTGCCCTGCTCGTTGGACGCAGATATAGCTGCTGTGTCTTCTCTTTTTATCCACTGACGAACCGAATGTCGTCTACTGTAACTTCAGTAAACGTGATAGGAACAGGCCTAAGCCAAGTCCGTAAAGACTGCTGCGACTAAGGTGTCAACGTCAGCCTACTCCATCGTCCGCTCAGCGTACTAATCCGCCGCCTTGATTGGCATGGTTTCTTTAAATCTCGGTTTGTTTCTTGAATGAAATATTTGATGATGCTGGTGATAGGTGGATGTAGACACCGGATTTTTTCTCTTAAAATGGGCGTAAAATGAACAAAAGAAGCGGCATATTGGCAGTTCGTCTTCCCACCCTGCAAAGAACAGGTGCTTCGTTGAGGCTGTGTGACGTGCTGTAGCTCCTGCTTTGTGACTTGGTAGGCAGAGAAAGCTACGTCACTGTGATTATTGTGGATGTATGGAGGAAGAGACTCGCCAATTTATAGGTGCGTAGAACTAACATTATATGCATGTGATAAGCCCTATTTATGCACGCTATTTGTCGTTTATGCACTTTGATGAGGTGTGACGCTTGAGTGTGAGATGTAGTTTTTCCATCAATCGTAGTCACTATCTGTTCCATGGGAATCCAGCGCTGGTTTAGGAATGACTGTGTCCCTTTATATTTCCTTATTTTCCACGCGTTCCATTCGTTTGCTGCCACCAGTTGTTTAGGTGCTTTCATCCAGCACTTGTATATTTTAAACATTGTTAGTTCTAGCTTTTGTGCTCATTTACATCTGATCGCGCCACTGGCTGACTTTGTCTATCTTGCGCATCATGTTTTTGTCCTCCGTTTAGAATGGTGGATGGCATACGTTTGTCCATTGCCCGTAATGTCATTCTAACCCGACCAAGAAAGGTTGTTAATTGAGTTTTAATGAATATGCATGTGTGTTTTAAGAATCTTAATCAAGACAAGTTGTTTGCATTTGTTGTAAGCCATGCCAGATTCGTGGTGACTCGATTGAGTGAACTTGATGCTTGTGGGCAACATGCGGTGATTTGAGTCATTGCACGTGTAGGCATTTACAATGGACTATGTCTATGATCTCCAAATAAGCGTTCTTGTTTTCAGAATCGAACGCCAGCATGGCACTACGTACAGTTGTATCCAGCTGGCATATTCTAATTAGTCTACTTGTGGTTAGGAGGCTTGCTAGTGCTTTACTTCTTCTCATTGTTTTGCGGAGTTGAGGAAGACAATCTCGTAATTTAATGTTTATTTTTACGTACGCTAAAATTTTGCTGAATGTCAAGCAACTCTGTGAGTTCCTTCCTAACAGGGCTGTTTTGTAAACGAGCAAAAAGGCATGGGATAGAACGTGACTTTGACTGTTCAACGCTTCTTTCGCAAACCATCAAACTGTGCACATTTATTATTGTCAAAGAAGCATCCTGGGATGCCTGTCACCTACATACTTATGATTAAAGTGTTCATTCGGAACTTGTTGTCCCGGTGATAAGTTGGAAGGCAGCCCACTGATAGCCTCGATTTGTTCTCTCCTCCTGAAGTAGCAATGCAGCAGTTTGGTGTGGTCTTCTCCGCCCTCGCCTTAGTCGTAGTAGTAAGTAGCTTTGGCTTTAGTTGTTTTCACCCTGCGGCAAACAGCTAACTGATGGGTCATGGAGACAGATTTGACGTCTCTCTCGGATCAGCTAGGCTAATATTTATGACGACCAGTAATTAGTGGACGTCTCCCAAGACAGACACATGTGCACTGGCAAGCATCAAGCTTCATCTATATCTTTATTTGCAATCTTTTCACTTACCTGTTAATTTGGTTATTTGACTGGTGGATGTGTGGATGGATAGGCAGTCGAAGATGAACCTACCACCCAGTTATCTTTATCAGCTTTACCTCAGCTGCATGAGATGCGGCGTTTGAACACTTGTGCAGTCCTGCCTGATGTAATTGGTTGTGTTAAAATCGCTTTATCTTCGTCGAAAAATTTGACTGTCAAAGATGCTAAAGTAACACCCTGATGCCCTCGTGACTCGTGTTTCGGAGAGCATTGCCTCATTTTGATCATATTGCTGCCAACAACGATTAAGGCAAAAGTTGGTCAGAGTGGGAAGGAATGAAATGTTTCGCCATATCCAGCTGTTTCATTTACTCACGTTACTTGTGGTTTTACCGTTTGAAGCGTACACACATCTTGGCTGGTCTATTACGCATAATGATGATTGACTTAGTGCTGTCGTGAGTGTCCGATGAAATGGAGCTGTATGTGCACAAGATAGCGTGGAAGGAGGAAGGGTACCACTAGCATAGACACGCTTAAGGTATAGGGGCAAGTGTTTGGTATACGTGGGTCCCCAACCCTGCAAGCCGGCACTTGACGATATAGAGCATTTGTCGCGTTCCTTTTCCAATGAGGCGCTTGATGTTGGGTGGTGTGGTGCATTTTCCACCCTAGTGTCATGACATTAATTGGCCTTGTGTCCGTCACACGAGTGCTATTTGCGATGTGCCGCCCTTTCTGTGGTATATGGACGGTAATGTAATCTGGGTTTGACAGCCGTCGAAAGTAGTGTCATCCTCGTCTTTCCTTCCGCTCATGGTATCCTTTTCCACCACCAAACCTATTGTGCATATTGTTTTTGGAGGATTTCTTTGCAAGGTACTGGAATTCTTTGATTGTTCGTCTGTCCGTTTTCATTTACTTGTTAAGTCAGTTAGTAGAGATGTAGAGTTAGAGGCCAGGTGAGGCGGCAATGCTAGTGTCGGCTGCCCAATGACCTTCCAGTCACTCCGTAAATCTCAATCCCTATTATCTGCCTACCAACCTACCTGTTGATTTCCTCAACTATCGATGTGTTCGCTTGTTTCTTTCTTAATCTACGGGGTATATGAAGGTCAATTCAAGTAGCACGCGGTTAATATATGAGGCTGGCCGAGACAGGTGTGTCTGCAGTGTTCACATGATGCATTCAAATGGTGGACAGTGAATAACTCAATGGCTAAGATGCTAGAACGCACTTCAGTCAGACGAACAGGAGGCTAACACTAAATTTATGTTGAGAGACTACTCGGTTTGCTAGCATTTGTACCGATTATAGGTAAGAGACAGAGCAGGTGTCAAGTACCGCTTCTGCAAGAATGCAGCAATGCTGAATGGCTAGCAGGGTCACACTAGGCACGCGTGGACGTCGGGATGAAGCGGATCACGTCAGCGCAGAACTGTATTGGTGGTCTTTCGTGTGTCCTTGAATTCGTTTTCATACAAAGCACAGGAAATGACATTTCCAACGATTAAGTATAGTAAGCGATGCACACTTTTGTTTTCAAGTAAGGGATTGCGCAAAATGGTATTGATCGATTGAGTGTTTAAAATCACTAAACGCAAGCGAAGGAGCTGCATGTCTCATCGATATGGTCCTGTCTATCGATCTGGGCTCATCCGAATGGATACGGAATCCATAATCGGACATAAATATTGTCAATCAGTATTCCTTTCAGGGGTTGCGTTATCAATTATTAGATTATCCATAAATCGGTCAATGTCTATTCACAGGGTCGCAGGACTCACCCAGGGATCATTGTGTCGGACTGTGTCCATCATAATAGGCATGAGACATCATCAAATGCTTGACGCGTAGTGTCTTTACAAATGAGCTCTGCGTTATCGCTTCTTTCCAACCTGCCATCGTTTTCATTTTTTTTTTGTTAAGGCATGGAATCGCTCCTTTTTTAGCATGAAAAGCTCTCTTATTATAGTTAAATGATTGGCGATTCCATTATGCTCCTCTCTTTATTTTTCATACGCTTTTTTATCTGCCTATGCTCAGCGCTTTGCAAGATTTTGCTTAAACAGCGCCTTAGGTATTTGGGAGTAGGGTGATTAAAAGTCGGCGATTCGCTATCCTTATCATTCGGTTGACCACGTCTTTCTTATGGCAATATTTTTTTGCTGATTCCATTCATTTCCGCAATTTTCTCGTAAATGCTAGTGTTTTGTTCAAAAATAGTTAAGCGATCGCCTGACGAGGTGTATTTTTTTTATCTTTTACATGATTTCGGTACCGCTTTGTTGACACAAATTTGAGTTGCACGGTGATTAGTTGTCATCCACTATAAGTCACTCGTGTCTAACGAATGAGCATGACGTAATGTCGTTGCGAGTATTTGTTTAAACACAATTAGGACTCTCGAATCTTTATGGTCTGACCCATAAACGTAGATTTTATTGGCTCATAGCCTAGAAATACGGCGCAGAATTGTGTGGTCACAATTTCATCATGTTTAAATTTACAGTGATAAAGCCTGTGGACCCTCTGGACTCTATAACAGCTCCAACATCTAGCAACGCTGCAAGACAAGGGGATTGTCTACCACATTACCCCATCAATCTTTTATGCCTCCTTGTTTGCGTGCCTTTTATTTCAAGCTTTAGTTCTTTTGCGACCATGTTCCGTCCATCAGTCATCATGATTTGAAGCTGGACTCATTTGTTATCCCTTGTAGCCACAGTGGCATACCTAACGCGCTTACTGTAGAAGAATCTCCACACTCGTTTTTTAATTGCACATCGGTCAGGGTTGGCTTTAAAAGCTTTTATACAACACCTTTCATCGGTAATATTGCTATTTCCAACCACCGCAAAGCCGTGTAATCGACTACGCATTCACACCCAGTCGAACCAGCCAGCTGGATTGGGGTCGAAAAGGACCCAATTGCATACTCAAAGTTGCACACTCGATAATGAATAAGCTTTCGACCCAAATAAAAGTGAAAATGACATCTAGCTACATGTAGATGCACATGTTCGTATTCCAGGCATTTTGTTTTTACAGGTGCTTCAAATACGGAATGTCCAGTTGTATCCGAAGAAGGACAGACTTCAAAGCCTGTGGTACAACAGATATCCTGCATCGACTTCTCTTTACTTTCAAAGCAAGCTGGAAGCTCAGGCTACACTTAATCTACCACTACATTGCCAATCTTCCCGACGCCGAAGCCACCCCTATTCGACACTTCGTCAAATTTACGTCAGCAGCTGCTACAACCACGGGTGCAGCCAATGTCCCCACTGCTAAGCACGTGCCATCAACTTACGACAATCGTCTTCTCGATTCCAAATTGCTTTCTTCTCCACCAACATGCTGCCACCGTATCCATACATAGTTCAGCAAACTTCTTTACAACACCAACCGCAGAACAGCCTCAGGTACGCCAGAGAGTATTAGAGACACAAAAACAAGGCAGACGCAGGATTCTTTTCATCCCGTACCAAATGGGTGAGATACCAAAGTACTTTAACGAGAAAAACTACTTCAAAAAAATGGCTGCAAGGAACTGGCGTGTCGCAGCAACCTGACGGGACTCAGGTTGGTCGAGAATCAAGATGTTAAATTAACTGATTAAAGACAGTTATTAGTGTGCAGCGATTGAGTGGCCAAAAGTCGCCATACTTCTGACTTTTCCGCAAAGCCAAGACATGGTCCCAGAATGAGCGCAGTGAAGAATATGAATAAAATGAATGCAAGATATCTGCGCCTTAGGTAATGCCACCATCACTGTTTAGGGTGTGACCGTGCAGTGGAGCCTAGTAGTTAGAAATGCGAATTCACGCGGCCTGATCCATCTATAACCCATCCAATCACCCAATATTAACAAAGATTTGGGTCAACGATTGTACTTCTGTGATATTGTAGCAAATACAATTTTCGTCTCTTCTAACGCGACGACAAAAGCACACTGTTGGTGCAAAAGGGTGTGTTCGGTGTGTTCGCAATCGGTAATGCAAAGCAGCGTAGTTAGACCTGAGGACAATTTGCTAGCCACCAAGTAAGCAAATGCCAAGGATTAAAAGGGACATTGACTAAATAGCTAGGGCTCAGTGCAGTTTATTGAGATAGTCAAAAGTAAGCACTGCAATCATTACTGGAAAATGGAATCTTGCCTTGCGTGCATAAAATGGAGAAAAAATGTGGAGCAGGTAGCTCCGTTTCCTTATAAGTTGGTAAAGTTGCCTTAGGGCGGACTAAGTAGCGGATATTCTTAATGAAAGAAAGGATATTTCCTTATTGCCGTTGTGCAGTGCAATTAGGCGGTGCTCTTTTGAGTGCAAGGCAAAGCACACGTAAAGTGGTCTGTCAGAAGTGGATCCAATTTGACCTCCAGTACGTGTGTCATCCTTCTCAAGAAGGAGAGCACGTGTAGTCAAATCGCGCAGTACCCTTAGGTAGGGCAAACTAAAGCAAGTAAGCGCTGAGGTCTGCTTTGTGCGACAGGCTCTCTTGCGGTTATTCATCCTTTGTTTGTGCAATCGCGTCTGTTTCAAGCATGCTTATTGACTGCTCGTTCCGTAATTACTACCCGTAGCCGTCTATTAGTGCATGCCTGTGCGTTTACCCTGGCCTTGCAGAAGAATAGATCGTTGCAAAGGCCTAATTCAGAGGATTCTTACTAAAATGAAGAAGCTTTAATTTATAAGTGATCGGTAATCAAATGGATACTAATGAAACCAGGCTAAGGTGATGAGACGGTTGTTGTAAGGTACTGATCAAGCCATTTCGTCCATGCAAAAGAATTTTTTGGGAAGTGATCTCATTTGTGAACCTTGAAAGTGACATGGAACATGGATCAAGCTCTGATAGACATTAACGCTGACCGCCTCGACAGGTTAAGAGTTGTCATCGCTCATGCATGCGAGACGTCGACCTGTGTGGTCTCTCACCTCTGAAACAATTCATCCTAGCGAGTTTCAACTTCACGCATAGCTTCTTACGAGAATATATCTAAGGGGCACCAGTTTATTTATCTATGTTTGAAAATTGGAGCGCACAAAGTGGCTGCCATCAAAAGATGCCGTGAGGACCGCAATACATTAATATCACAGCCACTAAACGAAAGACAACAAGGTCAGCCTGCAGATCCTTCATAGAGGAATCCAATAACTTGCTTTTTTAGTTCTGCCTATTTTTTGATATCCTCGCCTATACCACCCTGCTTTTGATCTGCTTTAGCACCAAGCTGGTTTTCAGCGACTCAGCCAGCGCGATAAATTGCTGCTTGTGCCTCAACATCATATCACCACCGATTTAGAACGGGGTAAAGAGAACCCTGCGTCTGCCTTGTCCCTGTGCCTCAGATAATGTCTGGCGTACCTGAGGCTGTTCTGCGGTTGGCAGTGTAAAGAAGTTTGAATCAGGCATTGATATGCTAGCAGCAAGCTGCCGGAGAAGATGATTTGGAATTGAGAAAACGCTTGCTGGAAGTTGTTGATGCGCGCTTGACGTTAGAAACGGTTGCTACACCTGTGGTTGTAGCAGCTCTTGACGTAACTTTGTCGATGCGTCAAATAAAATTGAGTTCAGCATTGGGAAGGTCGGCAACGTAGTAAGAGATTGAGGTTGCCCTGAGCTTCCACCTTGCCTTGGAGGTGAAGATAGTTTCATGCAGGATGTCTGTTGCAGTAAAGACTTCGTAGGGCCAGCTGGTAAGCTATTCGAAAATACTAGAGCTACTTACGTTTGTTAGTAGAAACTTGGCAAAATAAAATCGCATGGCAATATTGACCCTTTCACTAAATCATTCACCATTATTGCAGATACGATTTGTCAGCTGGCGAGTAAAATGGTGAAAGATTAACCAACAATCGATCCAAGTACGGCTTAGCTGGATAAGTACCTTTGCAAGATTTCCTGTTTTCTCATGTTTATTCGTGGAAGGGAAACACAGCATCACTTACGCGAGTAAATCTCAAATCAATACGTCCTTCTTTTTTACAACTCTTACTTTGTATTTGTTTGCGTTTAGAGTTGAATGTACGACGCCCGTACGCAGTGTCATAATGCAAGATACAATACTTGGGAGCCTATTGAGCGTGGTAGGAGAGGAAGAGACACCCACATAAGATAATTTGTGGGCAGCATGAAAAGGGATGAGTACACAAGAGGGTTGCTCTTCACCATTTCGTAGACTTCATCAAACTGATTTCTTATCTGTGTACCCTGATCCCTAATATCTACGCGAAAGAAAGAGTCCTAACTTACATGGCAAAGAGTTGTGCTTAGTCGAGGATGAGGCATACACGGTAGATCAATAGCCTGTCAAACTTCTTCTTACCTATATCATTCAAGACTGTCATAACTTAGCCGATGTAGCCAATCCTGTCTGTTCCAACCCAGTCCAATCTAGTCACATCATTTCAAGCCTAGTCATGCAAAAGTGGGACATGGACATTATGCAAACTTCTTGTAAGTCAGTGAGTCGCGTAGTGCCGCTGCTTATTTGGTGTTTGTAAATGCATGCAAGAGACATGAAAGGTAAGTGCAGCACGGTAAGCGTAGTGCAGGGTATTTTTTGGCTAACGGAACCAAAACCTCACACCTTAAGAAGGAAGAGGCATTTCTTATGCATGTCCCTGGGCCTATCCTTGAACAAATCGAGGTCTTGCACTACCAAAGGCGATAGCGGTGGATGCAATCCTTCTGTGGGGGCAAAGTAGCATAAGTGTCTGGCTGAAAGAGACATCAAAATGGCTAGGATAGAGGCAAGGGGTCCAGAAGCCGTGGAAATCGAAGAAAGGAGGAAAAAGATTGGCAATGGACGCCAATGGACCTTTACTTTCTTTTAACCCAATATCAACTATACCCTACCTCCACCTCCTCCCCTTTCCTTCTACTACCCCGTCGTCTCTCAGCGCTCCTTTCATAGTCGATTTGATTGGCTAAGGAGGACAAGTTAGGGGGCGAGGATGAGATAGAACGTGCCTTCGCACGAACATAAGCACAAGCGCAAGCACATTTCTATCTGTTTTTGTGGGACGTCAATCAAGGTGACCATACAAAAGGACAAAAATAAAGGTGAACAATGAAGCACACATAATCTTGGGGCAAACAGACAGGCAGGCAAAGACACACTGTGGAAATGGAGGAGGCAGTCCAGATCGAAAAACACATTATCTCACCCATTATTGCAAAGCGTCAGGCAGAGGAATTCCCTAAAAAGAGAAATAAAAAGGACTTGGAAATGAGATGTGCAGGTAGGGTTTTAACTAGCTTAAAAATTACGAAGAAGTGGGGTCAGCTTACCTATTTTTGCCCTCGAAAGGGTAAGTGAAGGAGGAGTGGAAGTTGGAGACGAATTTGAGGCGAAGTGGTGTGGGGCAAACTAAAGTGACAGAAAGAAAGATAGAAGCTTAGAACTAATAACGATCCAAGCTAATTTGCGCTTAAACAAAATTTGGTTTTGAGGAGAGCGTGACTGAGTCAGATCTAGGCTATAAATTTTTGCGTTATTTCATTATGCCATAAACGAGATTGAGACTAGTGGAGAGATGAAAGGAAGCCTACAAGGAGAGCGCTAACAGACGATGGGGTAAAGGAGGCAAAGAAGCAGGATGCTCTCGTGGCGCTAAGTTGAAAAAAATGACGATAAGGAGCTAAAGTGCATGAAGTACTCACTCCTACCTTCCAAATGAGTTGTATGCGAGGAGCACAAACATTATGACATGACGTAAGACGCAATACGTGTGAGCATATAGAGCGTATTAGGCGACAAAGCTAACACTCCCTAACATTGCAGTACAAGCGATTGTCAACAGGGAGGCATCGCATGGGATAAGGGAGTTGCGACAGCAATCATCCCTATTCTCCTTCTCCTAAACCTCTGTTGGTGACACATTAATGAAGCACGTACACCACTAGTTATCACTATTAAAATTGTGTTGCTTGGAACACAAGCTGTTCGCAAATTAAATCCTTACCTACTTGTTGTAGAGGTTGTGCTGGTGACAGTTTGAGTGGGCTTGCATGTATGCATACATTTTCATCCCACTCATCTTGAATTTAGGAGAGGAAAAATTAGTAACAATAGGAAGCAGTGCTTCTTCAACGAGGTGGGAGTGGGGATCTACGTGCCAACGCAGTGTGTCGAGAAGGTAACAATGCCGCATTATTGTGATGGAGAGGGAAGGGAATATCACAACGCTACGCCTACAAGAGTGACTTTGAAGGCAACTTTGCGAATTCCCCACATGCAATGCTTCTCAGTTAGCGAGTTCTGTGCGATCAATAGCAACCTATCCTGCTTCGACACTTGGGGCTAATACAGATTTGCACTTTACCTCCGTCTTTCCCCGCAGGCCTTCACTTCCACTTCTGAACATCAAGCACTGTCCAGTGCGTCGTCGTAGCCGTCGTTGAAGGCCTCTAAGGAAACGACAAATGTACCGATTGCTGCTAAGTTGAGGCATTCCTCCACCCCCTTCTTACCTTTTGGTGTACTTCACAGCCACCTATTTTAGTAACAGTTCCCGACACCCCGTACTTTACAAGAAGTATGGCCTAACTGCAGTCTCCTGATTGGTGTTCAAGTACCATAACAAACTCATGTACACGCATACATGCGATTTAAGACAGAGAAGGCTTTAGTCCTAGCTCTCTTTAGCCTTAAATAGCTTTTAAACCTTGTCACACGAGTAACGACACTGCGGTGAGATTGACACTAAAAATCCAACCAAATCACTTGTTGAGATACCTAGCCAAACTAATTTATGAAATTGATTTAAGTATTGCCTAACCAATACGCACACCATTTAACTTACTAAGGCAGAATGTTGCACAGGCTTTTTGTTTATTCGATACATCTATTGCCTCTATTAGGTAATGTCTGCGCATTTGAGAAGGAAGACTAGAACCCTGTCCAGCAGGAGTTCATCATAACATCATTAGCCCTCTAAATTATTTCGGTGCCCCGCGCAGTGCCTATTATTATTGTACCACCCGGCCTCCCGATTAACCACCAACCTAATCCAAGGGCTTTATCACTGCTACAATATGAGTGGTTTTCTTTTCAAGACAAGTGTTTTCGATACATTTCTTGTTTAGATTCACACATACACCAATAATCCTATGCTTTTCGAAAGCAGGCATGGACATTAATCACCCAATACCATATCATATTCTTGCAAGACATCACGCGTCCTCACACACTCACTGTTTCACCCTCGTCCCCTTTAATTACCGCAAGTAGAATGCTGTCTGGCATTGTGACTTTGGACAATCGTAGTCAGGATGCGGTGAATGACCCAGATGCAAACTAATTTAAAGCTAATTGGTTTTGTGCTGATTTCTAGGGGTAAATCGGCAATCAGGAAGGCGCCTTTTTAGCTTGCACCTACTCAAAAGCATTAATTTTAATATATTGGACTTTTATCACTCAATCCGTTTCATGAAAACATAGGCAGAGTTATGTCAACTTGCTAGGCGAGGATAAATCTGCTCTGATCAAAATGCACCTAGTGATTGCCTTGGCATGGCCAAGTGTTCAGTCGTTTGATTCTTCTGATTCATATCTTAGATGCAACAACGAAATGGCAACCACTTTATCAGTGCTATCAGAGTCCAGGCTGCGAGAGCTTATGCGATCAATCACAATGGATCGCCGTATGATTGATTGTTTGAAGTCGGTCTCTGGAAAACAGGAAACACAGGCATTTATTGTTATTCTGAATTGATAAGACTTGCATAATACCGGATTTATAAGCGTGAAGCCCAACTCACATCCGACTGTTTGGCTTGAGGTGACTTCCCGTGATGACAAATATTATAAAGCCAAAGCTTCTTGTGCCTCAACGATGTATGGAGGTAGGTGTACCACTCAAAGGCTTTTGCCAAGACGAAATTCTAGGAGTACATTGCCGACGTAGAGAGCAGCTGATGATGAGAGGATCCACTGACGCGACTCAGACGTTTGAGGGTCATTGCGCAGACAAAAACTAAAACGGGTCGGTAGAACCCACGAAAATAAAGACCGAATTCGAGTAGAAAACGCAGATACTGCTCTAGACATTTTACTTCAATATAAGTGCCATTCGTTGTGATAATAACCAAGGTTTCCAAGTCTGTACTAAGCTGTCCAACTCCTTCGCCTCAAAAAATAATAGCTTTTAAATTGGTAAAGATATCACCTTTGGGAGACCTCATTTTGCAACAACGGCAAGAAAGGTGGAAGGCAAGTCATCGCAATCATCGTGGGACTGCTTAATTTCTGTAGCTGGTCTATGCTGCAAAACGAAGGCATTCGTACAATAAATTACTTAAAATTACACTCGGCTGAATAGCAAATGCAATGGAAGCGGAGACCAGCTAAATTAGGGTCGGCGAATCGAATGATTTCGACCGATCAGCAGGCGTCCAGAGTCCCACAAAACATGAGGAAATTCCTATGCGAAGCTCATTGCCAATTAAAATGACAATTTTTTGCACCATCACCTCTACTCGCTCCGACTCATCTCTTACTAAGTGGATCGCTTGGTTGTCAAAAATCGTGCAAACAAATGCATGACTGCGTGAGATACGACTGCATTTATGTGCCCACTGGGTTAATGCTTGGAGTAACTATTGTGACGATGAAGCCCTCTTTTTCTCCGTGACCTTTCTCATGATCTTTTGACAATTCTCCTTTTCTGGCTAAGCAAACTGAGATGCTTCTCTCTTGACCACCTTTTTATCATCTGTACTTTAGCTTTCCTGTAACTGGTTAATTCAATTGTGCATCTTCATGCTGGCGATACCAAAATTGCCAAGCAGATGGTTTGGAGACCTTGTCGCAAATCTGACGCACGCGGCCAGCCCTCTCAAAATGGTTTGTGCTAAAAGCAAAACGTTTACTATTTACTCGCGCCAGCCATTAATATTTACGCTTATCGAGAAAAAGTTGTCGAAATGACACGTTGATGTTCCCCCGTAATCATTTTACTAAGGCTTGAGTTTTGTCCAGCTTGATGACAGTGATGGGGAAGGAAATGGGCGTGTGCCATTCACTTCTCGCTAGACCGCCAGACATGCTCTACCCAAGGGAGAGCAATCCATTAGAGTAGGCCGTCGAATGTCTGTTCGATGCGACCTTGATTAACTTAACCGGAAGGACCAAAAATGCTGCATGGTGATGATTCACTAGGACTACTTCTGTACTCCAGTTACAACTCAATGTCATCTCAGATCCTTTATCCTAAAAGCATTTACCTCGTAGATCATTAGTGTTGACACCAAAGTTAAAAAGAAGTAAGTCACGATTTTATGGATCTCATCGACTCAAATAAAAAGGAATTCATGCCCTAACTTCTGCAGTCTATTGAGGGATCGGTCGGGAGAGGAAATGGTTGGTGAGGACATTTAAAACATGTCCTATACTCTGTGTCCGGGTTCGTTTTACCCTTCCGAGAAGACAAACACAAACTAAAGAAGGGCTGTGGCGCTTATTGTCCCATCAGAACCTCATTACTTCTCTCGGTGTTCCTCTCTCTGTCTCAATCAGCTTCGTTTGCCAGGACTCAGTTTTGCTGGCAAAAATCTATGGATGTCTTGGGTAGGAGATAGGTCAATGGAGGCAGCATGGAGCTGCGTGTTGGCAATGAGATTCGTGTCAAAATTTTGGAAAGGTGATTTAGCACATTTAGGGTGTTGATTGTAAGGCACTGACCAAGCCTTGAAAGTGACATGATATATGGACCTAACTCTGATAGACATTACCGCAGACCGCTTTGATAGGTTAAGTGCCGTCATCGCTTATACATGTGATACATCGAACCTCGTGGACTCGCAACTCTAAATCAATTCATTTTAGCGACTTCCGACTCTACGCACAGATCTTCACAAGAACGTTTTTCAAATACATCAGTTTGTTCATTAATTTTTGAGCATCAGTACATGCTATGAAGACCACAAAGCAGTTGGAAAAGCAAAACACTAACATTACAGCCACAAAATGAAGGTCAGCCAGGGTCATTCCGCTGACGCTTCATGAAGGAAGTCAACAATCCGCTTTATCAGTTCTACTAATTTCTTTATATCCTCTTCTTCACTAGCCTGCTGTTAATCTGGTTCGGCACCAAGCTGTGTTGCAGGCGTCTCATTGCCAAACGTTTTCTCACCGACCTTCTTTGTTATGTAACACTGATTCCGAAAGCATATCTTAACCTAACAGAAAAGTCAAAATTATGACGAGGTTTAATAACTCATTCGTAGACAGTCAAGCACTGCACAATAGTAGCTGTCCAGTAAGCATTTAATTTAACGCCTTGATGCTCCACCAACCTGAGTCGCCGTCAAGTTGATGCAACGCGCCAGTTCTTTGCGTTCATGCGCATTGAGGTAGTTTTTTCTACTTAAAGCATTCCATCATCTCGCCGATTTGGTACGGTGTAAAGAAAACCATGCGTCTGGCTTGACTTTGTGTCTCAGATAATGTCTGGCGTACCTTAGACCGTTCTGCGGTTGGCGGTGCAAAGAAGTTTCCTGAATCAGGCATAGATGTCGTGGCAACAATTTGCTGAATAAGAGAGTAATTTGGAAATGAGTGGAGGCCTGCCGGGAGTTGTTGATACGTGCGTGGTGGTAGTAACGGTTGATGCTCCTGTGGTTGTGGCAGCTGCTGATGTAACTTGCATGAGGTGTCAAATAAGAGTGAATTCGGCGATGAGAAGATCGACGACGTAGTGGTCGATTGAAGTTGACCTGAACATCCACCTCACTTTGAGGATAAAGGTGTGTCGATGCAGGATGCCCGTTGTAGTGCAGGCTTTGGAGTGCAATGCGATTGAGTACCGCGTGGAGAAAATGCAGACAGTACCTCTAACCAATAAGAATCATTTGAAGCAACCATATGAATTGTCAGCCGTTTTGGTAGCTAAGAATTCAGCTTGTTTTGGTTGTCTTTGTCGTTGTTATTTGGGGAACGCATAAGAAAAGGATTGGATCTTAAGAATGCTAGATGTTTAGGTTGAGCGGAGACCGTCTCTCACGCCTCATGTAATGCAAAAAGTGTTTTTGTTCCACCCGATGTTGTGCGGTCAGTGACGAAGCCGATAAGGCGAGTTTTCGCAAACACGAATTTATCCCTCACTCTATTACAACTGGGCATTCCGCATTAGGTGCACCCGCGAAGACAAACCAACTGCATGTAACTAATTGTTACCTCCACACTTATTTGGATCAATGGATTACTCACGTCGCGTGTGTTATTTTGAGTATGCGATTGGGTCCTGGTTGGCACAAATACTGCTGGCTGGCTCGACCGTGTGTGGATGCGTGGTCGTTGGACGGCTTCATGATGTTTGGAAATAGCAATGTCACTGATGAGAAGCATTGTACAAAGGTTCTCCACTGTCGACCCGGACCGATGTGCGAATAAGAAAAAGGAGTGAGTGGGAAGGAATAGTGTAGAGATTTTTCTACAGTGATCGCACCACGTATGCCAATGTGGTTGCAGAAAATGGGCGGCTGCAAGGGACAACAAATGAGTCCAACCACAACTCATAAAGACTGATAGACGGTAAATGATGATAGAAGTATAAAAGCTTGGGGCACAAGCGTGTGTGCAAAAGGAGGTGCATAGTGATAAAATAAGTTGCTAAACAATACCGTTGGCTTGCAGTGGGGTCAGATGTTGGATTTGTTCAGGATTGAGGAGGTCCACAAGCTTTTGCACTGCAAAGTTAGACATGATAAAGTCATGGCCACACCTTCTGTGTTGTTCTTTCGACTGAATCACTTACTGTACCTATAAATTAGAAAAGCCAATAAAATCTCTTTTTATGGGTCACACCAATAAGATTCGACGGCCTTAACCTTGTCGAACCAACTTCTTCCGACTGGGCCATATCATGCTGAATCGTCAAACATGAGTCTGACCCATGAAGAAAAGACAACCAATCGTCGTACGACTTGATTTCATGTCAGCATAGCAGCGTTCACTACTTAGGCTTAAAAAAAGTCGTCTACAGCTCTGAGCAAACAGTTATCACGAAACTAGAGGTCTGAACAATGATGATGTTCACAGCCAGTCATCAAACTACCCATTCTAAGGTCCCCACAAAATCGACGTTCGAAATCAGGTCTGTCAACGGCACTGCCATCCTGTAACACGCAGAATCGGACACTTCCAACTTCATGGCACATAGATCAGTGTCATGTGAATCACAGCAACAAATACAACACTTCTGGCCCAGTGAAAAATGGTACGCAAAACTGACAACATTGCATGTGCTGACCCACCTGACCAGTTGATTCGGTGTCAGGCTTGATGCTGATATGCATGATGACGTACCTACAAAAGGAAGATGTGTCTGCATCACGTGGTGGACGTAGAGCGCAAAGCGTGCCCCTCCATGTGTCACATGACCTCAAAGGGTGAGACGATTGGCTGTGATCACAAATAAACTATAAAAAAAATAAAACGAACTCACATAATTGGCATAGAATCTAACACACATCGATCGATAAGAATACAAGGCCGATGGTACTTTAGAGTGCACGATAACCGATGTTAAGTCCGACCCCTTTCGCCCCTCTGCCCTCCTCTCGTAATCCTGGTGACAACGAGATCGGGAAAAGCGCCGGGGGTCTCAGTGCACTAAGCTATCCCTAATGCCATACACAACCGAAATATGCCAGTTCCTTAATGATTGGACAGTGATTGATCGAGAAGTAAGGCATTTTCTTTTGAGTCAATTAAGTGCATACATTTGAAGCAAGTTATGCTGCGGGTGTGGACGTGCGCCAGAATGAACACCGACTAGTTTAGGACTCGGTCCGAATCTGGCGGAAGGTGTGGGTCGAGATGAGCAGAGCAGAAGTGCTTGAGTTGTTTTAAGCAAGGCGACGTAGACTTCCAGCTTATGCTTTGGTTGCATTTTATTGTGTTTGGGTAACCTCATTAATCGCACCTGGCGCACTTCTACTTACATACAAAAACCACTGGAACAGGCGACGTACGAGGGGTGAGGGAGACAGGGGAGGAAGAATAGAGGGCGGAAGGAAGACGATGCTTTAACTGCGTGCAGAACATGAAGAATTTTAATTATAAATTGTGCTCTAAAAGTAATTTCCCCATTCAACTCTTTATTCAATTTCAAAGCATCTTTTTATAATCTGTCGATACGCCAATAGTAACAAACCCATCAAATTGCCCTCCGTTTTATTTTTATACATTTTGTAGAACGAGGACTCAACATGCACTTCAGATTGAGGCTAGCAGGGAGATGAATTGGAATCTACAAAGAGGGTGCTAGCAGACGATGTGGTAGGAAGAAAAGGTGACAGAAGCTTAAAGGAGGCAAAGAAGCGACGCTTTTTGTGGCAATGAAGTGCGAAAATGGTAGGAAGCTAAAATGTAGGGAGTACTCACTTCTATTTTTTGAAGGGGTTGCATGCGAGGACCACAGAGTGTGACATATATCTAGACGCGATATGTGTGAACCTGTGGAGCGTGGTGGGAGACAAGGGAGGCACTCACTAAAGAATCGTTGGAGTGTACATTAGAAAGGAGGTGTAGGCAAGAGGGCCAAATTAGTATTGGTGTTGGCTTGAATGGTAACATATAAGGAGCCTTATCCAAGCCTGTCATAATCTGGCCTAGGTTGCTAATCCTGTCTATTCTGTTCCAGTCCAAATTAGTCAGATCCAGTCAAGCGTAGACCGTATAACAGTGCTTTCGCAGTGGGACATGAATATTAGGCAAGTTGTTTTACATGGACAGGTCTCCTGATGCTGCTGTTTGTTTAAGCATTTAGGGCACGGTCGGGACATGATGAGTAAGCACAGCTCCGTAGGCCAATCGCAGGGTAGAAAATTGAATTATGGAATTGGCGATTCGCCTCTAAGGATTGCGATTGAGTTGACGAAGGAGCTTTTCTGATGCGTAGCCTAATTCAATGCCTAGACGAATCGCTATTTTGAATCACGAATGCAATAGTGGTCCATGCGATTCTTCGGTGGGAGTAAGGCAACCGGAGTCTTCAGCTGAAAGAGACAAATGACAGACAGACTGAAGTGGAGAGGTGGGACATCGTGGGTGTGGAGCAGCGTTCTTAATTTCCGTCTTACTTTCTCCCGTCCTTTCTCACACTGATTCACTTGCCCGCTCATCTAGCCATGTGACATGAAAATACAAACAAATTAGCTCAATGATACAATTCGATCTTTTCTAATAAACTCTAGACGAGGCCAATCACAATTGTTTCTTTTTACGTGGTTTGTGCAAGATACCAGATGTGATACATTGAAATTACGTGCCCAAATTAGAGAGAGTGCTCTAACCTTTCCTTATTTTTCCAATTTCCTCTGCTATCGTACTCCCTCAGCTCTTTATGCCAATACAAACAATTTACATTTTAGTTACACCTACATTGCCAGATTTTATGACGAGAAATGCTACGAGAATTTCCGATAGGAGGTAAGCTGCTGGATCCCAATTCTGAGTAAAACTTGATCAAAATCGGGAGAATGCAGTGCACCTCTAGGCCTGTAGTGTAGTGGGTAAAAACAAACGAAGCTCTTCATCCTTGCGATTCTCGAGTTCGTTGCCGAAACATGCTCATTACGCTTTGACCACACCTACACTGTGAACTGTAAAATGAGAACTGCTACAAGCGATTGCAGAGGAGGACCTACCACCAAGTCATAATAGTAATCCATTCTGGCCGATTTTGGATTAAAAGAGTGAGGAAATGTATTGCTTTAAACCCCTGTTAGAAGTATTTACAGAATAAACCACGTACAACAATCAATTTTGATTTATTCTGGTCAAACGGGTGCATCATCAACTATCTGTGTCAATCTAGGCGCTCTCATCATCGGCCAAACCTTACTTTCTGCCATTTGGTAGGATAACTGCCTCAAGTAACTACTAAATGGCTCAGATTGCTATAGCAAAATTGTGACTAATTTCTAATGTAAATAGGCACAATGTGGCGCATCTCTACATGCTTGTATTATTTTGGCATTCTTCGCAAAAATATGCTGCTTAACTCTCCACCAAGTCCGAATTTTCATTGCACAACACGGCGATGGAAGAGACGGCCGAGTGCAAGTTTTAAATAACTGTAAATGGAAAACCGAGAAAACAGATCGCAACTATGAACTTATGCTATCCCAGTTTTCCTAACAAATTATTCGCACTACACTGCGCTCACTCCTAAGCATCAAACGTCCTACGATTAAACTGCACTTCACTTGAAGGCAAGTAAACAAACAGTTGATGCCTAATCTTAATTAAGCACAGATTGGAATGAACAAAATGTGGTGTGGTGTAACATCCGCTGCCCCTGGTTCGTCACTTAATGCACATTCAGTGCAGCTGAATGGCAAAAAATGCCCACGTTTCCAGGGAGACGTTCGTTTTTTGCATCGTAGCAGTTTGACAGCCGAGGCCATATTAAAATTACTTATTGACCAAAGTTATAAGCACTTAGAGCGTAGTGCGCTTGTGTTAATTTGCCAATATTTTACTGATGTGATGCCTCATGCACACATTGATCTCGGCTGCCAGTCAAAGTCTAATACCATTCTGAGCCTTCCGATGGTGGTGTAACGCGGTGAGTAGCTCTTTCGCAATCAGCTTCCTTTCTCGCCCTACCTTGAGGGCTTCTAACTATAGCCCTGGAGCTGTTAAGCAAATCAAAGTGACTTATATTTCATACGAAGTTTACTGGTGTGCGAACTATAGCGGTTCGTGTGCAGCAAATTTATTGCGCATTAATGATTAAAAGCTTAGGACTAATCTGTGAAGTTCAAATGCCTACTAAATGACCATTTTTAGTTTATGCATTAAAAACATGGTGAAAAATCATAAAATGCAATTTATTTCTGCCTGAGCTGTGTGAAGTAGTGTAGAGGGCAGAATCCTGATTTTGAACAACTTGGCAAAGGACTCATAATCAGCAAGTCAGGCCCCAGTCAGGCGCGATACATTCTGGTAAAATTTTATATCCTGCAGACCCATAAATCTATTTTACCAAGGATTTATCAGCGAGTGTGATAAGTCTTAAATAACACGGCCAACTTCTGCCAAAATGATGACATGGTAGTGCAGCAACGAGGTGGAAAGCAGTTGCCGTTGATGACCTTCAAAGCAATGAGCGATTTAGTAAATTTAAAGGATTGTTCTGCTTAACAAAATATGCAATCGGCAGTTGGTACCTGTCTTAACAGTTATAAATATCATATGTATTTATTTTTGGTCTCCAACGATACGTGGCGTATTACAACTAACATACAGGACCAAATTATTAAATTTCACAAGCCTTATTTCGCCTTGCAAAAGACAACTCAGGCTTTCCTACCTTCGTCATCTCAACCGACACCTTCCGCCAGGCTCGGACCCATTTATTGACTGGTGGGTGTTCATTCTGGTGCACATCCATTCCCACAGCGTAACTTGCTTCAACTGTAAGCACTTAACTGAGTCAAACGAAACTTTCTGACTTAACCGAATACTGTTCCATTGTTAAGGAACTGGTGCCATTCATTTGTGTATGATGATAAGGACAGCTTTATGTGCAAAGAGACCTAATTGAAGCCGAAATTATGGAAAAGAAGAAAGAAGAGGGCAGGCTTTGACAGCGATTGTTGTGTTTTCTGGTGCACTATTAGACTCGTGTTCTTATCGTTCGATGTGTGTTATGTTCTCAACTAACAAGGTTGCGCTCTATGTCCACCAAGGCATGCAGACACATCCACCTTTTATAGGTGCCTCCTCATGTATATCATCAACGAACCCAAAACCGAATCCGCCAGTTGGGTAGGTTAATACCTACAATGTTGCTGTTCTTGAGTGCTCTTTTTCCTTGTGCCAGAGGTGTTGCATTTGCTGCTGTCATTCGCATATCACAGACTGCTACGCCATGAACAGTGTGTTGTCCGATTCTGCGTGCTACAGACCCGATTTCGAACGTCGATTGTGTAGGGGCCTCAGAACGGATAGTTTAATAGCTGGCTGCGAAAATCATCATTATTGCTCAGGCCTCGAATTTCGTGATAGATGATCGCTCAGAGCTGCAGACGACTAATCAAGCTTAAGTCGTTGACATTGCTTTGTTGATATAAATTCAAGTTGCGCGACGATTAGCTGTCATCCTCTATGAGTCAGACTCATGTCCAACGACGTCGTCGAGAGTAATGTTTTGTCACAGTTGACGATCTTCGAAGGTTTTTGCTTTCTTTAGGAGACTTGCGTGTAAAAGCTCTACTATCAACACTGCCTAGAATTCTTCCCCGTCAGAAAATGTTTACGCAAGCAGTACGAAGAGGAGTTTCAAGCAAAGTAGTAGCGAGAGATGCCTTCACACCCAGACCTTTAGATACCATCATTCGACACAGCTCTTTCTTTTTATTCGCGTTTGTCATTCTGCGTAGAAAACTTGTATAGTGGAGAGCAATACTCCGACCTTGTGCATTTTTTTTGCTTTGGCTCCTCGCCTTTCCCCTTTTCTTTACTCAAGTACCCATTTTTCGTCTATACTACGCCTTTCATCTGGGAAAATGTATCGTTATTTAATCATAGTGAAAGATTTTCCTTTTATAAATCAAGTTGGTGCAAAGGTTGGTTTTGGCGCTGGAGGGTGTCAGAATTAAGTCTGCGACTTATGATTAGACTAGGGCTACTCGTTGGGTAGATCACGTCGTGACAACTCACCATTTCATTCATAACAAATACCATATCCAGGCAAAGGGGATATGCAGTTCTATAACGCCTTCACTGGTCAAAATTGAGCCAAAAAACACTCTTTAGAAGGTGCCAAGTTTTATTAAAAACTGTAAATCACAATGCAACTCAACATTTTATCGGCTTACGAGCCTGTGACCATTTGCCTGTACGCACACGTCATGCTCTTTCCTGCAATATCGAACTCTTTTTATCCACGCAGTAGCTAGACTTGACCCTACCTGGCATAATCGCGCTTTGGTCCACCCACCGCTCCTCCATCTCCACATGACACAAATTTGCGGGTAAATACACACGTGTATGCACATATGTGAAAGAATGCAAACGAAGAACCAACTCTGGCAGAGCAAACAGATTTACTTCCTCACAAGAACCGACGTCTCGCCGACAGTATGCCACGACGAAGCACATAGTTTTCGATGTGGTTTTCGTACTCATCCACGTCACTTGCCTGGTTATAAGCGTAGCGTTCGAAGCACTTTGCATGCCGAATAGCATACTCTATTCGTGGATTCTCTAGGTCAGTCGGGTCAGGAAAACCAGCAGTCTGCATCGATCTACCAGCATTGACAGATGAAGAAGCTGCATTGACTTACATGCTGCAGATGACTTCACCACGCTCCTCTTTTGTCAAAATAAATCTGCGATTCGTCTCCTCACCCTCCCTTTCAACAGGGTAGAATCGCCTCTCCAGCGCACTCTTCATGACCACACACACAGAGCACTGATGATCCTCACAATCGCTGAAATGAGATACCAGCTGTCTGGTGGCAGCGCATTGTGGCATTTCACAGTTCATTCCTGCTCTGCATTTCCCAGTGTGCCGATACACTTCGCGAATCGCGGAACAGTGTGGGTCGGTGCAGGGTGTGGAGGGTGTCCGCAATGATTCGCACCAGTCAGCATGTACCAGAAGACGGAGCTGCTCTCGAAGCACCAGTGTTCGCGTGACGTCATCGAGAGTATCGGCGACGTCGTGAATACCTGGGATAATCTTAAGATTCTCCATCACACTTGAAGGAACAGCTAGCTTGGGCTGCAAGGCAAAGTAACAATTTGAGCAAGGAAAAGCCGATAAATCTCATGCATCCACAATACTTTATGCCGCGTAATTTTGAGTTACAATGGTTGCCATAGTGGCCTGTGAGATACAAGCTTGCTCCTGTGCGAGGCGTCACTCACCTGACTGATTGGATGAATGAGTTCCTTATGCGCGCCACCGTGAGGGTACATTAAAACAAGTACTGCATCTTCTTATCACTTACAGCCTTTAGGACAAGGTAGCGTTTGTAGGTAAATTTGGAAGTTATTACTTGCGTCTGGGAACGCTGAAAGCTGTTTCGTATTGTGCCAATCGCTAAGGCATGATTAGTAGACACAAGAACGTAGAGAGCAAAAATTGCATGCATCAATACCGTAGTACACATTTTTGTTTAAACGTGCCTTGTAGGCGTAGGGTGGAAGGACAATCCGAATCTTGCTTTGGAGGAGTGGGTCAAAACTCCTGACGTAGATGGCGCTGCCTCCTAATTCCTGTTAGCACGCTACCTATCAACTGTTTCCAATCACACAATGAAATATCTCAGGGCATTTAACTTTCTCATACATGGGTTATTTGCATAAACAATGAGAAGATAGGACAATTCTCTACACATAAAGTGAGTAATTTCCAAAAAATAGCTCTGCTTATGGGACCGTTGAATAGTTGTAATAATGTAATAGGAGGTTTATCTCATCACCCATTCAATTCAAATACATGGTACGGATGTATTGCCTCATTGAAACGCAGCTTTGCTAGAGCCTAAAAAGCACATCTCATTCTAGCCTAAGATTGTGTAAAACAAAGTTTCATTCAAGTGAAAATGCGATCTGGTGGTCAGATCTTTGTTCCACTTGCACATTAAAGACACTCCATCGCAGGCAAGATAAAGTGATGTTAGATTAGTCATTTAGATAAAACGAAGATGAAAGGCGTAGTATAGACGAAAAATGGGTACTTGAGTAAAGAAAAGGAGAAAGGCGAGGAGCCAAAGCAAAAAAATGCACAAGGTCGGAGTATTGCTCTCCACTATACAAGTTTTCTACGCAGAATGACAAACGCGAATAAAAAGAAAGAGCTGTGTCGAATGATGGTATCTAAAGGTCTGGGTGTGAAGGCATCTCTCGCTACTACTTTGCTTGAAACTCCTCTTCGTACTGCTTGCGTAAACATTTTCTGACGGGGAAGAATTCTAGGCAGTGTTGATAGTAGAGCTTTTACACGCAAGTCTCCTAAAGAAAGCAAAAACCTTCGAAGATCGTCAACTGTGACAAAACATTACTCTCGACGACGTCGTTGGACATGAGTCTGACTCATAGAGGATGACAGCTAATCGTCGCGCAACTTGAATTTATATCAACAAAGCAATGTCAACGACTTAAGCTTGATTAGTCGTCTGCAGCTCTGAGCGATCATCTATCACGAAATTCGAGGCCTGAGCAATAATGATGATTTTCGCAGCCAGCTATTAAACTATCCGTTCTGAGGCCCCTACACAATCGACGTTCGAAATCGGGTCTGTAGCACGCAGAATCGGACAACACACTGTTCATGGCGTAGCAGTCTGTGATATGCGAATGACAGCAGCAAATGCAACACCTCTGGCACAAGGAAAAAGAGCACTCAAGAACAGCAACATTGTAGGTATTAACCTACCCAACTGGCGGATTCGGTTTTGGGTTCGTTGATGATATACATGAGGAGGCACCTATAAAAGGTGGATGTGTCTGCATGCCTTGGTGGACATAGAGCGCAACCTTGTTAGTTGAGAACATAACACACATCGAACGATAAGAACACGAGTCTAATAGTGCACCAGAAAACACAACAATCGCTGTCAAAGCCTGCCCTCTTCTTTCTTCTTTTCCATAATTTCGGCTTCAATTAGGTCTCTTTGCACATAAAGCTGTCCTTATCATCATACACAAATGAATGGCACCAGTTCCTTAACAATGGAACAGTATTCGGTTAAGTCAGAAAGTTTCGTTTGACTCAGTTAAGTGCTTACAGTTGAAGCAAGTTACGCTGTGGGAATGGATGTGCACCAGAATGAACACCCACCAGTCAATAAATGGGTCCGAGCCTGGCGGAAGGTGTCGGTTGAGATGACGAAGGTAGGAAAGCCTGAGTTGTCTTTTGCAAGGCGAAATAGACTGCCAACCTATGGTGTGGTCCCACTTTATTGTCTTGGGTGGGCCTGTTAGCGGCGCTTGGCGCACTCCTGCTTGCATGCCGAAACCACTGGAATAAGTGACAAGAGGAGAGTGAGGGAGATAGGAGGGAGGAAAGGACAGAGGCTGCTAGAAAGACCTGCTTTTTTCAATGTACATTACCAGTTTCTCTGTTTTAACGACTTTACTGAATTGCTTAAGCAGCTTTTCAACCGGGTAGTTAAAAAATTGGAACAACTACTAAGGGTTCCAGTTCTTGAGCATTCCAACGAACCTCAAGCGCTGAATCGTGGATGTGTCCTTACCTCCTCATGAGTATGTGTCTCTTGACATCGACGTAGAGATGAAGCGTTTGAAAGGTGATCGCCATGTTGTCAAAGAACTGGTAGGTCCTCCGACTATTTGCCGCTCACATTTCCTCTTATGCTAAAATGACCTCTACGTTACAAAATGTGGCGGCCATTATCCACCCCGATCGTAGAAACTCAGAGGTTAACTAGCTTGACAGAGGCACCTGGGTCGATGGAACGGACTAGTCAAAACATCGAGAGGGTGCTTACATGCAGCGACCTGTAAAATCGGTCTAAGAGGTTTGAAAATCAGGATCTAAATAACCAAATGTGTATTGAGTGTCGCCTGTGGGCTATAGCACCTATACGTATATGAGGATTTATCTACGCACAATTTCATTTTGCTGACTTCAAATTTTCGCCCCCACCATTTGCAAAGCAGACTAAGGACAATTTTAGCAAAAAAATAATAGCTTTTGTTATTGGAATGGTGTTCTAAAATGCACCTCTCTAAATCAGGTATCAGGTGCCATTTGTAGCTATCCATTTGTCGCATTTTACCGTTGTAAAGAAGAAAATCAGGATCTGTCAGGCTCATTTCAGGCATGAGGACAGACTACGTAAGTATGGGTGGCCTGACACCATCTCACTGGTAGATGAGGATTGTATAGTC
>JADWOT020001748.1:0-243345 GCA_036345935.2 Taenia hydatigena | reverse complement strand
ACACCACCTTCCTCTGTAGCCAAAGGAAAAATTTGTACGTGTTCGAAAATCGTCCCTGTTTAAAAGGAGGAGTCCAGCGGCTCGGAGTACATTTAATCAAGCCGTGTTTGTCTCATAGCAAACGGCAGTATCTGCTCTATTACAATTCATTCTTTTAGCTAAGTCGGTTCTATCGAACCCTTTATTTCACTCTCCGTAGGAGGAATGATAGCTGGGTCGTGCCAGTAGACCCTCTCATCCTCAGCTACTCTGCATGTCCCTTGGCTGCTACACTTACCTCAACGTTTCGATGAAGCACGAACGACTTTGGCTTTAATGTATCTGCCGTCACGAGAAAGTCACTTCGAGCCAGACAGTCGGGTGTAAGCCAGTTTTCACACTTACGGGACCGGTATTATGTAACAGTTTTATCACCCGAGGAGAACAATGAATTGCCTGTGTTCTCTGTTTTCCAACGGCTTAATATAAACGACCTACCACAAGGCGAACCTTTGCAGTTCGCACAGACACTTACAACCTGCCCTTGATAGGGCTAATTAAGTAGTTTCCACCCTGTTGTTGCATCTGTTTGACTCCAACGACCCTCACCAAAATAGATATGAATCAGAGGCTTCAAACGACCAAATATTCGGTCACACCAAGCCAATCACTAAGTGCATCTTGATAATAGCAGATTCATCTCTCGCCTAACAAGCTGACAAAACTTTTACCATTTTAACATGGCCAGAGTTGTGTTTTCATAAAACAAATGGAGTTATAAAAGCCCAATGCATCAAATAAACGTTTTTTAGGCGGCATACGCTAGAAAAAGACTCGCTTTTAATGGCCGTTTCACCTCTAAATATTAGCAAAATCTAGTGTGCTTCCGTTTGGTACCCATCAGAGTCATTTGAGCTACCCTAAATACGATTGTCTAGAGTTTAGTCCAGAAAACTAACTCCTTGCGGTTGAGGAAGAGGAGATCGTGCCATCTCTTACAGCAATACGACATGCCTCTGAGTGCTTGACCAGTCGCGTCTATTTTCGAAGAGACGGTACTCTCGTAAACACCTTCGAAATGTTGCAGCAAGATCTATCGCGCATAAAATCACCCTCAAAATGAATTCATGGAAAAATGTGGCATCACTTGTCCACCCCAATTGTACAAACTTTAAGGTTAACTGCTTTGACGGAGGAATCTGTGAGTGTGGCAGGTCGCTTGCAGACATTTACTACAAAAACATGGCTAAGAAGCAGCAGAATATTGTCGCAGCGAAGACGCCTAATTCGATTCTGTTACAAAGGCTTGATCCTCATAAGGTAAGCACATCGAGAGGTCAACTATGCTATCTAATGCCAGCTATAGAATGGATACCACAGCTGCCTCAACGGCTTAGTAAAATGGCGGTGTAAAATGTGCTGCCAAGCCCTCTCATTCCAAAGCCTGGAGGTGCACAATGCCACATAGGCCAATGAAAAGGGCTAGTCAAAATATGGGAGGATACTCACAGGCAGCCACTTATGATGTCGGTCTAAGAGGGTTGACAAGCAGGGTGTGAATAGCCAAATGAGTGTTAAGTGTTGGCCTTGGGCCGCGGCACCAACTCCAGCATCACTCTGACCTATACCGATGTGTGGATTTATCTGCGCACAAATTTAAGATTTCAAGCTTTCCTCTTTTACCGCTAATAAAGCAGACTTCGGAACTGCTTTAACGAAAAATCATGTTTTAAAATGACCTTTATCCCACTCGTTATTAGCTGCCTATCCGTAAGCATCCAGTTGTCGCTTTCTAACCATGGTGAGGAGAACACATGATCTGTTGAGCTCATTTCAAGCATGAAGATAGATTGTGCAAATGTGAGTGACCTGACACCCTCATCTCATTGGTCGATGAGGCTTGTATAGTCGGACGCATGAGAGCTTGCAACTGATTGACTAAAGAAATTGAAGGCGAATACTTTCAAACCAAAATGCTCCATGTTCGGCACTCAGCGACATCCGGAAGCACATGATTCTTTAAAAGAGGCATTCATAGTGCAGACAAACTACTTTTGTGTGGTGCCTCTTCTGCAGGTTGCAGCGTGAACGATCTCGATATTAAAACCATCGAATTAAACAGGGGTGGTCACTTGGCCATCGACAGACTAAATATGCTGGTGGAGAGTGTGGCAAGATACACAGAGAGGAGAGCTTCGCGATGGAAACACATACACGTGCGCCGCCTGTCAGAAGCCACAGTTGGCCACGAGGCTCACTTACATCTGTCAAGCGCCTCCCATCCTCATCGTCTGATAGAACAGGATAATGGACTTGCCATCACTTCTCTCTTGGAGTTGACATCCTTTCTACCACGTTCCACTTAGTGTAGCTTGGTGAATAACGCAATCTCTGTCATAATAACTGGCATTCAAATTACGCCAAACATTAACTGCGCCAAAAAAGTTAATAACTTCGATAAAAGGCAAAATTTAGCGCAATTTTCATATCATTTGCCAGAAAGACAGGCTCAGAATGTACTGCCAGCTGCAGAAAATATTTGCTTTCCTTGAACTTTTGTACAGAGCATAGTGAACTGAACACACTTACCAGTTGTCGCATTTTATGCGTTCTTCGCTGTAGGTGCATGCGTATTGTGGACTACTACTGACTAGGCTTCAGTAACCCAGTTGCTACGACACGCAAACAATTGGAAGGAGAAAGGCAAAACTGATCATTCGTGGCTTGCAAGCAATTAAAATTTAGAGGTAGAGTTAAGAGCCTCCTCACAAGGCCTCATCAGTGAGGTACCTAAGCTTCGTTGTAGTTTGCATTTGCCTCAATTTAAGGCTTATCCTCCTTCAAACCATGGTGATTTTGTTGTCAGGAGAATCGCTCAGCCCACACATGTATCCGTTATTCACTGGAAGGTTCTAGAGGGCTGGGCGAATAGGTGTCTCCTCTAAACATCCATCTGCATTTACCTTTTGCACCAATGTACATATTTTGCAAGCGATTAGTTTGATTGCAAGGACGAAGTGAGGGTAGGCTGATTCCATAATGCCACGATGGATGCGACTTGAATAACAAGACTGCAGCTAGCATGCTGGATGGCAAAGTCCAGAGTTAGCATTCTTTCCAGAAATAATTTAGCGGTAACTTGTTTCGGAATTGTAAAGCACATTGAAAATGGGCTTTGGTTAAAAATAGGTGCTTTACAGGTGGTGTTACTTAGTTACTTAGTTATTTATGGGACAAATACGGCCAAACGATTTGGTTGTAACTCATTTCCATCTGCTTTACAGCTCTCGTCAAACCTTAAAAGGTTTCAGGCTGGGTGTAGGGCACTATTTGACATCACACGTCGATTTTGATTTCGATGATCAGATTGTAGCCAATCAAAAGTCTAATGGTTAGCACTCATACGGTTATGCCATCAAATTTGAAATATTTATCCACGGAAGACAAATGCGACCATGCATGGGGAAAGACAGGTAGGAGTTGAGCCTTTCCATTAAAGACATGAGAGTTCACTCAACTCAGTCTCATCATTTGCCTTCCTCTTCTTTTTCCAGCAGCACAATGTACTGCCTCGCTCCCACCGCTTTGGAGGTGGGCGTCCACACAGGGCGATGCATCATATGCATAAGCGATTGTATTACCCAATCCATCGAAGCGGTCGGAGGCAATGCCTGGCAGAGTTGGGTCCATGTTCCATGTCACGGTTAAGGCCCACAGGTCAGTTCACACCCCAAGATTCCTTTTTGTAGGAACGAAATGGCTCGACCGATACCTTACAATCAACACCCTAAATGTGTTTGACCACCTTTTCCAAATATGGGTCCGAATCTCATCGCCAGCACGTAGCACAATGATGCTTCGATTGGCCTCACTCCTATCCAAAACACCAATGAATTGATGCCAACCAAACTGGATCCTACTAACCAAGGTTGCAGGGGAGAGAAAGAAACTGTCCTTCATCTCATAATGTCTATCCATCCTAAGGGTAGACCAAACCACTACACAGGGCATAGAACACGTTTCTCATTCCCATTCCCTCCCTCAACCGATCCATTACTCAGCTGCAGTAGCTTGAGCATGATACGCTCCTTGTTTGATTCGGTGACACCGTTAAAACCGAAAACTACTACTTTTCATTACTAATCGCCTACGCGTTAAGCGCTTTTAGGGCATAGGATCTGAGACCACATTTAGTCATAACTAAAGCACAAAAGTGGTCTTAATCAACCGCCATCATCCAGCAGTTCATAGGCCCTTCTTTAGGGTTAATTAAAGCCACGTTGAATAGACATTCGATGGCCTACTCTAATGGGTCCCCTTCCCTTCTGCCTAAGCGGTCGTCTAAGGTCAGAGGTCTAGCGAGAAAAGAAGAACACATAGATAGCCGTCCTAATCCTTTCCCTTCCCTTCATCTTTGTTAATAAGCTGGATGCAACTCAACCCCCGGCAAAATGAATATAAGGGCAGCAGCGTCGTGTTAATTTGATATAATTTTGGATCGCACGTGAATGTAATCACTAACGCGGCGAATTCGTGACTGCTTTTCCCTGCAGCCTTAGCCATTTCGTGATGACGGGGATCCCAAACCATGTCAGTAACATTTAATCGTGGTTCTACACCGATGATACATTTCCTAGCCTCGAATTCTGCCATTTTTGTCTTCAATGTCGCGAATTAGTGGGGTGTAATGATATCTGCCAAATATGTTGCAAGCCACAAATTACAATAGCAAAAATGAGTGTAAGTGATGGAAGGGAAAGAGAATGCGTCTCGAATCTCAGTCACACTTAACGTCACACACATTGAGTAGGGCAGGAACAGAAGGAAAGCTTGCATCACTTTCACCACAACACGGGTGATCGACGTATCATTCGGGCTACAAATGGGGTGTCTTCAGCTCAAACGAATCAAAAGAACACCAAGATATGCGAAAGGAAAGGTGACCAAGAGAGTGAGCAGCCCAGTTTGCTAAGGCAACTAAGGAAAAGTCTCCAATTGTATTTGCTAGTTAAAGTCTACTATGGAAATAAGTAGCATGTGTACTGATGTCATGGCTTCATAAATTGCCCTTCAAGCTCTTTATTTCTTGTACGAACATCGTATCGATAGGTCAAAGGCAAAGCCAAATTAAGATTGTCAAAGAGCTAAACATGTACATGTAGCTAGAGACAAAACAAAATGCTTATAAAGGAAAGGTGTAGAAGAGGAGGAATAATGTTCTTCCTGTAATGCTAAAAGCAATGTCTCCATAAATGGAATCGATGGAATCCTTCCACATAGTGGCAACACTTCGATCATTAACTCGCGTTAATCAGCAAAGCGGATTGTATTTGAACCTCCCTCTACACATTGGTCTCGCATCGCCTGATGACTCATGAGGACTAGCTCTTACCTTCTCTATCTAACACCGTATCATTTTGAAGGCGATATTTGTGTAAACATTGCATGGGAAGTACGTCAGCACTTGGCTGTCGAAGGGCGATTGAAACTACTCAGGTCATGCGTTAACGCATGGTGTCCTCACAATAGTGAATGTTTTGTGGCCCGCTATAGACACTGTATGGGAGTTTGGGGATAGCTGCGGTTCGCATTGGTCGAGTTTACATCAGGAATAGTCAAAAGGTCAAAGGAAAAGTTAACGGTGTACATAAGGGGCAAAAAAGGCTTCATCGTCTCAATAATTACACCATACACCAGTCCAGTGGGTATAGGAAGGTAGTTGTAGCTCACCTAGCCCATTGTTAAGCGAAGTTTACAAGCCACATTTTTGTCCGTCCACCTTTTGACAAATGGAATTTGGGTCCAAGCGAAAGAAAATGACGTTGCAAAGTAAAATTGGCATTTAAATTAGCAGTGGGATTCGCATGATCATTTTGCCAGGTTTTTGTGCGACGGTGGACGCCTGCTAATTGGTGGACCTCCGCTTTCCATTGTATCTGCCATTCAGTCGAGTGCTTTTAAGGCAATTTACCAAACAAATGCCTCCTTTATGCATCATACATCAAGTACATTAATTGGACAATCCCACAATGATTGCGATGAATTGTCTTTCGCTTATCTTCCCAACATGACGTAACGAAATCTCCCAAATAATGCCGTCCCTTTGTAGCAAGTAGTGATTACTTATTTTAAGGAACTGCTGCTTTGTTTGAATAGAAAGAGTTAGAGTAGCTTTGTGTAGATTTGATAACCTTGATTGTTCTCACAACGAACGGTGTTTAAGTCAAAAAGGAAAAGTCAGGAGCGGTAGCTGCGTTTTCCACTTAAATTTAGTTCCTAGCCACATTAACACTTCCTTAATTTCAGCGGGTTCCACTGACCCCTTTTTTAAATTTCCGTCTGAGCAACCACCCTCATAGGTCTGAGTCGCGCCGGTGGACCAACCCACCCTTAGTTGCTCTACACGTAGGCAGCGCTCCTCTTGAAGTTCTTCTTGGGGAAAGTCGCCGGGTGCTACATTTACCTTGACACTTTGCCAAAGCACGAACAACTTTGGCTTTAAGTCATTATTCATCAGGGAAATCACTTTAAGCCAGAGAGTGTGGTATTATGTAACAGTTTTATCAATAAAAAATACAAAAAATAGTTTTTTCCTTATTAGGAACGCCCTATTCAAACAATCAATTACGCGGCGAACCCCTGCAGTTGTTTGCATGAGCACTTGTAGTCTGAACTCTGATAGCACTAATAAAGTGGTTGCCACCCCATTGTTGCATCTATTCGACTCTAACGACCCTCATCAAAAAGCGAGATGAGTCAGAAGATTCAGACAACCAAACATACGGAGCAGATTCATCTGTATCGCAGCAAGTTGACACGAATTTCACCATTTTTATATGGCCAAAGATGTTTTTGCATACAAAGTGAGCAATGAATGTCCATTGTATTGTTAGGATGCTTTTGAGGAGGTGTAAGCAGGAAAGTAGCACATTTGGTGAGCGGCTTATCTCTAGACATCAGCGCAACTAGTCCGCTTTCCAGTCATTTAACATATCCTGACTACGATTGTCTAGAGTCACAAGGCCACACAAGCGTCTACCTGCGGCAAATAAAGAAGGCGAGGATAGACAGTGAGTGTATGAGGTCGTGCAATGTCTTGCAACAATGTGATATGGTTTCATGTGCTTTATGCCCACCCCTGTTTTCGAAGATGAAGCACTCTCTTGTACACCCTCGGAATGTCGCAGGAAGATCTCATGACTATCCCTCTTATTTTCCTCCTTAATTGCAGAAACTCAGAGGCTAACTGACTTGGCAGAGGCAAAAGTGAATGCGAGGGGTTGTTTGCTGAAAGGTAATAAAAACAACGTTTTGTTGGAGAGCGACAAGCTATTGCCACTTTGAGGACGACTAAGTTGGGCCTGTTACAGACGCTTGAGGCTCATAGGGTAAGTACGTCGACAGCTCAACGTTGCGTTCTACCAGATGTGGGATAGATACCTCGGATGACTCACAGACTTAAAGGAATGGCGATGTGAGCCATTTAACGGCTGGACAGACGTTAAGGGTCAAAGTGTTATGAAGAGGCACGCTGTCAGCTAAGTTGATGAAATGAGCTATTCGGAAGACCGGGACGATACTCACAAAGGGTTACCCCTGAATTTGGTCACGAGAGGGCAAATAGACAGCAGCTGAATGGCCAAATGGCTGTCGATGGATGTCTATGGGCTGATTTGCCGCTCTGATATAAAGATGGCCTTATGCGTGTATGGAGATCCACCTGCTCAATACTTAATTTAGTTAATTCTAAGATTTTTATTACACACAAAGCAGACCACAGACAGATTTCAGTAGAAACAAACGAATGTAACACTTACCATTGGTCTTAGAAGCTTTTCCGTAATATATTGCCATTTTCCTACCATGGTGAGGAGTGGGAATGATCTGTCATATGGGTGTAGTTTGGTGGAAGGCAGTAAGTAGATAGCAGCACGGATGAGTTGATTTGGCGGCGGCCAGGATTCATTGCAGTCATTTAAGAATCACTGCAATTCCATCGCCACGAGGATGCTCACGAGTATCTACTGGCAGTGAGGGAGCATTTCAGCTGACTCGCTTAAACACAGCAAATTTCGAGAGCATTCTTTGGTCAGATAATGACGAAGAGTAGGTTCGACTTCATACGATCTTCGTACTTCTCCATTATGCATAGCACCCAAACGGCATTTCCCTCTGTTTTGTCCTTGCAGTACAACTCAGTGAATGCAGCACAGCGTCCAAGTCATATGATTACTGGCTTGATCTCTCCTACAGTGTGCAGCAATGCTAGACTTTGCAGGCATGAGTTCGATGCAACTATTAGGACAATGTAGAAACACAAAAAATCCTCGTGACCATGTGATTTTACTGGAGAAGTGTGGCACGATACACAGGAGAGGAAGAGCTCCGTGATGGAAACGCATACACGTGCAGCATCTACATTTATTGAGTGTCCTCCATCCCCATTATTCAATTAGACAGGTCAGTGGATGCACCAACACTTCTGTTCTCTAGCCAAAAACATTTCAACTACGCTGCACCTGGTGCGGCACAATGACAGAGGCCTTCTTTGCTCAAATGACTGCCTCTTTCAATGCACTTCGATGCACGCATTACTTCACAGAACACGAAGAACGTTCGATAACAGAAGGGAAGGAAAGTATAATGTGATTGCCGACGAATTTAGTACTTAAGGTTGTGAGGGCAATTTAAAAGTGACAGACTCAGACTAGGTCATCAAGATTTCTTTGGACAAGCAAGTATTCATTACAATTTTTATGCCATTTGTCGGCGAAAACAGGTCCAGAATGTATTAACAGCCTCAACAACTCTCCCCATTCCCTACACCTTTACACCAAGCATAGTAAATCAAGCATACCTAACGTCTGTCGCATTTCATCTGCACTTGGTCTGGATGCCTTCGGTGTACAGCTACTGACCATGCCTCAGTAACCGACTTGCAACGATGGGTAGTCAAGTAGAATGAAGATAACACTTTAAATCATCACCATGGTCTGTTTGCACTAGTAGCCTACTAATCACTAATGGCTTACCAGTGGTCAAAATTTTCCCACTTCATTAATTATCCGCTTAATCACGTCTTTGCCAAGGCTTTTTCTTCTGCTAGGCAGGAGTAAACGCCCAGGCATGCAAGTGCACCCCTCTGGTCACTGCAAGACCATGCCAAAGATCCCACCCATCAATAGGCGGCTACATTTAGCAATGATGGAACGGGTGATCTACAAGAACGCGTGATTTACTCGCGTGTTAAGCTAAGTGTTCCTCAATCGCAGTAGGTAACAGGTTGCATACCCCTAAGCCCAAATTAGTGCCTTCGAATGGTGTCATTCTTGGTGATTCTCCACAGTCTACAAACATGACCATCACAGATTTACTAGCGCACTTGAAGAAGGCAAAGCACTGCTACACTGCTTGTGCTCTAGAAGCAAGCAACTCAAAATCTCACTTAAATTTCTGAGTTTTCTATACTACTTGAACCCAAGCTACCATCAAACGACATAAGGTGATGAAAATCATCATTTGAAATGATGCGAAAAAAATGCGGATAAAAAATTAACACAGTACCTAGATCTCATCCAAATGCAAAGGCTGCTAGAAGGCGTTTTTTGGCAGGAGGAGGCCCTGCGTTGCCTTACCACCAGGTTTTATCACCTTCTTCAAACAATATCGACTTGATGTACTGCACCAACATTCGTTTGGTCTTCAGGAGACATTTGTAGGAAACACCTTTGTCTGCGATTGGAAAAATACAGGTCAACACCTCTAAGGCAGTGGCCGAATGATTAGTTAGGTTGACCGCCAAACACTGCAATGCCATGCTGCTTCCCATCTCGAATCTTCAGTGAACCCGTGTAGGTGACAATCATTTGGCTACCTTTCACAATTCTCCAAGTTGATGCAGATGTGATCAGTTGTTTCGTCATCACAGGTGTTTGTTGCTGAAAGTCCCTAGCACCCCAACCTCCAGTTCCCATGTCACCAAGAACAGAGAAATACATTTCGATAAGTAATGCGTCCATCATCAGAATGCTGCTTTTCAAAGTTGCTTCACCACCTCACTCTCATCTAACTGCCATGCTGGAAGCTTGATGAGAAACTTCTACCTCTTGAAAACCAATTTAAACGCTTTTGGTGCAAAAGAACGGACTCAAATCTTAACCATCACATTTGCTGAGCAGATCTTTTGTGGCGTAAGAGTTGACTAAACTGCAAATGAGGCAAAAAAAGAGCAGGAGCACACAGATTCTGAGTAAGTCATGTGTGTATCACATGATGACAAGTGTTGATGGGGCTAATAATTGTATACTGTGAGGCACAGAACTTGAGTAGGACGAAATTCTTTTGGCGAGTCAAAAGGCTAAAGTAAACGCGACATCATGGACTGTCCTTGCATTTGCATAGGACCAACAGCAGTGTTTAAGTCTACTACCATTTACGCCACTGCTCCTAACTTCTTCCTTAACTTCATTTATCGGCAATGAATGAAGGAGGAACGTGGGCGAATATACTGTCGTTGACTACAGGTTCTTTTTCCAACTGAAAGCTCGTTGATGCATTTATGCTGTAAGATGTAGTGATCACTGTCTGCTTTGGCTTGGGAAGCTTACTGCTGCTTCACCCCTTCGCATTGTTTTATGGAGTTAAAGGGGACCATCTCGTAATTTAATGCCCATTTTTACGCTTTGGAGACGAAGACAAGTCGATGCAGGATGTCTGTTGTAGTACAGACTTCAGAGAGCTGGTCGATTTCGAAATGCGTGTGAAATGTACAGGCATTGCCTGTTAAGGTATCTTATTTATTCAATGAAGCCTCTACAATTTTCAGCCGTTCTAGTGGCGAAAGATTTATTTGGGTTTGCTTGCTTTCGTGGTTGTTCTGTAGCAAATACATAGGAGGGAAGTGGATCTTATAAGTACTGGAGGCTTAGACAGAGCAGAGACCATCTCTTCCGCCTTTTGCGAGGTAGAAGGTGTTGCTTGTTCCCCTTGCTGTTGCACGATTGCTAACAAAGCTGATACGACTAATTGCTAAGCATGCGATTTTGTCTCTCCTTTGAGTACAAATGGGCATTCCGCATTGATGCACCTGTACAAACAAAACGAGTGAAATAAGAACATGTACATCTGCATGTAAGTAGATGTTATCACCACATTTATGTGTCAAGTGCTTATTTATGCCATAATGTCTGCGATGAGATGACCAAAGATTTAATTCTTTCGTCATACACGATGGTGGGTGCCTCAATCCCTCTAAGCGAAGCATCAGCTAACGGTCTAATCCGAAATTTCTGGCCTTATTCACCGTTAAGGAACAGATTTATTTGACCAATAGTTTAGTTAACATCTGTAGAGTGTCTTAAGGTCAAAGACGCCTCCAGAACCCTCTTAGTAAAGCGGAAATCAATGAGTCTAAATGTTTACATGATCATAACTGGCACTCCTCATTAAAAGATCAGTGCTTCAGATGCCTGCGAAGGCAAAATACTTTTCACAACTTTTCGAAAGTTACACTTGATTGCTGATCTTCATTCACCCTGGACAATGGTGTTCTCGCTCACTTGCCTGTTTTTCCTTCCTCTCCCATTTCGATCAGGATTGGGCTCCACGCAGATTCCTTCCAAGGTGGCCCTTGCCTTCTTCGCGCACTCTTCAAATTTGTGTGTCATGCTCTTTTCCCAGAAGGCCACCATTTATCTCCTGTCTGGCTGGTAACCTCACTAGCATCCAGGATACACGTGCGCACATTGCAAAGTTAAGATAATTGTTAGCACACATTGTAAGCAGCGCAGATTTTGTTAGAGCCGAATTTCCAAATTTACGACTCTAAAATTGCATAATTTGATAACTTATGGCACTGCTAAGTGAAAATAGAAGGTTCAAAACTTCTACTCAGTGATTTTGCTTACCGAAATCAGCCAAGTCAATTGATGGCACAAAAGCCTTAAGTGTCGAGCATCTGGTTCAAATTTCTCTACTTTTTAACCTTATATTGGCATAGTCTATACAGGTCAGTGGCATCGAGGTTGAGGCGGCAACAAGTTGCATGGATTTTGTCAATGAGAAAAACGTCACTGGCGCTTATTATTAGCATCATAGCAGCTGTGACCGAGCACTGAAGTGCCGTGTTTTGGCATTAGCAGAGTCTACAAAACGCAAGAGTAGAAGTGATTGCATTTACTTCCACAAGGCGAAGGGACGGTAAAATGTAACGCACTGTTGCTGGAAAACTTGATGATTTTCGAAGTCAACCATAAGTAAATCGCTTACAGCCGGCCTGATCTCAGTCACCTCCACCCGAGTTCACCCACCAAGCAGACATCGCCAACTCGGAAGAATGGCATTAAAGCTCGGAACCACCGACGTTGTTTCTGCTACACACCTTATCTTAGAGACGATATTACGATACCCAAGTGTTAGCATCTTTATTTTCCCTTCCGCCATCTTAGTAACAACTTTCACAGCTGACGGAATACGGAAAAGGCGCGGTCAGGCTGACATCAAAAAGTGTCTTGAATCCAGTTCCACATGCATGTAATGAGTTTAGCTATTCTATCTTCCACCTCTGCATTGTTTGCTTCAGGAGTGAGTAGAGTGGATATCTTTTACCGATTAGGTGTTGTCCAAGTGAATCGGAGTTACAGAGAATGGAAGGCGGTTTACTTTTTAGAGGTCAATGACCCTCACTCAGTCGCTTGAATGGCGTGAATTGAATGCTAATCATTAGAAATGTGCATTGAAACAAATTCCCATTACCACCTGTTTGTTCCGTCACTCACTGGAGATATGATTTACGCTCTTCAAAGTTTGTTTGGGCTAACAATTGAGAACGCACAGATAGAAGCTTAAATGCTTGATTTGGAAAACTGACCAAGCAGTGCGTCATATGGGTGACATAAAATTAGGATTGCCTCATCTTCTGACCAGTTCGTTGCCAGGGCAACGGCGTTAATCTAGCTAAAGAAAAATTTCCGTACTCATTAGACAGAAATTTATTTATAATTTATGTGTATTTTTTTAAAAAAACAAATAAGTCAGGGTGCAACTAAAAGGGGTTTTCGCAAATGAAATGGGGACGACGCGCTCTTTATTTCTGACAGGTTTAGTAATTTTGCAAAGCCTTATCAAAAGGCGATTTTTATAATACGACTTAATTATGGGGAACTTTGCAAATGCACACGATTGCGATAATTGTTAGGCAAGGGTTTTACAAAATGTAGATGTGCTAAAACACACAATGCTGCGTTAAGGTGATTGGCTTAACTGAGCCAAGTATGCGCTCGTTGCTTCGCACTGATTGGGCGCAGTAGGGATCGGCATGGTTGCAAAATTAATGGTCTGGCGGAGGTCGACCAATCACTGCCTTGTGACTTGGGATCGCATCCAAAAGTGTAAGTCCAGTTTAAAATATTCATGCGACAAAGATACAAAGTGGAAGGCTATTCTGCTTTACTTTACGCAGAAGTCAGTGCAAGCACAATGGGTAGCAGATTAGCAAAAATGGTCCATTCCAGTAAATAGCCTTTTATAAAATCACAATTAAAGGAGGACAGGGGCAATCATTTTCAATTAAAATAGAACCGATGATCTTTCAATGCATAACTTTGTTACTTTAAGCAAAATGCAAATCCGTGGTCCGTGAAGACATTACAAATGTTCAAAATGCTAAATTACGTGTTCTTCGATCCCAGTAGGCAACGGTTTGCACACCCCCACGCCCAAATTAGAACCTTAGAATGGCATCATTCTTAGTGGTCTTTTACAGCCTGCAAATATTGTCTACATAGGTTCACTAATGCATCTGAAGAAGACATCATTGCTAAATTGCTTGTGCTCTTGAAACAAGCAGCCCGAAATCCATTGCCGTAATTTCCATCAAACTTCGAGTTCTCAGATCTCGATACCGCTTCAACCCACGCTATCATCCCACGACGTGAGGTGATGAGGAATTTCGTTTAAAAGGATAAGAAGGATTAAGGATGAAAAACTAACGCGGTGTCTAGATCCTATCCGAAAGCAAAGGCTGAAAGAAGGTGATTTTTGCGGGAGGAGATCTTGCGTCGCCATGCATCAGGCATTCATAATTTCTCCAAATATTACCGACTAGATGTACTTCAGCAGCAAATGCTTGCTCTAAATATACATCTACATCAGCGATTGGAAAATAAGAAAGTGCAGGCTATCGAGGCAGTGGCTGAATGATTTTTGGGTCTGACTATCAAACACTGCAATGCAAAACTGCTTCTCATCACAAGTCAGTCACTCAGTTGGCAAGCAATCAGAAATGCATCGCGCAACTTTATGGTCCATGCAATAGAAGAAAAGGTAGTTTTGATAGATTTGAAAGCACATTCTTTGATTATCCTACATGTGTGACACTTATTAGGCGAGCCTTCACAATACTCCCAATCAATACAAGTGCTAGCGGTTGCTTCGTCATCACAGTTATTTGTTGCTGAGAGTCCTTAGCACTCCAACATCCGATTCTTATGCTGCCAAAAATAGGGAAATTGAACTTGTCAAATAGTGTATCTGTCATGAGAATGTTACTTTTCAAGTTGCTTCTCCATCGCACTCGTATCCGATCACCATAGCGGAAAAGGAATTAAGATTTGACAATCTAGGTAATGCGGAGCATTTTAAAGCACACAAGTATCAATAGTCCTTTGCATTGTCTTCCGCCTCCGTTACACGCGCATTGATGCACGAGTGTCAGCTGACACCACGAACCACCGATCGAGTGGAAAACAAATCATACAGCATTTTCCCGCCTTCTACCATTCATCTTGCTTCCTAAGTTATCGTCGTTTCCACCACCCAATTCTTCATCAGTGCCTCAGTACCCTTTCGTTAGTTACTCACTTTTGGTATGCCTCTCAGCCTCCATCGCCACTGCTTCCTTCTCAATCTCTCTGATACCCCAACCGCACACTTCACCGTTTCAACGTCAAAAGACCAGAAGAGATTAAAAGCATAAAAATTATGGGTAAGTTATGTCATTAGCTTCTTCTCCTCCTCCCCTGCTTTACCTTTCCTTCCTTCTCCCTATCCCTATTTTCGTCACAACCAGTATCCTCGTGTGTTTCACTCAGCAAGATAGAACTAGGAGTAGTGTCTTTGAGTGTGGCGTTCAAAAGAAACTCATTTTCCCTCCACAAAATTGATTTCTGCATACTTCACTCGAACACATGGCTAGGAAAGTGGGTCAATGGAGAAATTTACGAAGATACAGAAGAAAAAAAAGAAATTCTGTGCTCCAGCACCGTGCAGAGAAATCCTTATGTTGACCTTTCCCATCCTTTTCTCTACTTACTCTCCGTAAACCTCTCGCTTTTGTCTCGCACCCAGTCATTCTTTGGTCGCTTTTGGCCGAAAAATCATGTTGCTCTGCCTAGGTTGGTGAGGTTTGCTCACCGCTATTGCACTCCTTGGTGCAAGACAACAACAGGTCTTTGCATGAAATTGGAGTAACCGGCAGAAACGCACCTTCGTTCAAGCCATAGTAATCGCAAGGGGTGAGTTTCCAATGCATAATAGGCGTTTTCTGAAGAAAACTGAGGACGAGCAGTCGCAAGGAGGCAGCGCACTTAAGTCAAAGCACATTAGTATCGGCGGTTCTTCTCATTCTCTTCCTCCTCCTTTGCATGCACTATGATACACATAACTTAATCAAGTCACGAAAGCCCAAAAGTGGGTGACGCCTTTTCCTTCAAAACCACTTACAAGTGGTACTGTCGGAAATTCACACCAGACGGCACTAGGCGACACCACACGACACGTGTTGCAATTGGAAAAATAAGGTAAGAAGCTGAATTGCAGGAATTATTCACTCCTCTTTTCCGTGTGTATTTTTATGCGAGTAGCACAAACGGTATGACATTAGGTAAGACGCAATACCTGTAAGTGCCTAGAGCGCAGTATGCGAAAAAGGAGACACTCACCGAAAATGCGTTGGAGTGGCAATGCGAAAAGGAGGCATAGACAAGAGCTCCTCTCCATTAATTCCCAAGACGTCATCAGGTCTACTTCTAGTCAGCGTGCCTTGATTTCTAATGTCTGAGCGGTGGAAAGAGAGCACTACAACTCTCCTTGAAATGAGTTGTGTCGAGTTGATTAAGTGGGTCAATTTAAATGGCCTTACTCGAGGTTGTCATAATTTAGCCTTAGTCGCTAATCTCGCCTATTCTGACTCAGTCCAAAGTAGTCAAGCCTAGACGTGAGTACCGCGCTACAGTTCTTCCGCGGTGGAACATGAATATTGAGTAAGTTTTTGTACACCAGCAGGTCTTTTGATGCTGCTGCTGCTTATTTCGAGATTTGAGACGGATAAAGTAAGTGCAGCACAGCAAGCGTAGTGCAGGATTGACATTTCGCCTTAAGAAATCGGCGATTCACCCCTAAAGATCGCTACTGGGTTAACAACGAGGCTTTCCTGATGCGAACAGCGATGGTGGTCCTTTCGCCATTAGAAGGAGCGAACGAATAAGGATTTTAAGCTGATAGAGACAAAAGAATGGCTGTGATTAGGGCAATGAGGTGAGAAGTCGTGCGTATGTAGCTGTGACGCAGCGTCCTTCATTTCTTTCCTAGTTTCTCTCATTCTTTTTTACACTAATATATATTGCCTACTGATCTAGCTATGTGAGTAAACGATATAGGAACTGGCTTAAGAAAATGTATCTAGTTTTTTTAAGTGACACAGTAGAAGAGGCTAGTCATAATCCTTTTTTCGGCGATTTATACCGGACATCAGATGGGATAATACTGAAACGACTCACAAAAATGAAGTGAAGAATGAGAGCAGTATACGGATGGATCTTGAAAAGGAGGAAAGAGGGAGCAGGAGCAGGTATGGAAAGAACGAATCACCTGCATAATGCTATTGAGAAGAAAGGAAGACAAGTGTTTAAGAAGCATGAAAGATCTTTCTACCCCCTCAAACAATCTATTCTTAAGACTGCACTGCCTGATTTACTCTAATCGACTTGACTTTCTTCGTTCCATATTCTCACACAGCCGCATCGTCACTGCTCAAATCCAAACCATTTCATTCTTGCCCTAAGTGCACAAATCCCTTCCTACTTTCAAATTTTCCTTCGTCTCCGTATTCTCTTAAATCCCTTTGCCAATGTAAACAATTTGCATTCTGTTTACACCTAAATTGCCAGATTTTATAACGAAAAATGTTGCAAGATTTTCCAAAGGAAGTAAACTGCCAAATCTCGATTCTAAGCAACGCTCGACCAAAAGAAGTTGAAGAGAGCGCAGTTCTAGAGCCGTAGTGTCCCAGCTTTCCTTGACGCAGTAGACACCCTACACATCAGCCACACCTACGTTGTCCGAGCTTAAAATTAATTGATTTATGAAAAAGAACTGCCGCAAACAACTAACGGAGGAAGCAGAATGCTGAGCTTCAGTTCTAACCTCATCGAAATCGTTTGCAGAATAAAATTAGCATATAACTTTCAATTTGGATTATTTCTGACAGCAGAGATACCCAATCGTTCGAGCGAACGTTATCAATCATCTGTGTCAAACTGGGCACTCAATCATCGACCAAACCTTTCTTTCTACAATTTGATAGGACAATTGCCGCAAGTAACTACTAAATGGTCTAAGCTGCTAGAGTATAATTCGAATCGAATCTGGGTCTAAATAAACTGAATATAACGCAGCTCTATATGCTTGCATTATTTTGGGTTTCTTAGCCAAATTACTCCACTTAACTGTCGGCCAGGCGTAAATTTTTACTACATGGCTCGAGGAACATCGCGGCTACTAGAGATGAAAGAAACCGCTGAGTACAAAACTGAATAATTGTAGGTAAAAAACCAAGAAAATGGATCTCAACTATGCACTCAAGATATCCTAGTTTTCGAATTGACATCATTCGCATTACATTGAGGTCATTTCCAAGCACCAAACGTCTTAAAATCGAACTGAACTTCACTGAAACGCAATTAATACAACATTTGAAACCTAATCTTAATTAATTACAGATTAGAATGAGCAACAAATGACGCACCGTAATGTCCGTTCACCCTGGCTGTTTGTTAATACGTACTCTTAGCACAGCTGCATGGCACGAAATGTTATGGTTTCAGAGGAGACCTACTTTTTTGGCATCGTAGCCAGTTGACAGCTGGTGCCCAATTGGAACCGCTTACAGACCCAAGTGAGAAATACTTAGAACGCAGAGCACTTGAGCCGATTCGCTAATGCGTTGCTCGTATAATCTGATTGTGATCTAAGCTACCACACAAAAGCTAATAGCATCCTGACCTCTCCGATGGTGGTGGAACACGGTGAGCAGCTCTTTCGTAAATAAATCCTTTTCTCGTCTTATCATCAAGACTTCAAATTATAACCACATCGCTGTTAATAACTTAAATTGACTAAGAGTTATACGCAGGCTACAGAAGTGAGTATGATATTTAGTTGTGCTAAGCGATTTTAGGGCGCATTAATAATTAAAATCTTGGGAATAAAAAGTAAAGTTCAATTGTCCAGTAAATGGATATTGCTAGTTTATGCACGAGAGGGATGGTAAGGAACCATAAAATGCAATTAATTCTTGCCTAAGTTACATGTAAAGCGACGCCCAAGGCAGAATTCTAACCCTGAATCGCTAGGTAGAGGACTCATGATTAGCAAATTATGCTCCAGTCAGACGCGACATGTTCCACTGAGATTCATGCCCTGCAAGCTCATTTATACTAAGCGATTCCCAGTGAATGGGACAAGTATCTGAAAAAAATACGGCCCTCTTCTGCCAAAATTATGGCATTCTAGCGTAGCAAAGAACTCAATTTACCAACGAGACGGAAAGCAGTTACCGCTGATAACCTCCAAAATGATGAGCGATTTAATTAACTTAAAGACTTGTCTTACTTAACAAAATATGCAACCCGTAGTTAAAATGCGTCTTAGAAATTATATACCTCAAGCGCACTTATTTTTGGTCTTAAACGATGCATGATATACTACATTTACTATGCAGAAGAAAGTGAAAGAGTTTCATAGACATTATTAGAATAAAATCTACAACCAACCATGCGCGTGTGTCTAAATCCAGCAAGACTTATTCATCAAACTTGCAGCATCAACGGAAATGTGGCAATCTCTTACGTTTAATTGCTTTGCCGTACGGAAGTGGGTACAAGTAAAGTTGTGGGCAGCTCATTGGCTCAAAATACCCGTGATTATGTAAAAAACAGTCCTAATTAGCGTCATTACGTTTGTCCTTTGATAACATGCCGTCTCAGCCTGTCCTAGTAATTGCAATCTATTATTTAAATCAACCTAGACTTATCAAAACCTAGCTTGAGCCGCCCGTCCCCTAACACAAGTGGTGCGCTAAACAACCACTTTTATCTAATAAATCAGTGGTAGCAAAGTGTAGCTGCTGCACTCCCACCACAATCTGGAGACTCTTGTGGCATATCACAGTGGACCGCCTCACTTCACACCCCAGAAACGTCGATCAACAAGCAAATTTAGCATCATCTGCGCAAACTCACTCAACACCCATGTTCCTTTCTTCGCGAAGAAACGCATACAAACGAGTAACATTTTTAAGTTTGCCAACGATGGAAAGTGAACAGGAATACAGGGATATAGGCATCAGGAACAATGATGACTCAGGATCTGCAGGGTTTTGAGCTGTTCCAAATTAAAGTGCTGCTAGAAGACACATCAAATCATTCCAATTGATGCGCGGTCTTCATGGTCTTCACGATGATAGAGGTGTTTCCGCACCGACAAATTGCACTTATAATCCGCTTTGGACAGCGGGCCTCCCGTCTGCAATTGGTTCATACCCAACCGACATTTGAACCTGCGAAACAAAAACAGCAAGCATGGATTTGGGAAAGCCTTCGATAAATAAGGAAATAATGCCCGAAACAGAGGTGCTGGCTTTAAGTTCCCATGGGCATTCATAATGCAGCGGTATCAAGCGAAACAGTAGGGGATAGGTCTCGTTATACAAGGAATAGTCATCATTTATCAAGAACAGTACAGACCAGCGTCCGTGCCTGCGAATACCAAGGTGCAGTGACCGACAAAGTTTCTTGTGAAAGGAGGCGTCTACAATCTTAGATGCCCGCACCAGCAGGAGGCGTCTGTCGATCAGTGGCTATCCCGAAAATGTTGGTCTCCAGCTCACCCACAGAGTGGTAATTCCTGAGACCCTTTATTTGTTAAGCAAACTTCACAATTTCCAGTGTGTGCTTGACACAACTACTCAATGCCTTCAGGTGCACTCGTCTTACTTCATGAAGACAAACGCTGGATTCGTAGGTTGTGAAAAATACTACACATCCTGAATCTATGACCTAAGACGAAGTTGTAAGTAAGAGTGAAAATCGCAGAGGTTATTATGAGAAAAAAATGGTACACATCGATGGCTCAAATAAGATATAGGACAAGGAACAACCATTACAAACAAAGCGTGCATTATCTGCTTATCAATTTCTCCACTTTGGGAATGGCAAGCCCATATAGGCCCAAGGCAAAGGTAGCGCGGAAATAAGGAACGCGCAACAGAACGTCGGTCTAGATCGACAAAAATCGCCTAATTTTGGCTACCAAAGCTAAAGAGCGATCAGATCTTGAACCTGCAGATAGATCGATGACAAGCTTAGGAGTAGGGAAAATAGAACTGCGTTAAAATTTATTGCCTAATAAAATAACTAAAACAAATTGCTGCTTTTCCCTGCATACCTTCACAAAGGTAGAATTTCGCACGAACGAAGTAACTCTTAGGGATCAACGAGCAAATTTACCATCACCTGTGTAAATCCGTTCAACTCTCACGTTCCTCTATTTGCAAAAAAGCACATACAAATGAGTAAAATTTCAAAATTTACTAATGGTGGAGAATTCACAGGAACATACAACACTGCGGAGACATAATCACAGCTTCAGGGGGAGATGCAGGCATCAGGAAGGGTAAGGAATCAGATTTTACAGAGTTTTGTGCTGTTCCACACTAAAGTGCTGCCAGGAGACGCGATCAACCATTCCAGTCTCACCTTTCCCTCTTGATCCGTGAACTTCATAGACTTCACGATAGTAACGGTGTTTCCACAGGGACGAATTTCACGCGAATCCCTCTTTGGATAGCGGACTTCTCGTTCGCAGAACGGAAACAGCAAGCATGAAGGAAATAAGGTCTAAACAGAGGCGCCAGTTTTTTGAATTGCATGAACAACTATGATGCAACGGTATCACGTGAAGTAGTAAGATCTGGCTCACGTTACACACGAAACAGACATCATTTATCAATAATGACACAAACCAACGTCAGTGCCTATGCGTAACAAAGTGCGGTGATGGACCAAGTTTCTTGTGAAAGGAGACGTCTACAATCGAGACATCAACCTAGTCAGCAATTAGAAACCTGAGCGGTGTAGACGCCGATTGGCCAGTAGCGGTAACGCCAATGTTGGTTTTCAGCCCACCACACAGCGGTGATTACCGAGACCCTTTAGTTGCTATTTAAACTTGATAATTCCCAGCGTCCGCTTGACACAGTCCAGCTTGATGTAAGATTGTGCAGGAGACGAATGCATTCAGGCTAGTGGTTCCGGCAAATTAAGCCCAAAATTGTCCTCTAATTTCGAGGGTAATGTAGGGTGGAGGATGGAGGGAAAGAGGAATTACCTTTGTGACTAACCTGTCATGCATGTCAGGATCAGCCTCTGAGTAGCACACACTGAGCTCGTTCAGCTCAACCACACCAAAACACCCCTTTACCTCCATCCAACCACTAAATCCACCTAACAACTACTCAGTGCCTACTATTAAAGCAATCCCTCTTCCACTGTGCCCGACTAAAGGCACATCAAAGGCTGGTTGTTTAAAAAACCGGAATCGATGCGATAGGCATGAGCTGTCTCTTGTATACGTCGCACCACAATTGTGCTGCGGCCCGGTCGTCGTCGGCTTGAGTCTTACTGCTCTATATGAGGACAAACACTGGCGACCGTGGGACGGATTCATTGGTCGTGAAAAATACTACACATGCTAAACCTGTATACGACCTATGAGGCCATTCTCTCGTAAAAAGAATTTGCAAGTGGGAGTGAAAATCGCGGGGATCACTATGAGAAAAACCAGTACACATCGAAGAGTCGCCGAGGGAATACGACAAGGAACAACTATTACAAATAAGGCGTATAAGGCCTACTCAAAAGTACCCCTCTTTAAGAATGGCAAGCAATTAGAAGCACAAGGCAAAGGCAGCACAGAAAAAAAAATTCACAACAGAACGTAAGGCTGGATCGACAAAAACTGCTCAATTTCGGAGGTTAAAAGCTAAAAAGAGATAAAGAAGAAAATTTGAGCCTACTAATGAGTTAATTAAAAGCTTGGAGACGGGAAGAAAGAAGCTAGGCTAAAAGTGCTTGCCGAACCAAATGACAGAAATAAAATGCCTGGTTGTTCCTTTTATACCTTCAGAAAGGTAAAAAATCAAAGAACGAAAAAAAGTTCGTGGCGATCAAATGAAACAATGCAAGAGGGCGGTCTAGCAGAGTCATCACAAAACTTACAATTTCATTGATGAAGTCAACTTACTTAATATTACACACAATAGTTGAATCTGAGACACGAAAACCCTAACGTTCTACCACGAGTCTGTAAGGGGACTGTTGTCTACTCTTCGCAAGCGAATAAAAAGCAAAAGACACTTCACCTTGCCAAACAATCGCCTTTTTACTACTTTTCAAAAGCATTAGCCTTTACGAGGAAGTTGCAAAAAGATCGTGTCAACCGAATAACGGGAATAACAATTTGTTGGCTTTCAATCGACGTCCTCAAAATTACCTAAAAAAGACACTACTTAACCAAAACTTTGCAAAGCGCTATGCATGGGCAGGCAGAAAATGTATAAGAAGTGCAGAAAATGGCGCAATTGAATTGTTAATCATTCCGACGATAATAAGAGAGCTTCCCATGCTAAAAGAAAGGAGTAACACCATGTCTACCATCAAAAAACAAGAACGATGGCACAGTGGGAAGAAGCAATAGCGCAAAGGCCAATTGTAAAAATAATACGCGTCGAGCACTCGACGATGTGTCTCATGCCTATTGTGATGAGTGAGTCCTGCAATCCTGCGGATGGACACTGACCAGCTAACAACGCGACCCCTAGGAGAGATGCAGATTGACAACACTGATAGCCGGTTATGGATTCAGTGTCCATGTGGATGAGTCTAGACCGATGGATACAACTATGACGTTGAGACACGCAACTTTTCGCATGCGCTTGATGGTTTTGAACACCCAACCAGCTAATACCAATTCGCGCGACCCCCTACTTGAAGACCAAGTCTTGTGTAGCAGATACCATACTTACTCGCTGGAATAGTCATTCTCTGCGCCCTGTGGGAAAACGGATTCAGGAGCACACGAGGGCCATCAACACAGTTCTGCACTGACGTGACCCACTTCAATTCGATATCCCTAGGTGCCTAGTGTGGCCTAGGCCAGCCTTTCAGCATTGCTGCATCTCATCTCCGGCAGCACCTGCATTCTTGCAGCCACAGTACTCGACACCTGCCTACCTTCCTTTCACCTTCAATCGGCAAATTGAGTGATCTATCAACGTAAAATTGGTGTTTTCGCCGCCCCCAGCAGCTTCGCATTCGCCTGACTAAAGCGCATCCCAACATCTTAGCCATTCAAGATTACTCATTGCCCACCATTTGAATCCTTCCTGTGAACACTGGAGACAGGTCTGCTCGGGCTAGCCTCATATATCCACCTCATGCTGCTTAAATTGACCCTCCACACGTTTTGCAGGCCGAGAAAGAGACAGGCGAACAGATCGATAGTCGAGAAAATCGACAGATAGGCAGGTACGTAGGCGAGTCGACAGAGGAAGGGATTGAGACATACGGAATGACGCAAAAGGTCATTAGAGCGCCAACACTAGCTTTATCGCCTCACCTGCCCTCTACCTCTGCATCTCTAACAATTGACCAAGAAACTTAATGAAAAGGAACAGGGGCGCAAATAAATAATAAAATGATTCCAGCAATCCGCAAAGTAATCGTCTCAAGACAACACCTACAATAGGCATGATGGTCGAAGGGGACATCATGAGTAGAGCAAAAGGGGGAGAAAAGACGCTACTTGCGACGACTGCCGTATCCAGGTTTCCAACACTGCCATGCACATACCACGGAAAAGGCGGCGCACCACAAAAAAAACCCTCATGAGACAGACACAAAGCCATCTAATGTCGCAGAGCTAGGGTGCAAATTCGACCACACCCGGCCTTTGTCCACGTCTGCATAGGATTTGTCAGCTCAACATCAGGCGTCGCATTAAAAAAGGAACGAGACAGACGCCCCATATCATCAAGTTCTTGAGTACAGGGTTGGAGGCCCGCGTGCACCAAACGCTTGCCCCCACACCTTGGGCATGTCAATGCCGATGACAACCCCCCCTCCTCCCCGCATTACCTAGTGCACTTATAGCACCACTGCATCAAACACACGCATTGGCAATAGATCAGCCAATGTGTGCGTACGTGCTTAGAACGGTAGAACAAGTACCGTGTGTAAATAAGGCAGCTTGACATAAAGAGGCATTCCATTTCTTTCCACTATGAGCAAGTTCCACCTTAGTCGTTGATAGAAGCAACAACGCGATCATAAAAAAAGCAATGTTTCGCACCCACTCGGAACGAGGGCATCACGAGGATGTTAATTTTAGCATCTCTAACAGTCGAATTTTCTGACGCAGACGAAGCGATTCCAGCACGATTAATCACATCAAGCAGGAATGTACAAGCATTCCAACGCCACATCTCATGCCGCTAGAGTAAAGCTGATCAAGAAAACCGGGCATGTAGGTCCATGGACAGCAAAATAAATAGATCACCTCATCCGCACATCCACCAGCCAATTAACCCAATCAACAGATAAGTGAACAGCGCGTAAGTAAAGAAACAGATGAAGCTAAACGTTTGTCAATGCACATTTACCTGTGTCTTGGGGAACGCCCACCGACTATTAGCCGTCAAGAATATTAACCTAGCCAACCTAAGGCAGACGCCAAACCTCCGCGTTCGCCTGTCTCCACGGCCCTTCAGCCAACTCTTAGCCCCACATAAAAACAGCTAAATCCAAGGCCAATTACTACTACGACTAAGGGGAGGGCGAAAGTTACACTGAAACTACTACATTGTTACAGGAGGAGGAGTGAACGAACCAAGGCAATCAGTGTATTGCCTTCCAAGTCATCTCCGTGACGTTTCCAATACACAAAGAACTTGTCCCAGTCAAAATTCTCAAAAAGTACATGCATATTCATTGAAACACGCTAAACACAACCTTTCCCGATCGGATTAGAATGAAAAAGAGTAACGGACGAAAGTACGCCATCTACCCTTCCAAACGGAAAGCGATAACAAGATGCGCACAGTGGACAAATTCAGCCAGTGGCATTACCAGATGCCAATGAGGACAAAAGCTAGAACTGCCAACAATTAAAGTAAACCAGTGCTGAGTGAAAGCACCTAAACAACTGGTGGCAGCGAACAAGCGGAACACGTGGAAAATGAAAAAAATAAGAAGAGACAGTTGGCCCTAAACCAGCGTCGGATACCCATAGAACAGACTGCAAATGTGGCCAGTGCAAAAAACCACACCTCGCGCTCAGGCGTAACGCCTAATCAAAGTTGGCAAAACGACAAGTAGCGTGCATAAATAGGGGCCTTTCGAATGTGCATAAATGTGCACCTGTACGCACCTCTTAATCGGAGAGTCACTTCCTCCATGCATTCACAATCATCACACTCATTGGAGCGGCTTCTTTTGCCTACAACTTCAAAGCGCAGGAGTCACAACACGGCACTGCTTGCACCCTACTTTGCGACAGACTTCCAACAGTTTCGACAAAATTCCATCAGCGAACGTTGATTGCCAGAACGCCCTTCAGCGCCAGCACGGCCCCAACGAAGTACCTGTCCTTTGCAGACTCGGAAGAAACATAGCTGATGTGCTGCTTCATTTGTTCAGTCATCCCATTTTGAGCGGTGAAATGCAATGTTTGCATCCACCCATCACCTGAGTCACCAAATGCTCCATTTGAAGAACGTCCTCGAATCTGCAGGAACAAACTAGGACTTAAAGAAACAATGTCAATCAAGGCAGCGCATTGATACGCTGTGCGACGATGGAGTAGGATGCACGTTGACGCAGCGGCCGCAGCAGAATCTTTACAACCTTGGCTTAGGCTTGGTCCGATCGCGTCTACTGAAGTTACAGGAGACGACATTCAGTTCCCCAGTGGAGGAGAAAATACTCAACTACCCCTTCGGAGGGCACTGCAGCTATATCCACGTCCAATGAACACGATAAATTCGACCGATATGGTTACTGTAACAATTTGCGAAATGTAGCTGTCACATCGCATTTGTGAATAGACTTCAAGAAAAGGGTGCACAACGGATTCATTGAGGTACAGCACAGATCACACCAACCTCTAGGTCGGAGTAGAGAGCAAGAGAGAACTCAAACCTCAAATTCTGCACTTTTTTAGCAATCCCTAGGAGCACATTAGGTGCCATCCTTAAGTTTTGGACCATCATTGGCTTCATGCGAAGCCCAAAATGGAACAGTTTCTTTCCTTCTTTAACTAACAGAGCTTATCTAACCAAAAAAAATGCCGCAATGGAAACACGCAACGTGCCGTCTATATCGACAGACAATGCACTAAACACGACCGATGACCGCGAAACTGCCAAACTTGAAGAATCAATGTCGAACAAATATCTTTTAATCGTAAGGATTCTTAAAAATACACAAAACACCGTCAAGCTTGGCCTTAGGACAATTGCTAAAATTGATCCTTGCGAGTGTATAGAAACCAAATGCAGTTCATCTTCGAAAATTGGTACACACTGGTACACAGCTATGAAAAATTGCATCCTATTATGGAAAACATTATGCGTCATACAAACTCGACTGCATTCATTCTAAAAATGGGTGTTAGAAGGTTACGCACCACATGTGAGAATTGAAGCGCTATACTCGAGCAGACTGAAATTATTAACTTAGATGACAGAGCACCAACACAGTCCTTATGGGTAGTGAAAGGATGGCCTCTACCGACATAGTTATTACACAGTGGATAGAGATGCAGCGCGTTCCCCGCTTGTCTCCTTGTCTTCTGCCTCAAAATCCTTTGAACAAATAGGCCAGAGCTAACGGACTTTACTGCGAACCTGGGTCGCTCGGGCTACTATCTCCCCCTTCTCCTCCGAGGAATTATGACAAAACCATCATCACCAGGTGAGCAATGGCTGTCTCTTCGTCTCTCAAAGTCCCAATTCAACAAAAAAGCATTGCACAAACACTTCGTCTTACTGGCCCTGTCTTCGGTACTGTCCCTATTGACTGCCTTTCTTCCAGTCATTAAAGTTCATACTTCATTTTCGCATCTCATCAGTGGTGCGCCTTTGCAGTCACAGATGCAATTTTAAGCGATTGATGGCTATAAATCTAGCAGTGTGATGTGAACAAAACAATCGGTAGGTGTTAGAACGTTTCCATGTGGCATGAACTGTAAATATTACAATGGGCAGAAGCAAGTACAACATTAAATCGTAAGACATCTTCGCTTCAACCTCCTTCTCCCTCTATAAATTAACAGCCACACCCCAGCAATAAGTCACCCCACTCGACGCTCACGCATGTGGACGGTATGAAAAGCCAGTACATCGTATCAAGGCTCTTAATAATATAACCTCGCATCGGCTTCACCTCACATCATGCGGTTGTTGTTGATGTTAATGTTAAATGCCTCATAATCTGACCAATACCTTAGATTAAAACGAAAAATAAAAAAGAAAAAGCCTATGATAAGATCTCACTCAACTGTCCCATCAGGAAGTACTTACCAAGGTACCATTCTCCTCTCCCTTCCCTCTCGTCTGCCCGCCTACCTGGTACCCACGCACACGCCGCACCCAGTCCTCCACGATGTTGGGGCCCTCTTCCAGGCACAGAGTCGCGCCGCTGCCTGCCTGCCAATGCCCTGTGCGGAGGAATAGTCCAAACTAATGAGGGGAAGAAGGAGGAGGAGTAAGGGAGCTCTCAATAGCACTCATTGCTCCTCCAATAATTGCTTTGACACCACAGCGTTCGCCGTTGACAACGACGAGTTCAAATGCTCTCGGTGTAGTTGCAGCGGCTTCCCATGGATTGGCTCCTACTTCTACACTCCCTTTTGCCATTATTGCAACCGTCGACAAAGATGCGTGGTAATGTTGACAGGCAGCCTAATGAGTCCGTGATTGACGACGACGACGACGACGTTGAGAAGTGTCACATAGCCAGCGTTGCAAACAATGACGACAACGACGGCGGCGGCGGCCAATATTGGTCAGAGGCCGACCATTACAATACACAAATACCGCACTTGCAAATTTTTTGTACAAAATTGACACCTGGTGCTGCTCACTCACGTCCCCTTGCCCATCACATAATAATGCTTTAAAGAGAGTAAATAGTCCCTTTCGCCGTACTTTGGACCCACAACCACTTTGACACCATGTAAAGCCAAGTGCTTGGTAAGTTCTCCTCCTCGCCTTCCCTCCCATCAAATGAGGCCTCATTCATTACAACATCATTCCCCCACCTACCTACCTGCCTAAAATACCGCCAGGACAACTTTAGTCACAACCCCTCAGCCCCATTGTTCAGCACAGCGAAGGAACTCGAAAAAGCGTTGACATCCAACAACCAACCAAAACTCGTCCAAATTTCTCTCGCGAACCCTATTTAAAAAAAGAGGATCTCCAACCACACACACCCACGTTTACGGAACTAAAAACGAGCTCTAGACGATCTTGAAAATTTCAGTGCGCATAGATTTACGCGCAACGAAAAAATTAGAAGGCAGCAAGGCAAGAAATACACATCGAACTGCAAAACTAAAAACACACATACACACCCAAATTCACGAAAATAAGGTCTAGCTATAGTAGGTGTGAAAAAAAGCTCCTAAGCGCTTCTCCTTCTCCTCCTCTCCATGGTCTTAGTGTTGACGCAACCACCAGCGCAATTCATCAACCTGACAATAGCCCAACCCCTCCTCCCCTCAACCCATCACCGCTACACTCCAGTTAGTCTGCTGAGCTTGTGAATATGCCATTCTCATCCAAAGCTTGTGCCCAACTACATAAAAGATCACACCCACCTCTATGCCATACAACACGCACCGCTATCGTCCATGCCGACATCCACATCGCACGATCGAGACGAAGACGCCTCCATCATCAAATGTTACCTCAACACCACCACCACCACAGCAATTTTGTAGCATTCGAAAAGGAAAAAAAGCAAACAACGAAAGAGCCGATGTGCGAATGTCCAATGTACTGCGAAGCTAGCGCTTCCAAAAATGCCTACTGGTAAAACACCTTAAGAAGCAAGCGTTTGAGAGTGCTACAGAGTACAGTGCGTGGTGATGAGAAAGCCTCACTAGTCCCTCCTTCGCTTCTGCTGCGTCCACCTGGCCCAGAAACCAACTCATGCCATCAAAGCTGAATCCACCATTAAGCCATCACCGAGGCCCTCTACACAGCACGTTTCGCAAAGATCACATCAACACAAAAAACAACCCTGGTCCCCAAGTCAATGAGTAGTGAAGGCGCCAAGTGTTCCACGCCTTCCACAAATGTGTGCTCCACCAACACGGATATCATGGTAATGAAAACAATGCACCTTTTACCTCGCACAAAATGTGAATGGACCTGCGGATAATTAACAAAAGCATGCTTCTACTCAAAATGGGAAAGTACATCGAACCTATAGCTACACAAAAAAGACAGCACAATTCACTTACAGCAAGCCACTTACCTGAGAAAAGCGTGAGGTGACAGATAATGCCTCCATTCTTGGCAAAAGAGGAGGTCTTGACAGTAACTACATCCACCTCTTCAACGTCTATTCCAGCACGTAAACGGATAAAAGGAGTGAATTTAAAGTCATATAGTTATAATGAACACTTATTAGCAAGAAAGGAGTGAATAGGCACCAAGTACTCAGCAAAGTTAAAACACGTCTCAACAAAATTGTCTCACTTATCCATACCCACCGTCATTAAAGAAAACAAGCCGGTAACAAGTTGCCGTAAGGACTTCAAATTATCGCTTATTGTAGCAAAGCAAAACATGGACGCGAGTACACATTGCAGTTGGAAAAAAACGGCCCAATAGTCACGTTATGAGGCCTTTGCGTTTACATTAGCACGTGGACGTACAAAGGGGACCAATCGACATTCAGAGAATGTACTAACATCTAAGAAACTAAACTAACGCACCTTGTACCACACAAAAGTGTGATGCAAGCATGTTCCCACCCAAAAATGGGAACGCACATCAGATCCATTGCAGCACACAAAAGACAGCAACAACTCATTAGCTGCAATTCAATCTTACCTGAGGAACGTGTGAAGCGATAGCTACGGCGAGATTCCCATCCACTGCCGTCTCATAATATATTCAATCTTTACAAAACAAGAATTCTGACGTCAACTTCAGTGTTTAACCCAGCAAATGCACAGGTGAATAAATGCACAATGCACAATATAATTAATACTTATTTGTAAAAACAATGAGTACGTGCCAATCACCTGGTAAAGGTAAAACTCTTTTCAACAGAATTACAACTCATTAATCAAAGTCTACAGTCAATAAAAAACAAACTAATTGACGAATTGCCAATACAATGTTTCTTTTTAAATAAAGAATTGCGCAGCAAACAATGGGCGTGGCTAGACCTCGCAGCTGGAAAAAAAGTCTTAACATTCACATTATGAAGCCTTGGAGTTGACTCTAGAAAGTAGACACACGAAGGAAGCCAATAGACATAAGAAGGGTCTAATAACACATAGCAAATTGGAGCCAACAAAGAATCATCAAATACTTACCAGGTTTCCAACTTATTCAAGCAAACCAAGCCCCATTAACCGAAAATAATGGCCACTAAAACGAACACCGCTTGCGTACCTCGCGCACAAATCTGGCTAATCATATCAGTGGTGTCTAGCAAAACAAATTAACTTCTAATTATTTTGCATCTTTGACGTGTCAGAGATTACCAAAAATGCCTACTTACCTGTTTTAGACGCTAGACTTAAAAGGTAAAACACAAGCAAAATAAATTATTNAACAAGTTGATTCATAAAGTCTATTGCAACGTACTTATGTTTGTGATTTAGTGTAGCTTTCAGTTAATTCTATAGTTAATGCATGATTTTTTAACGGGAATAAACAACTCTCTGCCATACTTGAGTCCTGGTACACAGGCAATACTCCGCAACAGCCTCCGCAACGCCGCCAGACTACCAAAGACTTTCATAAAAAAATAGAAAAAGTAAGGTTAAGAACATGACCTGCGGCAAATAGAGGCACACTAGTGCAATACTAGAGAATACATGGTGTCGAGTGCACAAAAATGAGTTGCTTTGTCACATAACAGCAAGATTTAGGCAAATTAGGAAAATATACTGTAATACTTTGGCTGTTAGAACTGCCGTTTTCTGTCAAGGTCACAGAGGTGGCCATATTGCCCTAGCCGCGTGGGCTGGCCTCTGGGCCATGCCAGCAGCCGTTTTCCCTCTGTCCGGTGAATATATATATTCTATCCTGCCACTTTGCCTTCTTTTGCCTTAAGGGAGCCTCGGGACGCTACAATACAATCTAAAGGACAAAATTAAGCATACATAGGAAATGTTTGAAACCTAGAGGAATTGAAGCATTGATATAAATCAAGAAAACGGCATAAAAGATCATTACTACTTATCGCCAATGAGTATGCGTGTGAGTCTAACTAGGATTACGTTGGGATGACGTGTCTTAGAAGTATAAATGCAGCGTCGCGGGAACCCTCCCGAAGGAAAACATGCCATAATACCAGGGCAGAATGTGTATGTGTATTTTCTTGACAGAGAAGATTGGGATGCTGACATGGTCCGGAGGCAAGCTCATGCGTCTAGGGCAATATGGCCACCTCTATGTGAATGAAACCAGAACCGGCGGTTATTACAAACAGAGTATAACAATATCACATACAATGACGCAATAAGAATACCCTCGGATAAAATTGTGAGTCAACCGAGAGGCCAAGTAACGCAATGGCGAGCACCGAGCACCAGGCGGGAACTGAAATACTACAGAGGGCAAATGACGTTGTGATGGACTCCTGCTGGACAGAGTTTTAGTCCTCCCCCTCAAATGTGCAGACTATATCTAACAAAAGCAAAAGATGTATAAATTAAACAAAGGATTTTAAACAATATTCTGCCTTGGCAACCTAAATGTCGTGCTCATTGATAATACAATACTTAGTTCAATTTCGTAAATTACTTTGGCTAGATATTTCAACGCGTTAGTTAGTTGGATTTTGATTGCTAATGTCCTCGCAAAGCCGTTGTGTGGTGTTGTCAAAAAAGTATTTGAAGTTGAAGGGAGCTGGATTATAGCCTCATTCGCCTTAAATTGTATGTCTGTGTAGGCTTTAGTTTGTTGTGATACTTGTGCACATTTCGAAGACTGCTATCACACCATGCCTCTTCTAAAGTACGGTGTTTTTAAGCGTTCGCACACCTGGTGGAGGGTGTTAGAAGCTGCTACCAAACCAGGTGACTTTGAACTACACCAGAAGATGAGGAGGAGGAAAAGGTATGTCTTCATTCAGCAGAAATTTGTATCCGCGTCGAGTCCTCGGTGGTCGATGACGACGCACTAGACAGTGCCTGATTTTCGGAAGTGAAAGTGAAGGTCTGTGTGTGGAGAGGAGGACAAAGGTGGTGTACACATCTTTATTGAGCCCAAGAGTCGAAGCGGGATAAGTTGCCATTGATCGTGCAGAGCTTGCTAACTGAGAAACATTGCATGTGGAGGGATTCGTATAACTGCTTTTAAAGACATTCTTAAAGGTATAGCGTGGTTAAGGTTTCGATACCCCCTTCCTTCCCTATCAAACAAATGTGGCGGCGTTACCTCCCCAATCCGCTGCGTTAGTACGTGAGCCCCAAATCCCACCTCGTTGAAGAAACTGTGCTTCCTATTATGAGTTATTTTGTTCTCCCCTGCTTTTAATGTGAGTGAGATGAAAATGTATACATGCATGCATGGATGCCCACTCAATCTAGTATCAGCATACCCTGCACTACAGGAAAGTAAGGCTTCAGTTTACGAATAGCGTGTGCTCCAAACAACACAGTCCTAACGGTGGTAACTAGTGGTGCACATGCCTTATTAGTGCGTTACTAAAAATGGCTTAGGAGGAGGAGAAGGAAGGAGGTTGCTGTCGCATCTCCATTATTCTATGCAATATCCACCTGCTGACAGTCTCTTCTGTTGCAATGTTGTGGAGGCATAATGCTATTGCTACTGAAGCAATGCCCAGTAGGAGTTGCACGTCGAGGTGGATATTTGATCGGACATTGGCTAGGGTAGCAGGAGGGTCGTAGGTGAACCGAGACCGCAAAAAGAGATCGAGAAGGAAAAAAGGGAAAGGAGACATCTATCTACATTCATTTTGTTAATAGTTGCACTCTGTCACATGTTCAACGGGGTGGCGGTGTTATTTTATAAAAAGACGCATTGAAAACGCGGTCATTGACTAGTCGTTAGCAAGTTCCTAGAAGTAATTCTGAGGAAGGAATAGAGACCAATCTTCTCCTTACTATTGCCAAACCAACTTTTACATTGTTGTGCAACTAATCTTGGGCGATGCAAAGAAGGAAGGTGGTAAAGAAGAAGATCCACCTGTCAGAGGATGAAAGTGATGCGTTCTGATCCACCCTTCACCTACAAGACCTTACAAGCAGTGTGACTGCTTACACTAGTCAATCAAACTACATACCAGGGACTGTTGTCACACAATGTTTCAATAAATACTTGAAAATGGCCGCGACCATTGAAAGCCACATTAAGGAGTAGCATTTTACTCACCAACCCGCGTGATCACACACCCGCAAAAGACAACGAACACACGCACATACCAGAGAAGTCAGTTAGCGGACAGCTTATGCAGAGTAGAAAAATGCGTCATAAGGTAAACATAATCAAAACAGGCAGATTTCTTAAAGGATGTGGTTTGCGTTCACGCCTTCGGTGGTAAGGTAGGGCTTTACCAAGAGCAGCAACAACAACCGCATGCACATTCAAGTGCCACAGATGGTTGAGCAACAGCAACAGTAGTTAATATATATCATCAACACAAGCTTTTTAATCTACCCCAAACAGGTCTCCTGAGTGGGTTGCCTTCTAGATCAGGCCTATCCCTAAAAACTCACAGCTGCTGAGAGGGTTCTTATCCACTTTTAGACTGACTGTGCCAATTCATTTGGCATCTAAGCGGAATTTGCGGGATGGAACTATCATAAATGATGGAAAGCGTAGTAGATTTGAGAATAATTGGATGCGTTAATTCGTCATTGTATGGGCAGCAAAAACGTGGCCTTTACGCTCGACTGAGACTCCAATGGTGAACATGACAATTGAATTTGTAGTGCGCAGATGGCAAGGAGTTATGATGTTCTTAGCAGCGGACTTGGATCGAAGACTACACTTTGCAGTGCGACAGCCTATTCAACGCGCCTGTCCATTGCACGGCGTGCGTGCGTGTGGGTGTGGTAAACAGAACTTCAACAGAGGTGTGTGTGTGATTGACTGGAGTTCCACCGTTGTTTAGGAACACTTAGATTTCAGCTACCCTTGATTACCATCCAGATGACTCGAAGGTTGGTCCTAGCGAAATGCATGCTCTTACCCTTCTTCTTGGTCTGCGAACATGCATTCAAAGAGTAAGTATGGGAATCAAAAATAAAGAAAATTTTATTTGCGTTGTACCCAACGACACGCTCCTCCACTCAAAACTTCCCACAAAAAAGCACTTTTCCATCTTTTGTTCTGTACTCTTTGAGTTTCTTCTGTCTCTAATAGTAATCGCTTTTTGATCCCAAAAAATCTCATAGACTGAAGCAGAAGTACAGTTTGCATGCAGTCCTAAGTAGTGTTCGCATTTGATAGTGTCAATGCAAATATGTGGGGTTTATTTAATAGTTTATTTTGCAATTGAATTGGTCTTTGAGTGCATAATAATGATTTTGCACTGTCTTTAGTTGCAGTTAGTCCGAAGCATGTGGTTTCTCTGCAATGTATGATGCTTGAATTCTTGTTTGTTCATTTTCTTCTAAAAATGATGGAAAGCAAACAGTGAAGTAAAGAATTCTACCAATCTAAGGTCTACTCGCATTTGGGTTGTTGGATTTCCATTCCTCGAGTCAACTTGAGGAAACAAGAAATCTCGCTAAAGTAATAATCCAGGCCGGGAAGCACTTAGATTAACTGCTGGTTGAACTGTCACTGTTTTATTCGCCCGGTAAGGATCGTATCTGCAGTAAAAATTGCCACTTAATTGATCGAGTGATGAGTTATTTAAGGAAAAGGTAATCATTGCCTTGAGATTTTATGCACTTGAAGATCTACTAACAAACTATAGCAGATCCACCATTTCTAGATGCTAAGTGTCGCGTATTCCAAGCAGTACATGATTTCCGCATCGTTGCTTTCTACTTTGTGACCGCAGCTTGCTTTCTGGGATGAACTCTTAGGTGATGTTCATACTTGGGTAAGGAGGTTACATTGAGCATATGCCAAGGCCCGATTACTGCAAGAAACGTTTAGGTAAAACCTTAATTTCGCACGTGCAAATGCAATGGCAGGTCTCTGAGTTAAGCTGCTGCTCTTGAGCACCTTTGACTTTGGATAGACATGGCTTCTATATCATTAGCCGAGATGGTAGCGTGAAATAACTGTAGTACTTTGATAACAGTGCATAATTAAGGTGTTTGATAGCAATAAATAGCCTGAATGGTTTAAAGACGGTAATAAGTTCATCATTACGTATCCAAGTCTTGATATTTCCTACCTATCCTACTAAGTCATTTCAAGAAAACCAGCGTGCAGAACCGTTTTCTAGAGGCTCAGATTCAGCGTAAAACGCATGATTCTATAACGTCACAGACCTCTACCTGTCCTCCGTAAGCTCCTTTAATTAAGCACTAGGTCAGCCTCACTCGCCTGGCGATCGAAGGCTGGTAGTAGAGTCGCTTAAAGGGTTTGGTTGCAGTTCTGCGTTATCAAGAAATCCTACTTTTGATAAGCACATGCAATAAAGGCAACGCAGAGCCAATCGCAGTTTACTTAGTACGCCAAACGCAAATTTTATTTTAACCTACTTAAAAAGGACTCCCTTTTCATTTGTTTGCTCATTTTTAGGCATTTTCTACCAAGAAAATCCTCTAGGCTAAAGTGGATTTAAGAGATGGTCATCGACCGCTCAGTAATGAATGTTTAAGTCCCTACCAACTCTTTAAGCTTTTAAGGTAATACAAAGAAGAGGCTACCGATGGTTGCGACTACGAACCGACTACTTGGACTCATTTTTAAAATGCACAATAAAGTGTGCCTCACAGTTACCTCTACGCCCAGTTTTAACGAAAAATGCCAACTTTACCTCTTTAGTGTCATCTACAAAGCTTACAGCACTTTAATGGAACGGAAAGCCCGCAACGACAACTCTTCGAATCGATGGGATCTTACAGGAAACAGTTATACAGTTTATCTCCAAAAGCCTTTATTCTTGCCTGCAAAGGAGAAACAATTAAGATAAGATCAAACTAGCTATAGCACATCTTTTATTAGCATGATTACGTTTCCCTTTCTCCTGGGTCCAAAGATTTTATGCCATTATCACCTTAGTCCAGACGACTTGAGAAAAGTTTAATTTCGTAGCCTCATTACCTGTTGTATGCTGGTGACAAGGAAGTGCTTTTAAATGTTTTGACTTCAATGACATCATGGACAACCTCCAGACTGTCAGTTCTACACCTAACTTACTATCTTTGTTAATGGTGCAACTATTCGGTCATAAACCCACAAGCACACACTCATAGATTTTAGACCAACTGACTGTTGCCCTTTGTCGCCTTTAAGACAACCAAATGAAACTCTTACGAGCTGTGAATACCGTTGCCCATCCGAGACCCCAGCGGTGAATATAACAATAGCATTTGTAATGCGTAGACGGTGACAGGCTATGATGTTTTTACCAGGAATTAGTAGTTTCGCCTACAATTTAGACACGTATGCGTTGCAGTCAATGATTGCTGGACTGCCAAATATCAAAGATATCCTGACTAGTATGGATCCAGTACTTCTCCAGTAATCATCGCAGCTGCACCTGGCATTGACAGCATGCTATTTGACTTTGGGCCATATTTCAATCAACCCATGGTGCCCAAGCATAAGTGAGTGAGTGAGTGTTAAATGCAGATCCGAACTTTGTTCAGTACATAATCAAGAACCATCAAAACCTTCACGGCCTCCTGGCCAATATGATAAATAAGACTCTTCAGTACGTCACCGCACATGTTCCTGAGTTTGGTGAAATTTTGTCGAAGAAGAATCCCAACACACTGGAAGTTGTTTTTGACAAACTGCCCAACATCTCCAAATACCTGCAAGCCGTGGATCCCGAGGTACTGCAAGCTCTTCTAACGAAATCGCCCTCTCTTGCAAAACATGCGCCTCCACTGCCAACCACACCTGCTCCTCTGAAAATATCAACACTCTTGCCTGAAAAGAAAAAGGGGGTGACAAAAGAGGCAGCAAATACGATTGCAACTTCTCCGATGAAATCGACACATGTACCTAAGGAGAAAAAGGAGGTCACGAAAGAGGCATTAACAACAGGTGCCACTGAGGTGCCTATCATTAAGAACGAAGAGCTTAAAATGATGCAGTCGAAAATACCTCTCATTGATTATGTATTGAAGTTGATGGGTCTGAGGAAACTGGCAGCTCTGCGTGAATTTGTGCCTGATTTTCCAAAAGTCTTGGTCGATTTGGAACCACCGAAGCTGAGGACTGTCAATGCTCAATTATCGAATGCTACGCGGACTCTCAACGAAGTAGGAGACGTGCTGATTAAGAGCACGCTTTTAAAGTTGAAAGAAGGCGACAGTGTGCTCGGTCCACTCATTGGCATGCTCTTTTAGCTTACAAAGGCATAACATTAGTTTAGTCACAGCTACTTATACTTTGTCGAATGTGATTGGTTCCCTCATGCGTAGTCCTGTAATCAGTGTAGCTGTTTCGATGTTTGCAATAGAAGCCTAATTCTTTATTTTCTGTTGAACCTGACTTCTTAGTTGTCGTTAGGAGATGTGGTTCCTCGGATGGACGATTTGTGCACTTAGCTTGTAACTTGACTAATGTGAAGAGCCAGCATTAAGTAGCCCAATGCAAGTAGATCTCATCACTTTGTATTTGTGACTGAGCTCAAGCATACACGAAGCAAAACTTCTGCAGTATATCTAGCTAACAAATAGCACAGGTGTTTGTATTTGCGAAGCTTCCCGCTCCAACAACCTCATCCTTTTAAACTGCGCTTTTGTGCATGGGCTTGGGCATCGCATGTTAAAATTCAACAGTTATGCTTATTTGGAACACACTTCAGTGGTAGAATTTTTTCCAACGCAGACTATTCAATCCAACGTCTAGTCACACCTAACTGGCCACCAGTCTATCTGTTTGCCAGCCACAATGACCTCAAGTCCTTCTGTGGTGCCCTCATAACACGTGGGTTATGAAAGGTGTCATTTTACGTGTGCTACATTATTCGTGATATAAAATGCGTGTTGGATAATTCATGGGTTTCACCATTCACGCGGGTAGCTTGTTTCATCAAAACATACGCGTATGCATTGCTACGGCTAACATTTCGAGTAAATGCTGCATTTAGTGAAGCTAATACCAGTGTGTCATTAATTAACATCATAAAACTAGTGATATTGAATCGCAAAGCTATATGAAACTGCACTACTTTATTAGTGTTTTATACTCTAGTCGTAATGGTGAATGTGCTGATGTATATCTGCGATTTTCGACGGTGTCACCGCCTTAAATGTTTGGTTGCGATAGCAACTTTGCTACATTGCAATTTGATGAGGTCCATTAATTGAAGTCTATGCGAACTAGAGCCAAATTTAGTGTTATTTTGTCTTATTTTCAATTGTCAGTTGTAAAGCGCTAATGGACTCAACAATGCGAAGAATGTCTAGTTGACATTCTCGCGAATATTTGTCCTTTTGCTTCACATAATAACCCTTTACATTTTCTCTCAAGATTGCTTTTTGGTCATGATTAATACCGGTGGTATGTGTCGACAAAAACAATTAGCCTTGGTGGTTTTCTCCATTAGATAAAAAGAAGGGGTTCGCAAGAGATCGCATGGGTTACTTCTTCGAGCAGATAAGATAAAAATCTTTCATGTTGCTGTCCAATGGGTCTACATTTGTAAAAACACAGTCTTTACCCTAAGTCATCTCAATTAAAATACTTGCATTAAACCTCACGTGTTTGCATTTACTTACCCATATTAAGTCTACCGATTTTATCGAAAGGTTTCTTATTAGTGGTCTTTGAATAGGCACGTGATAACAGTTAAACTAGCTTAGAGCAGACTTCTTTCGTATAAAAATGCAAACGTGGTTTGATTAAACCTTTACATGGAGGAGACTCAACACAAAAGTATGTACCGATTGCTTTGCCTGCAACACACCACAAGGTCCATCTTCCATGAAGCAAGATGCATCCTGATTGATGAAGGTAATCGCATCATAGAACTACCTCTTCCGGAAAGCAGAGTTCGCACTTTGGTAATCGACGTTTATCGCAGCATGACGCATTCGTGCAGAGGTACGTCAACTGCCGCATACGACGATGGAATTGCGCACTAAAGATTAGGCGCCTGCCATCAGTAAAGTAGGCGTTGGAAATGGTGGTAAAAATACGAAGGCTGACAGATGTGTGTGTATGAGCGCAACTATTTGGTGAAAGAGACTCAGCCAACGTAAATTTCTCGACGGAACAATTTAAATCGGTCTATGTGTTGGGAGAGCAGTGCCCCCCTAATCCTTATTTCCCGTCAAATATTCTACAAGTGCAAAAATGATCCCTGTAAATCTTATCGAGCCCTTCAGAGGGGATGAACACTAAGGTGGAATCATATACACATGGAGCTGCCTCATCCACAATAAAGACGTTTCACCAAGCATTTGATCGAAAGAGGTCACCTTTGCCTAAGACAATATATCGAGTCGCAAACGTGATGTGTGGGCACTGACTGGAAAGAGATAATAAGTAAATTGATTGTAGTTACAATTGATCATGTGCTAGGCAAGTGCATGGAATTCAATGGCAATGACAAAGAAGGGACACGAAAATAAAAGTGCACTCTTTTAGGCTGTTTTAGATCAGGTATGATGAACATTGATGCGCAGAATATTCAAAGATAAGCTTCTTCTAGGAGTTACGAACAGGCACAACTTAGAGGAAAGACCTTGTCCAACGGGGCAACGGTCACACACGATTTTACACGTCTATTTTCATTAAGAAGTATATTTTAAATGGATACTTTGTATTCCTTTGCGTTACAGTCGCTTCTACCAATAAGGTAGCAAAAAACCTGTACTGTTGAAATTTACCTGGTATTGAGCGCCCTAGTCTACTGCCACTTAGCAAGTAGTAAGTCCAGTTTTGCACCAAATTCTGATCTCAGCGTTACTTCTCCACATTCGTAAACTTTAGAGCAAAGAGATCCAATCGACCTAACCCCTCTTTATTCCTATTACGATGAAGCCATGGAGTTATTAAGGAAGCAAATGTCCCCTTTTGTCCGAAACCTATGCTAAAATGAACTTCAATTCCTGCATTGTCCTTTGAGCAGTTGATTTACGCCGATTCCGGAGCCCTAAAGTTGCATCCTCGCGCTAACTCGGTTAGTGAGGAAATATGAAAGAGAAGCGACAATTCTTCACAAAATTCCATGTGTCTACAGGAGTCGGAACAAGTGTTTTTGGAAGAAGGAAATGGTTTGGTTCGCACAAATCGGTGTCATTTAGTAAACAATGCGATGATCAAGGCAACGCAATGAACGTTCTCTCCACTACAATTTTCGCCTTTCATTGATGGTCTAGCACCGGTTTCTTACTTCTTATTACCTCTTTCGCTCATGCTGCTGCTGCTGTCGTTGCAGGATTTTGCGAAAAGCAGATGGAAGAAAAAGGTGGGCCTTCAGCTCAGTGCGAAGATTTACCTAGAGTGGGCGATGCTCGGCTCGTTTGTGATGACGATGCCACCGTATCCTAATCCATTATTCGCAGCAGCGGCTTTGATGTCTTCGTCCACCTCTATGCCATTGGCATTGGTGAGAGTGACTGACATGGGTTCAAACTTGAGAACATTGAACATTCTTCTACATGGGGTGGATCAGAGACACTGACGCGAAAGGAAACCCGTCTTTCGTGTGTAAGTGCACAAAAAGACATATTGTGGTCAGCTAATGAGCCATGAACAAATGCTACACTAGAGGTTCCGCCTCCTCTGGCTATAGGAAAATTGAAGGCAAATGAGGCCAAATAACCACCTAATCTAGAGTCCAGTCAAGACTTCGCGAGTCATCTATCGTCAAAATTCGCAGAATGTTCAGCAGGATTTTCGCAGCCTAAAAGGCAAATCCATGTTACGATATTGATAGAATGCCTTCTTGATTACTTCCTGCCTTGCTGGCTTACTTGTTACTTCATTGATGGCTGTCAAGTCAGGGCTGGCAGTTGTTTCAACAAGTGGGATGAGTCCGTTATGATCGCAGAATGTAATTGCAGTGCCAAACTACTAAATTACCTCCATTACAATTAAAGCTGATGGAAAAACAATCGCACACCACAAGTAACCCTATTTTGCCCGTCTTATTTTGACTTGGGTAAGACGGTAATGATTAGACGTTATGCACTTACTAGATTTTCTCTCTACGAAACCAGCAAGCTTTCTGGCTCGAAGAGTCAAAAGGAGAGGAGGAGTGACCATAAGAGAGCAACGGTGATCTTGTGAAGGAAGAGGAGAATGAGTGGATTATATTAGCACGAGCATCTTACGAGGGCGATGACGATAATGTGTTGGACTTTAATTTCGACTAGACCATATTTTTTGAATGTATCACTGCCTGATGTGAATGATACCACAACCTAATAACATCGGACATGCACTGCCATCATAAATGCTTTTCTAATGCTTTGCGACCCAATTTTTTCTTGCCACCATTTCCCATTCAACATTTCCTTCATTAAATCAGACTGGAAGCTCTCCAACTTCCTTCGATAGTCTACAAGACCCTTAGCGTTTGATCACCCTTTATACTTTGTAGCCCGCTGGGGAATGACAGCAGTTTAAGCAAGTAAATGACGCTAGGCAGAGGTACCTTCAACCGCAAATATCGTTTCTTCAAAGATTTCTTCTTTAGGCTGCACATCGAATTTACCAACTTTTTTTTGCGAATTTTTGATTTTACAAATTCGCATGCGCATTGCTTTGATTCTCATCATCCAACGATAATCAGATTTGAACTTCTGTTCTGGTCCTCCTCATTGGCTCTTGAGAATTCGACTTATACTCTAGGTTTGCAGATCACCATTCGAGCGTCGTAGACGGAAAAAAAACCATAAATAGGCGTGAGTGAAGAAATATACTCGCCGTAACACCTTGGACCGTTTGGAGAATCAGCAGGTCAGCCAACATACTACAAAGCTTGTAGGTGCATTTGATGCCCTACTAGATGCACCCGTAACCATTGGGAATCCAGACGTCTTCGGATACAAACAGACGTGGGACTGCTTGTGGGCTTCGAGTAGCAAGAACGCCCTCGCGATCTGTGCAGCATCATTTGCATGGAGAGGAAAGCAGAGAAGTGCAGAACTGTGAACGGGCTTTAACTGCAAAAGATTGATGTAATCGGAAGAGGAGAAAGTGGGAAAATGTAAGTGCAAATGCAGTGAAGAAACACGCTGCAGCAGGTCTACGAACCAAGGATTCCACTACTCCACACCCCCTATATCTCTCCCTGTGCAAAACGGAGGTTTCGATACTAAGGTATGGTGACAGGAAGCGTGTGTATTTGCAGCCCATCCTCAACACACGTAGCCCAAGGTGACTGGAATGTCGAAAATGCTGGCTGTATTAGATATTTAAAATCACTGGTTGAGTGACATTTGCACACAACTTTATTGTAGGGATGGGAAATAACGGCGATGACGTGCGCTTTTGCGGACATTCATAGCCTGGTCACACCAATAATCTACATGAGAACCTAAAGTCCCTTCTCCTAAAGTTGGTAAAAGAGCACACCAAAATCGATTGTTGTTAGTCTTGTCTTCGAGTGTCTCATGGTACGAAGATTTGGTTTCTGAAACAGTCAACATTCTTCTCAACCAATCATCAGCGTCGCATTTTGGAGTAGCTAGTGGCTGCAGGTGTTTGGGAGAAGTCTGCAAACACACTCGAAACTCTGGGATGCGGGGCAAAATGATATTCCTTGGCATGTGGAACGGCTACACTGGATACTAAAGCCACTAGTGTAAATGAGTAAATGAGTGAATGATTCAGCGTGCAGAGGATTGGCTTATGGCCTACCATTGGGTTGGGACCATAGTGATAATGAATCCAAGGGCAAAGCTCAATGTGGCGGCTGCAGGAGGAGCGATGAAGGAGCTCACAACTAGTATTGCTAATGAAATGTCTCCGTGTCACTTTTCGTCATACAATAATGGCACCAATAGAAGCTACCAATTTAAACCTGTTTAATATATGCTTCTAGATCCGAAAATACAGCTATTTTATTGATCGTATTATTTTAAACATTAGTCAGTCATCTTAGCCCATAGAGAGTGGAGAGTAGGTGTTACGACAGTTGAATTGAAGTATGTGGGAAGGATGGTCAAAAAATAACTGAATGAAATCACGAATTGATTACGGTATTGTCAAAGGGTTAAATGAATGGAATGTAGGGTCAATAATTGCATAGAGGTACTTCCGGTTGCAAATTAGGATGGAGAGGAATTGTTTGTAACCACCTCCACATTTTGCCTAAGAAGCATGGTAGTAAGGGCTTGCTTAAGACGACCCACGCTTATCCTAGCACACGTTGAAACGCGTTTATGGTATGCTCAGATGGCGTAGATAAAGTTGAGATTGCGCAAGACAGTGCAGTGGCATAGGTCGTTTCGGCCCAGCTAACAAACCTAGCGCTACACAGAAAAGATAGCGCATAAGGAGGATCTGCCTCTACCACCTACGCAGGATGTCTTTGACACAACTCATATAGCCCACTTGTTATCAGACAGACCCAAATCCAACTGCGATAATACGGATGAAGCTTGTCATTATATACGGCTACGCTTCCATCCACTTGTATCTATTTGCTGGCACTGTGGACCACATTTTTCCTCTAATACACCTCATTTGAGAATGTTGGATGTCTCTAGGCATCAATATTATAAGTGCAGTGAGGACGGGGGATAGCGAAGCCGCAATACTCACGATGGCAGTGTCTCAAACTCAGGAGGGCTACCACGTACTTCCACGACCAGTTTTAAATAGTCCTCTCATCTACAAGGTGCATTTAAAGAACACAAGTATAGCAGACAGTTGACCGCAACAGCCCTTACCGCCGTCATAATCAATGCTGTGTTTAGCAACGGCATCGATGCCATACGTGCCTCCATTGATTTCTGATGCCACTCACTCAATCAATCAAGCATTGCTACTGCTCACTTGTTCCCCGGACCGCTGCATGTGCTGCATAGCATGCAGGTGGGCAAAGGAGTGAAGACCCGAGCGCATCAAAGGCTTTTACTGATGGATATTAATTGAAGGAAAGAAGAGAAACAAGCATCAGATCACATGAGCAAATACAGCAGACAACAGGCACTAGCAAAATATTCAACCCAACTATCACGCCTCCTTTGATGAAACGTATGCTCACTCGCCTACTTCGTGCATACATTTGTAGTGCCAATAAAATGCACGTTGCGCAGAACGAATTGCTACAATGCAGTTAAATCTGGTGACCACGTAAAAAACAAAGGCTCTATAAAAGCACTTGACGTAAAGTTTTCGCAATTATAAGGCGTCCATTGTAAGCGCTACGATGGCAAAATGTGGTAGGAGGCGAGTTGAGAAGGAGTGGCAAAAACTATGAAATGGTAGGATTCCCTGATGAATGCGTTTACGAAGAGACGTAAAGTGGTAAGACTGAGTGGCACCAGAAACAGGTGAAAAGTAAATGCAAAAGCTATTAAAAGGAGGAAAAGGGAAAGAGTTTTAGGCATTGAGAAGTTGCGAGAAGTAAGATATTGATAGTACTAGGCCTTGGTCGCCAACCTCGAGGAGAACCTATATCGATATCACTGACGTTTATTGAAGGATTGATGAGTCCCGATGACATATCACAGAAGAAGGCGACATAAACCTTTCGATTCGTCTTTTTGGTAACATTACTTGAGTAATTTGCACTGCTAGCGCTGCAAGAAAACGGGAAAACAGATAAGGAAGAGAAGTGAGGTTCCGAGGTTAGCCTAATTAACGAGTGTCAATAAGGTAAACGGGTAATACTTAACTAGTAGGCCACAACTCTTTACGCACCTAGTGAAAACGAGGCCACTGCATTTATATGGCATTAAGCAATTAGAAAGTGGCATGGCCTATCAAAACTTAACTTCTGCGCTGCTGATTGAGCTATACAAGCGGTGCACTACAGTGAAGGCTACGTGAGGTCTGTGACATAATCCTGGCGTGTAGGACAAAGTAACCACACCCAAGGCGTGCGAGTCTTGTATGTTTGCAAATGAGCCACTGCACCTTGTCTCTGTGAATCAAAGTTGCTGAATTCATTGCGCCCATAATGGAAATGTGAAACAATATGTCGCTGCTTCGATTGCTGGACTGACATTACAAGCAGGTTTTAAATTTGCTGGTATTAAGTAGCAAAAGCTAAATGTTAATCTGCAATGTCAAGATTTTAAAATTTTTGCAATTTTGCAAATGGTATTATGCTATCAAACAATGACTGATTAAAAGGAATACGCGTTTCCAGTTTTGAATGAAAGAGGCTTCAAGTGGAACTACGCCACAGACTTCATCGGCAAGAATCAACTTGATCTTGGTAGCCTTTTTCCTTTGCGTATAAGCGTCCGTGTTGGGTGGATGGATCAGGATGTCTTTGAATATGTACCGAAACATCACCAAGGAAGCGGGAACAGAGTTGATATAAAAGCTAATGTCAGTCTACTGAAACTATAACATAAAGAAGAGATGGATGTTGAGTTCCGTTGGACGTTTCCATTTGACGTCGCAATTAACAGCGCGTTGTCTTGCACCGCTGTAGACACTTGCACAGGGTTTGGTCGGTTGAACGTTCTGCAGAAGCAATTGATTGCTCAAATAAAGGAGACTTAACTTCGCACAAATTGGACGTTCGCCAGACTACTGAATCTGCTGGACTATCGAAAGACGCTAGTGAATGATTACCTACTCAAAGCATGAGTTCTAGGCAGCTGACGACATTATTCGTCGTTCTTACAGAAAATTGGACCAAATTAGTTCTCAACAGTTGCGTTGTCGAGATGAGCTGACTCTCATTCCCGGCCAGCAACCGTAAGCCCTACTACTAGCATGCATCCCACCCAGGTGTTATCTAATTCCATTCTCTAATTAATTGCAAAACGCCCCCGGATTGTGCACATTCATAACCATAATTGTTGGATGCAAAAGAATATTACGTTCATGCTGATTCCTTGTATTGATTTACTCCCTTATTCTAACTAAAAACATAAGAAACTTAATTGTGCACAAAACGCTGTTTCACCTTTTGCGTTAAAACACCGCTCGGTTATGGTAATAATGCAATTTATTAAGAAAACTTCGAAAAGAATATCGTTTTGGTGAGTTGGCTTTCGCGGGTTAACCTTTACGAACCTACAAATCAAAAAGCTCAATGAAGCAGCACTGTAGAAACTATTGTGGTCATTTGAAATGAGGTTCGATTCGTGGGTTTGAACAGGTTTTTAGCATAAAAATGAAAGTAAATACTAAAAATCGCAATGGCAAACTTACTTATTGGGTTCTTATTTTGAGAGAATCCAGCTGACTTGGAGGTTTAGAACATGTGGACGACCAGTTTTAACTTTAATTGGACTGCTATTTAAAACAGCACGAAGGGAATAATGTTTGCTTCAGTCCACTTTATTCCAAGCACGCATTCTCTTTCTCGGCTACAAAGTTGAATAGCCCTTTACACCGTAAATAATCTCAGAAAATGGACTAATCAACTACAAAAATAGTTCAAACGTTGGGGCTTTTTTTTGGAGTAGGGGTAGCGGTTATACAAAGTGCAGACTTAACGAATATTTTCCTGCAAACCGTGATTACAGGAAGGGAAAGGAAGTGGAGGTTGTGCCACAAACTTACAATGCCCAATGGGTAAAATACCGGGTGAGGTCACTGGTACAAGGCACCTACACTCTGAATTCGCCGTGAGTGCGACCATATTCTCATCGTCGTGTAAGACATACAGAAATCACACATGAAAAGAAATGTTTAGTCGTGAAAATTGGCCACTGCTAACATAAATGGGGCGTTTGAGTGGGATAGCAAAGGAAGGAGTGGACGGTTGAGGCCCAAGGGAGGAAGATTTGTGAATAAACAGTTAACGTCACAAACTGCAGGAACATGGTTTAAGGCAAATCCGTGAAGTTTATTGCATCAGATCACAACTGCACTGATGACCATAAACAGCGAAGCAGAGAGCCAATTCAACGTGTACTTCTGCATGAGTGACAGAGGAGTTCAGGAGGGAGGTTCTACCGGTCTCGCTCCGAAAAAGATGTAGGGTCACCTGATTTCCATACCAATGCAGTACACTACTACCTTCAATTCAATCGTGCATAGAGAAAGCAGTTTTTTGTTCCCTTTTACATTTTAGGCTTTGTCAGCAGTTATTGACGCCTAATTAAATTACAAATGTAAGCAACTTGAGGACACAAATAAGCAATAGTGCAAAATACGGTACCGAAAATCCTACGGTCGCTTTAGTGTTGGTTGAATCGGCATACAAGAACTGCCGCGGGTATAAGGGACTAAGACTTGTTAATAAAGATGACTGGGAGACGAGTAGGTTCGAAGCGTTCAGTGTGCGATTTACCATTGACTTTAAAATCGCGCGTTTTTATCTGTACTCTTATTAAAATTGCAGGTAATGGATGCTGCAACAACCCGCGGTTGCACATAAATGAAGCACGTGGATTAGATTTGTGGCGCCGCTAATAGCTGCAATCCATCTGCGATTGTTAAGTTTGTTTGCGATTTGCAAAGGCGTAACTATGACTGTATTGGTAGCTAATTTGAAATGGTTCTAGCATGAGTAGCATCCTCCTAACACACAGGCCAAAATTTTTCTTCAAATAACTACTTCTATTAAATAATTCGTGGTTTGCAGATTGTGCGTGCTGCGAAGCACTTCTTCTTCCAGAATTGAATTTACCCTTTATTAGCCCGCAGCATCCCATTCCATGCTTCGGATCTTCACTTAGTCAATAAGAACGGTTTTTAACTGTAGTGACAACTGTTTCCAGAGTGTGTTGACGGGTAGTGTAGAATTCAAAAAATACCTGAAATTTCGCCACAAACATTAATTTAAGCTAGCATTTAGAGACATAGATTTTGATTCGTAAGCTTAAGGTGTTATTTTTGTTGACTTTAGCAGCTAAGGTTTAGTGGTTCAGCATTGATCTCGACATATATTTCATATGCCCACACGTTTCTAGTGGGTCTTTGTGTGAGAACACACAACTCCACCCACGTCGTCACCTCACAACACTGAATTTCTTTGAAGCGATAGACAACTGCTGGTGCTCGTGACATATATGCACTGGGTTAAAATGCCATTCCGCCTTTCTATTGATGTTGCCCATAGGCACAACTAATGGATGTGAAGAGGCTCAATCCTAAGATCGCAGCTATTGCACACTCTCGAGATGAATTAGAAAGCACAGGATTTCTACACACCTAAACTTACCTAAAGTCGTTTGTCAAGTGTTGGTAAATGTGAGATAAGACTAATTTTAAGATTATAAGTGAGAGAAGAAAAATGGGTTGTAATGCATTAAGGCAAGGTAATGAACGGACTTCAATGACTAGCGTATCCATCCCAAAATGCTGCTCATCAAAATCTATTCGTTACGTCAAAACCTTACTAATTTCCAACATTACCACAAACAATAAAATGACAGCACAGATGCAGCTGCTTTCCGCATTACTTTGTTAGACTTTACAGCATTCAACTCATCATTTCCTGGGTGTCCAGGTTAAAAGTTAGTTTTGTATTTTAGTTGCGCTTGGATTGTCGTTGGTCCTGGTGCACAGGGGAAGGTGGTGATTCCATCTACAGCTGCAATAACTTTTCTTCATAAATGTGTACTCCATTTTATCTGCCCAACTTTGTAATCTTGTCTATCAAGAAGACTCCTTTCATTGTTTGCTGCCTTATATTCGCGTATGTCTGCTATGCAATGTTGAATAAAGAAGGGTAGAGTTCTGCAGTGGACGGTGGCGATAATATAGCAATCTACTGCTGTTGATGTTATGTAGCGCGAAAGAGATGTAGAAGCTGGTACGCGGCAACACTTGATTCCTTCTTAGCTGATAAGTGCAGGATTCTCTGTAAATCACAATAAATTATAGGAAGACGAGAAGACAAGAAGGTGTGATGAGAAATAAAAAATCCATTATCTCTCCCACAACACGGACCTCACGTCCTTAACATCCATCATTCACTCATTGCTGTCTCTTCTTTCCCTTTCTATCTGCCACACTACACTATTACTAAAAACGCGCTCGCCATTGGTTATTTATCCACCAATAAAAGACTCCTTTCTCGCTCTCTTCTCATTCACCATCTCCACCCACGCTAACACACTAGCTCAACATTGTCTCCTCTCAATTTCTTTATCTCTGGCCCTATCACCTTTCTTCGCCAATGAAGGCACGCGCTCATTAACAACCATTCGCACAATGCTAAATTCCATCTCGACAACTCAATTTATTATTCTCACTTTCTCTCTCCATTACCAATGGAATCTCGCGCTCAACACCGGTAGTTCACCCAATGCTAATTGCATCTTCTCTTGCTCTTTGTCCCTCCTTACCACTCTCCTTCACCAATGAAATCACGTGCTCAGCATCAATCATTTGCACAATGCCAACTGTCGCTGCTCTCTTTCTTTATCTCTTTCTCACCCTCCATTGCTAATAAAATCTCATTTTCAACATTGGTCGTTCATTTATCGCCAATTTCCTCTCTCTTTGTTTCTCTCTCTATCACCCTCGATTCAAACGAATTTTTGTACTATGCATTATTTATTCACACAATATTAAACTACTCCTCTCTCTCCATCTCTATCCCTTCTTCCATTGCCAACGAAATCGCGTGACTGGCATCGGCCATTCAATCAATGCTAACTGTCTCTTCTCTCAACTTTTTATCTCTCTCACAACCAACCTTCATGAAGCAGCACTGCAGAAAACGTTGTGGTCATGTGAAATAAGGTTTAATTCGTGGATTTGAACACGTTTTTTTGAATTAAAATCTTTCCATAGGCGTATAAAATGAAAGTGATTGCTAAAAGGCGCAGAGGCAGACTTACTTATCAGGCTCTTGTTTTGAGAGAATCCAGCTGACTTGGAGGCTCTGAACATGTGGGTGACCGGCAATGACTTTAATTAAACTGCTATTTAAAACAGCGCGACGGGAAGTCTGAGAGAGACTGTTTTCTTTAGTTTACTTCCAGCCAAGCACGCATTCAACTTCTCGGATTCAAAGTTGAATGCTTTTCCACACTGTAAATAAACTCGGCAAACGGACTAATAAATCGCAGCAAATGGTTCAAAAGCTTGGGCTAAGGCTAAAGTGTATAGGAATCGCAGAATCATTGGACATTTCCCTCTAAACTGTGACTATTAGAATGCAATGGAAGTATGGGTTGCGATACAGCTTAGCGAAGCCAGGTAGGTAAAATGCAGGGCGAGATCGCCAGTGCAAAGCACCTACACTCTGACTTCACTGTAAATGAGGCTACGTTCTCATCATCGTGTGAAACACCCAGAAATCAATTAAGAAAGGAACTATTCAGTCGTGGAAGGAGGACATTACTATCATTATAGGAGGGTATGAGTGGAATAGCAAAAGAATGAACGACGAGTGGGACGCGAGGGAGGACGATTTGCAAATTAAGCAGTCAACGTTGCAAAACGCGGAAACATGATCTAAAGCAAATCTACGGCCTCTACATTGGCAAGGCCATCACCGTTCATAGATCATTGTTAAATTTCTATGTTGAGAAGTCACATGCAACTCACAGTCTATGCGACACCTAAAATGTCAGCCGAAATGTTGGCATCATGAGAGCATCTACGGTGATCGGCAAGCACGGCTGTAGAGCTAAAACTGCAGTGAGCACGAGGGCTACACGAGACAAATAGAGACAAGGCGACTGGTATATAAGCGGGCATGTCTCAGAGCGCAAGTCGGTATCAAGGAAAGCAGAGACAAAGAAATGGTGTGGGGAGGTTGGCCATGCTCGTATCCGTGGAAGTGGGCACCGTGGGGAGAGTTTGAGAAGGGTCCACAATGTGGACAGAAGTGGGCATTGTGGTCTGTGCAGAAGCCGCACTGCTGGTCGCCGTGTGAGTGGTCGTGGGAGAAGAAGCCGCAATGGTGGTCGTCATGTGGCCAGCCGTGGGGATGGTTGCAGCAATGGTGGTAAACAGTAACGACCACCGAGGTTGTGCCCACACCGACGCTTGTGAAGGTGCCTCCACGTGTCAAGGAGGTAAAGGAGCTAGTCGGTGGTGTACATGCCCTCCTCCACTTTCCTCTTGCTCTGAACGCTCAAATAATGCTATTATTCCTGTTTATCACTTGAAACTGCTTAATAAATGATTAGACATCTTTGCTTCAGCTTACACCGAGCTTCCCTTTGGCATTTCCTTGTTGGGTATGCGGAACGCATTGACAAATTAAATTGGTGGTAATTCCTTCTCGTATTATTGCACTCGATTGTTTTAGGGTTTCGATTATTTTGTACTTACTCGTTTTAAGGTTTTATGTGCCAGACTTCGGATCTCTTCTGCTATAGTGTTGAAAGCGCTATAGGTGCTCATCTAGAATTAATTGCGAAAAATAAAACATGTATTGCTCTTATTGTTTAGCTTTGAAGTGTTGTAAGTAGAGTTGAAACTCTTGCGGCCGGACAAAATACATAGGAGGCTATGCTAGGATATTTAGCTTAGAAATTTGAATGCGTTTACTGATGCCTGGTTGCTTTAAGCGGGATTTTCTAATCGGCCGTAAGTACTTGAAATTGTGCTGCGATGCAGTCGTGACACTGTTGATGACTTGTCATAATTAACAACGATAATTGTTTTGAATTGCAACCCAATACTTTGCTGTTGCTTGCGGCTGGAGAAAAAATTTGTGGGCGGATGGGTTAGTGTCTCCACTTAACGACTACACGTCACTACCAATCTCAAATTCGATTTGTAACGTAGCCTTACCCGGAGGTATAAATGTGGAATGGCTTACTGCAATCCATCAGCAGATAATGAAACCCATAATGCTCATATGTTTCCAAGTGATTTTTCCATCTGCCACTACCACTTCTACCAGTAATGTCTATGACTAGCACATTTCTCCGCTAACCCTCATAAGCGCATTCGTTGAGGGCATTAACCTTTGGCTCGAGAATAAACTGAAGAACATACCTTATTAGAATATGCACGAGTAAGTAATGGGTTCCTGATGTCTCTGATACCTTTGAAAGTTTATATTCTTAAACAGAATTTGGGATTGATATCCATCCATCTGTTCAGCTGTTGTGGAACAGCGCAACAATAGTACAGATCCACCCTTTTTCAACAGCACACTAAAAACACTAGTATGTCGCTGATGGCTATCCCATCTGAAGACTTTTCTTCACACTTTGTCGCTAAGTGCAGTGACTTTGCCTTCAAAGTGGCAGAATCCTCCTGTAACTAGAGGTGGCTACGTCGCGTCCTTTTAAGAGGCGGTGAGAAGTGACGCCTTGGTGATACAGTCCACCACATTCTCACAGTTACCACTGTCTACAGGAGCCTTTTATTTGGATTACACTGTACAAATCTTAGCGTCAATGTTGGCGCCATTCATCTGGCAGCAACCCATGCTGCAACAACAGCAGTCCTTTGGCAACGTAAATGATAATATCCAATTTTACTTGAGTAAGTTTAAACCACCTGATGTTTTTTACTGTAGAAATTCCAGCCTTTTGGTCATTTGTCATCCTACTTTACTTTCGACTGTTCAAAAATCGCGATCAGCTCTTCTCAATTTGACTGAGTGATTTTATGCCTTATTCCCTTTTTGTTTGCCCGTTTAGAAATAAAATTCCTGATATGCTGTTTCCCTTCGCCTCTAAGTTTTGACTATGGTCTTCTCCGTAGATTCGTTAGCCGTGAAACAATGACAAGGAGTCCCAAAGGCTTCAACTTGTTTATCTATCATTTCCCGTTGGAGTATGGTGCAATGGACTCACTTAATACTGCTTGCCGTTTGGCCAATTGATAGTTTAGTGGCGTTTGAGCACAAAGTAACGAACCAGAGGAAATGCTCTCATGTATTGGATTAAATGCCCTTAAAACGTCTACGTTCTCTGCTGATCGCAGGATTTGTTAGCTGTGACAGATCCGTGGGTGCACAGAACGCGATACGCACCAGGAATGGCCATGTTGTTGGAAGGTAAATATTAAGAGCTAAGCTGCAGTTGGAGGCGGAACTTTTGTAAGCCACTGCCCTTAACGACTATAGTAACACCTACTTGTGTGCCTTTCTGTACATTTTAATTTCTTAGAAAGAGATCTGAGCCGATGTGTCTCACAATTTGGCGCTGCTCAGCAGACCGTTGTTTTATTTTCATCTTTTTTTAAAATCTGTACCAACTTTGTGAAGTAGCATATTTGCATCCTACCCTGCTCCGGCTTTTAGATTAAAATGATCTTTTAGGTTTTTGGTACTCTAGCACGAAGTCTTGGATGCCATCTCTTTGCGTTTGCATGGGTGTCATCGGGTTATTTGGCTTTCGATCTCATTAAAGTGGATTCTTAAATTTCCGATGCCTCTGTTGTGTTGCATGACTATCACCTTGTGTGAATGCGATGGATTCAATGTAGCCTGGTGGGGAGTTGCGCACCATGCACCAACTATTTTTGAATCACTTTGTCGGCGGCTGTATTCCATGCAAAATTTTGACACCACTACAAATTTGGTCAGTGAAGGGCGACAATGAGTGCTTAGAATTTTCGACAAATATCTTGCTAAATCAGCAAAATTTGTTGATTTGTCGGGTCTTAATGCAACAAATCGTGAAAAGGCAGATTTTTAGGGAATAACGATCTGAACAGTTCGCGAATTACAAAAGTCAAGGCATAAAACCCTTTCCTACCCATCCGCCACATTAGAATAGGCAACGCTTCTGAATTCTGTGCCACTTTAATGAAACGGCTTAGTGTATCTTAACATGGCAAAACAGTCCACTAAATTTCATTTACCATCCAACTATTGCAGATAAATATCCATTTAAAACGCATCTACTCGTTTTAACTTTTTGGTACATTTAAATTGACGTTGCAATCTAACCACCTCTTAAACCATTAAAATGTCAAGAAAAATTCGAATTCCCTTTCTTGAGGAGAAAAAAAATTGAGAAAACCGGGTCCACTGTGTCAAACGAACACGATTATTAGCGTTTGCAGATATTAAACGATTTGAAAAGGCTAATCTCATCTAGTTTGTTTCAAAGTTAAGCAACGTAATGCCTCATCTTTTACACGAAGCGCCTTCATGTTCGTGTTCTTTTTCACTTTATGTAACTAGGCCCTTCCGCAATTTTTATCAACCCACTGACTGTAGCGAATGAATACGGAATAAAAAATATAAAACTGATGGAGGTCGATCACAATTGGGGCTATTCACTTCTAGATTATTCCACAAATTCATTCTAACAAGCCATTTTAAGCACGTCTATTACAACAGGTAGTGATGTCTACCCCAGTGACTGCCATCAGCATAGGTGCGTCAAAACATAGATAGTGACCTAGGGACGTTCATGTTCAGGGTCGACAGTGGAATCTACGAAGCCTTAAAAGTGACCATCGAGCGACACAGTGCTACTTATCAGGCTTTGCCTGTGCCTTCAAGACGTGGCCAATCAGTAGATTTTCAACACAAGAACTGGCGTCTATCTCAACTGGAACTTAGAAGTGACTTAAATTTAAGCCAGAAGCAAAAGAGGGATTGAAAGTGACTGGAGAATCTTAAATCGAAATCGATCGAACATGGTACAATGTTTTAAGCACTTAGCCATATAAAGCAATGTGATGGACAGACCGCCACTGGCTTCTCTTAAAGCGGGTAGAAGCTTTTGTTGAGGATAGGCCATCCACTGACACAATTGCTAACACACATTAAGGATGGTTCCATGCATATCATCAGTCAGTGGGCATTTTACTTACAAGGAAAGCTATTTCCTATCCCTCTATGAACAGCCACCACTTGAGTTTGCGACCCTTTCTCTTCAGGACTTCCTCAGAGATAGAGGAGAAGGTGGATGTGGCAAAGCAGGCCAAATCCACTATCGCGCGGAACAACTTCGGTCACGAGAGATGGTTCAAGTAAGCCTGTGCATTCTTCCACCTCACCCAATGGCTTGAAGGTCAAAGTCATTCAAATCGTAATCACATACATGTTCGCCTATTCAACGTAAGTTCAATGCATTTTTGAATATTTTTAGGTAGTTCCATATAGTCGTGGATAAATTTCTTTGTCTTTCTTGCACAGCGTTTCTCAATGCCAAATCAAAACAACCAGCAATAAATCTGTTGGGTGATTATAAGCGTCTGCGTCGTTTCTTGGATGACCACCCACTGGATACTGCCGTTCTTGGATGCAGGGCCACGCCACTCCCAAGAGTCACACAATAAGGGAAAGAGAATATCCACTAATGTTGCGTCCTCATTAATAGCACTCATTGCAATTTGAACAAACCCGTGACAGAATGCATTAACTCAGTCACTGCTAGAAAAAATAAGGACTTATTTCAGGATCTAAGTCTTACTCATAAATTTTGATCTTCTTCCCAACTTCTAGTCAAAGATATTTTTCGTTCCTACTTAGCGCACTGCTGGAGACGTTCATTGACTAGTAGCTTATAGCAAGTCGGTTTGCGCCGAATTACAAGCTGCGTTTAAAACAGGAAGACTGATACAAATAGTTTTATTTTAAGTTCTAAACTGGTTTTTATCCAACTTGACACCATTATTCATTTGCAGAAAGCTCATCGTGCTGCCATTCTAAATGCAATCATAATCAACATGCAAAGCTCAAGATAATTTTATTGTAGCTTTGGTAAGGTGGATAGAAATTTGGAAGAGCCCTGGTATGGTAGGCGATGGGACCTGTCGATCAACCAGCTAAGACGAATCGGAACAGGGGCACACGATGTAGAAGATGCACCCATCCATTAACCTACTTTGATGACGATTATTTAAGGCTGTTTACAGCCACCCCATTTAGTGACTGCTTGACTGCATCCTCAAATCGGTGCATTGGTCAATAAAAGCTCTGGAGACGACAATGCAAACAGGAATAGCGTATGCACAACAGCATTTTTCCCCGACTATTCTGGACCTTACAATCTGCTGTTTGCTACATTAGGCCTTAGGAACAGTCTAATTAGTATTATCGGTGCGCTTTCAGTTGTAATGGGCACACGGGATGCGTCGAACGGTTCAGTACATAACCAACCTGAAAGTCCTAATTGTGCCACGAATTATGCCATTATTTTGCTCATATTTTTAAGTGCTTACTTTGGGAGATGCTTATGAACAACTATTCCTGACTGACACACGTCCGCCATGAAGAGGCTAGTAAGAACATCTTTATGGCTGATCGAAAGACGCAATTGAGATGCCTCATGGATTTTTCAGCTTCCCTCTATTTTTTTAAGACCGTACAAATCAAGTGCATATCAAATATATTTCATATGGTGAGAATAAGGCATTATGAAACATATGCCAGCTAGTAGAAAATTATCTGCGTCAACGAAAACCTTTTACTATGATTGGTTTAATTTTCTTGTTTAATTTTGTTGTGGAATGTGAAGAAAAGGCTGACGGTGGGTACAATTGTACTGTGTGCAATAAGGAGCACAACGACTTAAATTAGGCGCAGCAACGCCTCCTGCGTCACAGTAACTGCAAGTTCTGATTGTGCATGCAATGTTTTGAGGGTCTAAAGACACTTTTAGAAATGGGGTGCTACACAAAGATAAACAAAAGCAAGGTTGGATTGCATTCCTTGTTCATTGTCCGTCCAGTAAAGCCAATCACACATACTTGTTACCTTTCTATTCCAATAAAGGGCATAAATGTTGACAATTTGCACCTCCACTTCACTAGCATCTTGAGGCGCTGCTAAAGTGCATAATCGCTATGGAACCCTCTGCGTCTAATAGAATGACCTGCTTACCCACAATAAAAACAACCGTTCTGCTGATCAATTAGCTGGCCCTTGCTTTCAAATTTATTAACCCCGCCGCTGCTGTCATCAATTCTGCTACTAACACCAGACATGAGGACAAGAATTTTTCTCCACTAAGCTCTTGGGTAACTACGTGCGCCGCAAAACTTAATTGCTTGCTTGTCTAACTATCCTGCTTCCGTGTTACTTACTACTTCCTTCCTGTAATCGTTGTTAATAATGTCTGTATGCATCATAAGTGACGTCATCTTATTTTCCATCGGGTGAGTTTTGCCTAAGCAATTCTGAAAAATATTAGAGACAAACGCATCAAATGGGATACAAGATGTTATCTTTCTTCAAATCTTTGATCCAGGAGAGTGACTAGGTTAAGGCCTCCTAATTTAAGTGGAATTAGAAGCGTATTTACAAGTTATCCACTTCTTCTAAAAGAGTCCAATGTTTACGATGACGCCTGCTCAGTCATGGGATTAGTGGAACCTAAATGCTGCTTACCTGGCTGTTGATGTGTGTTTCATTCATCCACGAGCAAGAACCAGGCTTCATTACCCACCAGAACTGTTACAGCAACGGGAAACTCTTACTTCTTTCCTGACTCCTCTACACCAATTTAATAAAAATTCTCTATCATTATGAGGAAAAGAGAAACTCCTAAGATGTATGATGCATTTACGATATCCGTCTTTTGATTTCTACGACTAGTTAAATTTACCATGAGACATCTTAATACACCATGTGCATTGCTTCTTGATGTCGCGCAAGCCGGTTTGCATGGATCGATTCGCATTGTTCTGGAATACTTCCTACACGATTAAAGTAATGATGTTTTGATGAAGGTCGTCATTATAAACATTCAATGCTTAGCAGCACTTTTGAGGGGATTTTTCCTTCCCCCGCTTTCGTGCTTTATTCTCTTATTGAGACATTTCAATTACGGTAAAGAGGCAAATGCACACACCTATCCTAAAAATTGCTAGTGTCATTTGCATTACTTTGCAGCGAAAGACGAAACAGTCTCCTATTTATCTGCGTTATCAAGACCATAGCCTTCGGGATCGAATTCAGCCCGAAGAAGACAAAAGTGCAACCGTTTAACGACAGTTCGTTCCTTTGGATGCTTCTGTTCCTAGCGGAATAAAGCCACATCCAGCACGTCATAATTAAATCCGTAGATAATGCGGCAGTAATTTTTGCTTCGCTGTTCTCTTTGGGCACAGGGAAATTAGGATTTTCCATTTTTCCTAAGCTCATGGATTTTTCAAATTTTCGGAATGCATGTCAAGGACACATTTTCATCTTTGAAAAAAAAACAAACGCAAAAGCCGCAAAAGTTGTCTGCAATAAAATCTCATTCGAGGATGAGCTGCAAATAGCTGTTACTGTGACGCAGAAGAAGCTAATACCTTCTAACCTAATCTTTATACCCTTCATCGTGCACAGGACAATTGAATGCACTGTCAGCCTTTTATGCCCTCCACGAATTCGAAAAGCACGAAATAAAATTGATTGAGATGAAATTGATTTAACGAAGCAAAAAGCATTAAACAGAGTTTGAGTTACAACATCGATTAAAGGAGCCTAAAAGCATGAAATGGAGCCGATGGAGAAGAGCCTGGTTTCACGAAGCTGAGAGGCATGAATAGAGTTAATGGATTCAAAATTGATTTCAAGGAGCCGAAAAACATGGAATGGAGTGCAGAGATGGAATTGATTTTACAGTGCCCATGCGCATGAAATGAATCAGCTGGGACGAAATTGAATTCACGAAGTTCAAAAGCATGAAACAGAGTCGAAGTAAAGAAATTGATTTCACGAAGCCAAAAAGCTTAAAATGGAGTCGATGGTGAAAAATTGACTTCATTAATTCGAAAAGCATGAAATGGAGCTGACGGTGACGAATTTGATTTCACGTAGTCGAATGCATGACATTGCGTTGGTGGGGACGAAGTAGATCTTTATTAATCGAAAGTCTTGAAATGCATCCCATGGAGACAAAATTGGCCTAACGAAGTTACAAAGTATGAAACGGAGCTGATGAGGATGAAATTGATTTCACTAAGTCAAAATGCATGAAATCAAACCAAAGGTTTTGAAATTGATTTTAAAGGTTACATGATATATGCTCGAATTAATTGTTATCCTGGGGTGGGATCTGCTGGTTTTAAAACGATTTTAGTCGAGGTCTTCCACGTTTTCCATGTAATCCGTTTCCACAACTAATGACGCTTCTTTTGAACTATAGCAATCACAAGATGTTACACCAAGGGGAAACCCACAGGAGGACAGAAGTTAAATGTTGCAAATTATCGCCTTCAGTTACCAAGTTATCATTATGTGTAAGCAATGCAAGTAAAGAAACGTGTCAATACCAGGCTCAACCTTCTCATGCAAAAGGAACTGCCACGGAGCCAGGTCTTACAATGGCTTCCTGGGGCACCACCATCCATGCAAAGGGTCATGGCATTATTTTTTGTTGATTATTGGAGTATATTGCTCCCATCATTTGTCACCGAGACAATAGTCGACGATGTAGTTCTCATTGTGGTCTGGTTTTTAGCTGTGGTCGCTGTGAAAAGCATTAAGCCAGACTGACAAAATTTTGTGTGGTTGCATTTACCATTTACCAAGCTTAAAAAAGTTGATGGCTATCACGGGCAGGCTTCAACAGCTTTTGCCGTGGACGCTGGTATTCATATTGAAACTGGGTGGACGGATTCAGCGTCATCCATCTTTGTGACCAACAACGATGTTTTGGCGAATCCAGTGTGTTTTATTGGAACAGCATTTGAAATGCCCAATCCAAATCGATGTAGTTTGGGTGGATCTGGACAACTTAATTTATGAATGCTGCTTTGCATTATTTGACAGGACGGTGGTAATATGATGATGCGAAACTGAAGGAAAGAGGAGTGTGTGTATGAATGAACTAAAAATCTGGATATTAAATCTGTTTCCATTATGATTGTGTTTAAGTAAGCGAATTTAAAAAAGTGCATAAAGCTTTAATGTTCAGAAGTTAGTTCCTCCATCTAGACCCATTTTGGCAAGTTTGATTGCCACCGGGTGACCATGGTACTTAGAAAATGGCTGCATGATTAAAAGTTATTAAATTATGAATCCTGGTAAAAGTGGTCCACATGAAGCTAGATTTTGAAACTACACCATTGTGTTTATTTTAGCAAACCTTTGTTAGAAGCGATTAGTTGTTGTTCAGGCGGTAAATTCTGTGAATTAATGTTAATTCTCTCCCTATCTTACTTAGTATCCTATCACATTGAAAATTCAATTTACATTGTCAATAGCAGATATTCTGTTGAGGACTAGGACATTTCAGTGTAGCACCTCTAGCCTAAAACACATGAGCGTACTCACTCACCTCAGGTATGAATTATGAGCTGGTCAGTACTACTTACAATGTGCTTGACTTAAGTGTACACTCAGCTGAGCAGACCCTCTGGTTTCAGTGATCTGCGCTGTGTTCAGCTGACGAGATCCTAGGAAATTAACCCTCTCAACACAAAGTGCTGCATTGACGGGTGTAGCAAATAATTAGCGTGCACTAGATGATCTCTCGCCTCGCTATTTTCAGTTGTTATAATTTGATGTCGCGAAGAAAGGCGACTGTTCTGCTAATGCTGTGGTACTTATGATCTTGAAATATATCTTATAGGCGAGAGGCAGGATGACAACTAAAATATAGTTCTACAAAATCGATTCAATTATTCTGGGGTAGGGAATCCTACTCTGCTGACTGTACCATAGCATACAATAAAGGTATCCAAGAACATTACATCTCTTCATATTAGGTGTTGCTGAAGGGCTAAGAAGGAGATGGAAATAGCTGTTGCAAGTACGGTGATTCCTCTTGATAGATACCTCAGCCTCGCGTGTAGCAAGGAAACGAGTATAGGCTAGACCGAGGCCACTTTTGGCTGATCTGTATTTAGACATTGTCGAACTCGCGTAATCACTAAGCACCGGCAAACTGTTAAAAACTAACAGAAAGCAAACACGCTAAGAGTTTGAACGGCCGATCGACTTTGTCTCATCCATTGAATGAGTAAAGAGTTGCATAATAGCTATACCAATGGTGCACGCGCGGTGCCATGTCAGGCGGCGCGGAGAAGAAACACTAACATCAGCATAACAATGGAAGCGTAGCATTGAAAAACGATACTACTGATTGGCTAGATAGTAGGCCACACGCTCTACTACAAGCGACGGGAAGAATAGTGATCGTAATTAAATAGATCAGGATGTTTTTAGTGTAGATAGTTTAAAGTCTTTGGCGACGATTAGGTAACTTTAGCATAACTTGCTGCATAAAGCAAGAAAACCTAAGTAAAATATTTGAGGCAAGGCATTTGGAAATAACAGACTTGAAGAGGGTTTGCAAGCACTGGTGGTCATCTGATCAGCTCGCAACTTCTGTGATCGTCAGTATCAATGCAGCTCGGGTTAAGCCCACGATCCGTCTGGTCGGTCCTACAGCTAAGTTGCGCATGCAGGCTCGCTTTTTGGCGTGTCGATCGGATGCTCCAATCCCTGCCATGCATCACACTGCGGGTGGCTGGCCTTCCCCAAGACAGCAAGGGTAGAATCAAAGTTCTATCTTAAAATGCATTAGCCTTGTTACGTTACCCAGTCGTGGAATTTTTCCACGCCATCGTAAGCGAGGGGAATGAATGTGGGAAAACCAGCCATGTAAAATTTTCCTACACAGTAGGCTAAAAATTACATGGGAACTTGGAAACTCATGGTACTGTTATGTGTTAGTTATGTTTTAAGAGGACGGGTAATTGTATCGTTGTGTTGTGGTTGCTTGTTGTAAAGCAACGCGTCGGGTTAGGGCGTACGATGTAGGACAACTGTTACTTCGCCCCGATATGTGGTATGTTCCAAGCAGTAACAGTCCAAATCGCCCATATGTCGGGGCTGTCACTCAATCGCCTTGAGCTTGCAAATAATCTAGTCAGCTGAAATTGGTCCGCATGTGCTGCCATGGCATTCACCAGGCTTCGGGCTTGCAAATGACCAGACGCTCATACAAAACCTTTGTGTAATTTAATCACAGCGCTCATCGCATGGTCAAGAGGATATTTTAAATGTGATCGTTTGTATTGTGTTTATGCTTGTAACGCTGCTTTTAAAATATTTGGTCGGTTAACTGTGGCTATCAGCAAATAGCTCGACTTGAGTAGCAACATGGACAGTTGGTCTTTGCATCTGCGACATAATTAAAACTGTTGTGAAGTTGATTTTATAGGTGCTGCTGCTGCAGCTATTCCTCCTTTTGGTCCCAGCGGATCGCTAGGTGCTAACATGCCTTGGAAGGAGCATTGGCGTCCTTAAATCACATGAAAGAAAGCTTAGCATAGTTTGTAGCCCGGATACAAGGACGTTGGATGTGTAGGAATCCGGGTTGCTGTTGCGGTTGCGTCAACATTGGCAAACAGTCTTTAATTCACACCACTTCATCGACACAAACATATCCAAGTTGACTAACCTTCACGGCAACAAAGATCGCTGTAACCGGTGCATTGAGCGTACGCCAAGCGATGGGCTGATCGAGACACTCAGAGAGCAAATATCGTAGACGCATCAAAATTTCAAGAGTTTCTCACTTCCTAATTACGGTAGAGAATCCTTATTAAATTAATGCAGAAGGACCGAATAGTGAGTAAATTGTCCCGTTTCTCCAATAACCGATACCTGCCCGTGACAGCCATCAATTCGTTTAGCCTGATAAACTTTTGCTGGCAAATGCAGATAGCTACGAAGGATTTATTGCATTTTGACTCGACAATTGCTCTGTGATACTCAATGGTGAGTCCTCACTGTCACAGCCACTTGTCAGCTCTGTTCAATGAAGGAACATATAAGGCGCGTACAGGCAAGCGATTTGCACCATCAGCTATGGAATCATCCGCGAATATTGGGCCAATCAGCATGTTAACAAGTACAACAAACATTCCGCAGATCCATCCTTACTTCTTCACGATCAAAAAAATACTTCGGCTCTGCTGATAATGTCACTTCTGCTGGTGTACTGCACCCAGGGACAGAAATTTTCCTTCGATAAGCGCACTTCTGCGTCACTACGTACAACAAGGAAAACCGATTGCCCGTTTATTTACATATCCTAGCACCGTGTTGTCTACCGCTTTTTTTCCTGTTCCCCTTGTCAAGAAAGTCTCTAGACATAGTGTTTAGCATTTGTTTTCATCAAGTGAGATTCGTCCAGGCGGCCTTCAAATATTTAAGCCAAATGCATTAAACACGCTTGGGTGTGTATCTGCTTTACATTTTGGGTCAAGAGGAGTGGCTGAGTAGGAGTCCTTACTTTTGGTATCATAATGTGGGCTTGCAAGTTATCCGCGTACTCTGGCAAGGATCATTGCCAACCTCCCCCATCCTGGAAAGTGATGACGTCAGTTTAGATTTGTGGAATCCAACCGCTAGTTACCGCGACGATGACATATGCGCATTTATCGTTAAGTAAGAAAAAGGCCTTAATGATTTGCCGGAACTGTTACAGCAACGATCGTTATGTTTAATGACCGATCTTATAAATTGTGCTTCGCAAGATGTGAAAAATTGGAAAAATCGCAAAAAATTCTTTGTAGCTAAATCAGGCTTTCTAGGATCATGCGACTTCCTCCCATGTGTCTGCACGACACTATTTTTCTACGTTAAATATTCCAGACGTAGGAATCGTAGAATACTAATTCGTTAGTAGAAGATCTTAAAAGTGCAAACGAATAGCGATGGATTGAGCTCAAGCCGATGTTGAAGGTACGCCGCATTCCGAAAATTGCCCATTTTAAAGGATGAGCAGTGGCCATTGGAGGGGGCGAATACCTCCCTTTGCTATTGATCGAGGAGACCAAAGTTCGGTGGACTCGTCTCCATGGATGTTATGAAAAGTACCAAACAGCTACATTGCTTGCCGCAGTCAATGAGCGGTTGATACTGCTGTGTAAGTTTTTTATTCAAACACTCTAAAAGATTAAATTATGCAGCGTCCTTATGCGAAATTAGAAACCTATTTTATGTAGTGTATGACCATACAGGAGCCGATGTATTTGCATTTTTAATCGCTGAACGGTAAATCACTATTTTTTACTTTAATAATCGAATTCTTTAAATAATCAGTAATCCTGTGAACTTTGTGGGGCCAGTCTTGAAGGAATTTTGGATGGAAGCCATTATTTCTGCTGGATAATCTAGGGTCATCAAGAATTTGCCTAACAAGAAAAGAGCTAGAAGAAAGCCATTGCACTTGCAGCGATAAGATTGCAGACTTATGTTTCGAATACATGAAACAAGATCTGCCGGTTTTCGAAGCTTTATACTAGATGCTTATCTTTTATGGAGTAGTACTAAATACTATTTTATGCAGTCAAAATAAAACATACACTTTTTAAGGTACGTTAGGAGATATTGCAAGGACAATGTGCACCAGCGCGTTGACATGGTAACATAACATTTGCCATCCTAGCAGTCATTTACACGCTCGAGACGAAAGCAGCTTAACACAGAATGCGATTTTCCGTGTTAATATTCTTGCCAATGAACAGTAGACTAAATCATATAAACTTGTCCTGCAATATTTAACAGGTTTATGTAGGACTTAGGTGATTCTTGTATGGGGTCGAAATAAGGTATAGTGATATCTGCGCAACTGATTTACGTCCAAGCATGTATCCAAAGGCAGGGCAGCGATCTCACATTTTTTAAGAGAAACAATGGAAACCAAATTGCCTCAGGTGGAAATGCCTGTTGCTATCTATGGGGGTTTGTTTACTCACTTCCTTGTTAATTCTAGGAGGAATTCGCCTCAAACGATTCCAATATGCCTGTGATACACATAAAAGAGCCAGTAAATGGTATCCTGCGGTTCAATGTATAAGCTTCCACGATTTTAGGAACAGTACGCAGAATTAAAACATGTGAAGGGTGCAAAGGCTACTACGTAGGAAGTTAAACAGCTTATAAATGATGGATTATATGGTTAATTTTATGATGTCACTAACCTACTTCTACCGATTTCCGTTTAGTAGGATTTTTAGGTCGGTCTGCGGGTATAAATTTGCTCTATTTGCCGTAGGATCATAAGACCTGCATGGCCTAAGGCCCAGTCAAACAAAATTTGCATGGCTGCTATTATTTAAAACGCACCACATAGTGTTAACGACGCACGCGAGGATTTCTGGAATTGACCAAGACAAATAAAGTCGAAGGAGATTAGGAACGTTTTAGGTAAGTTTACGCTTCCTACTTTGGGCTTTCAAAGCACGTTTAGTGCAAGGAATAAGATCCCGATAATGAAAGCCACCTCTATCATTAAAGGCGAAGTAGGCTGTTTATTTACCATGGCCGGTGCATGTGATCATGGATACAAGCCGTGGAATGTCGATGGGAACGGCAATTCCTTCAAGCATCCCCTTTTACCACAGTGAGCGCAATGCACTCAAAGTCCTAATTGGAAGCCACTTACAATGCTACTCAAGTGTAGCGAAAGGCAGGTGGCCTTCCCTCCCAACCCATTTGCGGCGGGTAGTGAGGCAAGTTTGGATTTCATGGCTGCGTCTAAGCACCATTCTAGTACTTTCATACGTTTATCTTACGTCACACACGTGCTTTTGGTACAAAACCAACCAACATTGTGCACTTCTTTCCACAGTCTCCTACTACTCTACTTCTAGCAACTCTTGCTTTTACATTTGAAGTGTTTGTTTGTGAGGTCATCAACTTGCTATCCCCTCGACTCATCTGGAAATCTCCTATTAGTCCCAACCAAAATATATTTTTCGATTACCGACTTAGACTCTCTGGCTCCTAATGGAAAGGTCTAAAATAAGCACCGAATCCATCTAATGATAATCAGCTGCCAGCTGCCATTGTCTCTGCGTAACAACTCAGATTAGAAAATTTCCTTATTAACTAAGAATTGAACCGCTTCTGATAATAAGGAATAACTTGTTCTTTAGATGTCTGACTATCAATATAGCACAAAAGTAAGGCAGCTTCTGATCGCGGACACACTTAATTGTAATTTAGCACAGTTATAACTGTTACCACTATCCCAACTCGTGTTCTATCAATGAAATTTCGAAAAGTGTAACTATCCAAAGGGAAGGAGTGAACACTATTAGAAATGCATGAAAATGGCACCCCCAAGGTTGGTTATCTCTTGCCTATCACTGGCGGAGAGGACCTGTGATTTCTTACGCAACTTTGCTATGATCGCATTACGAGAGGTCAAAGGCTTCAGCCGGAAATCGCTTGCGCCAAAACCCCTAGCATTGGTCTCACACTAACCAGAATTCGTTGAAACAAATTCGGCATGCTTTGTTGTTAAAAGAATGCAAATGTTTGAGTAGAGCCATTAAGTTCATGCAAAATATAAAAATGTTTTCGAATTTGAGCAAACAAGAGGTAAAACATTGAGCGAAGCAGCGAAAAAAGCAAAACACCACATTTGGTGTGGAATTAATACTGACTTCCTTGGACGCATTTCGTTGCATGACGACAATAGCAACAAGAAAATGTACGTAGCCAAAAAAACGCCTTTAGTTTAGTGTAAATTATCATGAATAAAAGGTCGTTTTTTATAGATTTCCACATGTTTTTTGAAGAAGAGTGCATAAACTATTTCGCAACACACCAACACAAGCGCCATTTTCATTTGAGTAGCAGCACCTGTACCGTTGGCCTCCAACGGCTAGCAATGGAGAACCGTAATTCATTGGTATGTGATGAGACTGCAGTCTGCCTTAGGAAAAACCTTAAGTAGATGCAACGCCCCACCTCTAGCAAAGTGAGGTTTAGAGAAAAATTGTATCAAAAGAAGAAGGGTTGTTAAAATACTCAATTTGATAGGAGTTGTCGAGGTACACTACGGAAAACATTGCAATAGAGGCGGAGTTAAAAGCATGAAAATGACTGACGTACCTATTCAATTTATGACAATGACATTACCGCTAAAAGGTTATTAATCAAAGCTACCAAATGCATTGCATTTGTTGTATCTATGAGACAGTAGCGCTCTCTACTTGCAACCTAATTGCGCACACAAAGAAGAGAACGTTGTCTACCATTAAGCTTTAGAGTTGCAGCTGCTTCATCACCGAAATACACTAGTGGTATTCACTTTGGTCTTCATGTACGAAGTTTTTTCCGTTTAACATATATGCCTATTCTCTATGCACTCAAGGAGCATCAACTTTTAGTGCGCACATCTCAATGGCACAATCACCAGGAAACACAAGCATTTCTGCATCTCCTATGAAAGTTAGCGTTAAGGAAACACATGGCTGCCGGCTAGAGTAGAGCATCTGCAAACCGCCTTTCCTTATCTATTGATCTTCTCTGGGCTTAATAAATGTATTGCCCGAAATCGCCGTGACACCAAATAGTTTTGCTCATAGTCATGCCACAACCAGGGCAACCGTTGGCGCAGGTTCCTTAAAAGAGTAGTATTTCGTTATTCCGACACAATGATTTTACATCATCCTGATTGGTAGAGCACTCAGCTACATTTCTTTGGTGACTAATGCCCAACATCTTACGGACTGTGGTAGTGAATTCCCTTTAAACCCCGGTTAATTCGTGTACAATGGGTTTTAAAAACATAAATAGGCTCTGAAACCACATGTCCACTGATTTTTTTTCGGAATTAACTTCCATAATGCATCGTAGTCTGCGAAATGTGTTAGCAAAAATAAAGAAGCAAAACAAAGGTGGAGGTGACTGGGAAGGATAGCAACTGTCGCGTGACATTAGACCATTTATGACGGTCAGCGAAGAACTTTCCTTTTGCCGACTGACTACATGTGCGCAATTCGCGTTCAAGCGAGCGAATAGCCACCTGCTGCGACAAATGTAAGAAACTAATTCTTTCCAAGCATTGTCATATGCCTATTCACCATAGTGAATTACTTGATTTGAGGTTGTTTATCTGTTGGGTCACTGCTACATCCTTTTAAGCTCACTTGTCCCTTATCTGTTTCCCATGCTCAATTTAACAGTCGCGGAGCCTTTTTCATTCCAGTAAAAGGAGGCGACTACCTTGGTGCGAGATGCCTCCATGGAATTTCAAAATAGCTTTGAGCAATTAACTTTGGTTGAATGACTTTATCCACAGAACGTAGTTTACGGGATCCTGCCGCCATTCTGGCACGAATGCATGATTGCAAGTAGAATTATTTGTTGCCTAAATGTTTGACGCTTGTCATCTCCAAGAAGCAGCATGATTCCTCGTCTGTTGGCCGAATCGCCAATGTCACCGCCCAAGCAACTGTAAGCCGATTCTCCTGCTACCGTGTCACCACTTAATTTATTATTGCATACGCTTCCTGCTGTGTTATTATTAGCTACCCTGCAATCACGAACTCGCTCCCAATCAGCAATACTTCAGCCTCTCTCGCACTACTGACAATGGATTGAGAAATAAGACTTGTACATGAGGTTGTAAACACTTAATTACGGTGCAGTGCTCCGAGTGTATGCATTGTTTACTTCTTAAAATGCCTTTATAAATATTAAGTTGCCAAGTTGCAGCGTTTAGCAAGGCATTTTAGCAAAACGAATACCCTAATGCCTAAAGCGCATCGGCTCTGATTTCGAGTTATAAGTCGCACTGCGAACCTTTAGGTAAAGATTAAAAAGAGATCTTTAGTCATAATGTTTATCAACTGGAGACCATCACAGACCAATTGCGCGAAAAGGTGGTTGCAAAAGGATCCAATTGACAGAAAGCTTTCACTCGCTTAATGCACCTTCTTTCTGCTGTGCAAAGCTTGACGCGTTTCCATGCCAACTTTCTGCAGGTATATCTGTGCATAATACCGCCCCTGCAACCCAATGAACACGGACTCTTTTTAAACCGAAATATTCGTCTATATATTTTGCTGTAGTAGTCCTCAACTATGTCGAGCTGGCAGGTTTTCGTAAAAAATTTATCACAATAAGAAGCGACTCGGGTTTCGTCGTTTGTTTGCCCTATTTATTATGTTTGCGTCACTTGCCGCATTGCCCCCGACGAACTGCTAAAGATTCGAGCAGGAACGTTAAGTTGGGGAGTTAGTGTTCTTAATTCAACGCACTTCATGTAGGCTATAATAAAGCACCAACGTATAGTAAAAAGGGATGGAGAAAAATGTCGTCATAGTTTTAAACAACGTCCGCGACTTAGGCAATCCGGTCAGATACGTGCGCTTTCCGTGCATTTTGCCCAACCAAAAGTAAAAAATTAAGGTAAACCGTTCCAAGCGGCCTGAAAGTTAAATGGTAGCAGCCTTAGTGAATATCACGAAGCCAGTTGCATTTTATTTACATAGGTGTCCGTCTATTGAATGCAAGTGCCATGCATTTTTGAATATTTTTTTAGGTAGTTCCTTATATTTGCGAGCGTGATTTCCTAGTCTTTATTGCGCAGTGTTTCTCAATGCGTCTATATTAACACAAAGTAGTTGATTCCGCTTAGTCGAAGCAACTTACAATAAATCCGTTGGATGGCTTCAAGCGCCTGCGCTGTTTGTCCAACGGCCACTCACTGGATGTTGCCTTTCTCTTGGATGTGAAGGTACGCCACTGCCAAGGAGGCTACAAGCTAATGTTGTATCCCCATTAATAGCATTTCTCATTGCGATTTGAGTTTGTCTGTGATACTGACTGCTATTAGCATTGTTTGTATGTTACTTATTTACTGAACAGTTCAACATATCCTGTGCAGTTTTTAGGAGCAAAAGCACACACATGTTGCTAGTGCAACTGCACCCAGAGTCCAAAGCAACAAACAGTGAACTCTTAAATTAAAGACCATTTAGGAGAACAATGCTGCTGCAATGCGCCATTCGCTGAACTTATTTTTGTTTGCATTGCTAGCTATCTAACTGTCCCCCCGCGCCTTCAATACCTACAGCAACGACTGCTAATGCTCTGACTTGGAGTACCTGTAAAGCAGTCATTCAAGGAGGTGGCTCTAAATTGCTTTTAAAAAACTAGCGCAAATTAAGTTTATGAATGGATATGCTCGCAAACCGTGCGTATCAGTTCTAACTCGTCCAAGGTGGTTTGTTGATGGACCCACACACAAAAAACTCCACGTTCATGCACTTTTGTGCACTCCCCACACAGGGTAGGATTCTTGCCCTTCCTACCAAGGCCACAAAAAAGATTGACCTTAGCTTGGCATTTTGAGTATGTTAATATTTATATAGTAATGCATTGCTAATTTTGCAGGACTCTAAGTGGCATCAAATTGGGTGCAAATTGTGGTTTGGTATAACCTTACTAAATATAAGCTGCTAGTCAATGCATGCCACAAGGAGTTGGCTGTGTGAGTAAAAAAATGTATGTGATTGTAAGCTTGAAAGGCGTTTTGAAGCTCAAGAGTGAGATTTGAAACCAGACAAGTATCGTCAGTATTCCAAGCAGCAGGCGCGCCCTTACATTCCGCTACAGGATTGTGTGGATTGAACTGGGCAATGCTGCTGGTAGTATGACCGATTTTAATCGGCAGCTCCGTGGCCTCTAAATGCGGAATGTTGGTGAAGGCGCATTTCAAATTCTGAGAGGCTGATAATTACCATTCAGTTTTCCTCACTTTGAAAAGGCAGACACCAGTCCTAGTGGAAGGTGCACTTATCATGAGGTAGTTCAAGGCCACCTAGCAGGCCTAATGCAAATTGTTTGGGTTCAGCAAATGCAACCACTTCATGGGAAAGTAGATGCAATGCCTATGAAATAGTCTCACAATGTATGGAGGTTGCAGAAAGCTATTAAGAACACATGCACATATGTGCTGTGTAAACGAATAAGTATGCACAAATATGCGGCTGCAATTCAATCTTCTGGCTATCAGAGGTAAATAGCCCTCCTTTACGCCCTTCATTAAGTGAAATTCATGTTTTTGGTTGAATTGTAATGATGTGGTTGCACGCATTTCCAACTGCATTATCTTTAGTTCCCGATGCGGAATCAAAATATAACAACGTTCTTTTACATCCTTTTGCACCATGTGCCAATATTTTACCATAAACTGTATAGAGAGAGTTTAATTGGAAACTCGTTTTGGACCTTCAGTAGTTCAATTCAGTTGCTGCGCTTCATCAGAGAACGTGGCACATATTGTAGGGTGTGAAAACCTAAGTTTTATCCCTTCTCTAAAGCTTTTGTGCAAAAACAGGTCAATTTGCCATGGATAAGACATGTAGCAGCAAGTCGCGGATTCAGTCCTTACATCAAAACTCATTGCGTTAAGTAGTTAGTGCAGACGCACGTCAAGTCAAATGCAGCCATACGACGATGGAGAAAAAGTGCGTCCACATGCATGCACCAATACATCACTGGGAGGCTAATAGAGCAGAGTACGCCATGTGAGAAATTTTGAATTTGCAGGGTCTGTGGATTTGTCGGTAGAAGCTGTGCAACACTGCTCGAACATCTAACATGTCAGAATCTTGTTAACCCAAAGCCATTATAAAGGTGAAAGTGCGAATCGATGACCAAAATTAGGGACGATTAGGAGAAAAGAAAGCATCCTTGCATTTCTACAGAATCGATGCAATACACAATTGACGTTTGTCAACAGTTTCGCCTCATTGCTGGTATTTTCGCATTGCGCTACCTTTATTTGAAACGCCGTATAACCTAGCCACGGTCATGGGTGAACTGTTATTGGCGGGACATGATGACTAGTAGAAACACGCAGGGATGTGGAATGGCATGTTTTAGGCATAAACAGGACATAATTCTCGCATGGTGTGTGGTTTGAATTGTTAGAAAATTACATAAACTAAGTTATTGTCTTCCATGAGCGAGTTAGCACACTTAAATTCTCTTCATTGTGCCAGTAAGTAGCCAAAGTTTCTGTGAATGCTGAGCATAACGTCCCGCCTGCAAGTCTTCATTATTAAGCTGTTCATATGAGATGAAAGTTCGTCACGGAAGCGTAACTAGTCATCCGCTTTGTGAACAAGCACTGCCACATTCAATGCAATGTATGTCCATGGGGTGCGATTTCAGTATAACCAACAATGTGAAGAGGAAATTTGGCATTTTCGAACGTACAAACACAATTCTAACTAGTAAATTTGAACTTATGGGTTAAACTCTGTCACGGACGACCATTTCACAACTTTATCACTGCTAAAAATTGGCCTACGGAATCGCCACTTCTTGCGCTTGAAGCCCATGAGGTTGCCTTAGTATGAACGATTAGTAAAGTTAGTTTGATACGCGTCAATCACGCATGTCTACCTTCAAATGCGTCATCACGACCAATTCCGCCAGTATTAGTGCATGTTTCTATTGCGCTCCTATTGCAAATAACAGAAATTCCTTTCGGGAATGACGCAACAACCAGGGAATACACCACATACGTTATCACGCCTTGCCTACATTTTCCATCTAAATGTATTTGTGGTGCGTTTTTATTGCGATGAATCTGCTGTCTCGACCACTCAACAGCTGCCTTCATCCGCTTGTGAAAAAACTCTACACACAAGCCACTATTTTATGTGGAGGCACTGGTTCTTCAGAAACTAATAGCAACAACTACTACTTATCATACCATCGCAGGGCATTGATCTCAAAGTACCCACTGATGAACAAGTATGCAACACTGCAAGTTTGATGGGATGGGAGCGGCAGAAACAGCGGTCTTTTCTTAAGAATATTAGAAAGATTAGACTTAGGGTAGGATCAAAGGCGAGGGAATGAGCAGTCAAACGAGGCGCTTGACCAAAGATGACGGACAACTGGGTGACTAATGCCGGTTCAGAAATGCGTCTCAAAGAGCAAAATATTTGCCGATTCGTGCGCAAACTCCGTACTTAATGAGCAACACTCAACTCGATATTGGGCAAGTCAGATTTAATTGACAACGCAGTAAAACTCGGAGGAAAGGAGAACGAGAAGGAGGGGCATAAATGGGAAAAGATAGAGTCACCCACTGCATCAAGCGGAAATAAGTCATCTTGCCAACGATGCTCTAGTCAAAATATTTTATGAATAGACCCAGCACAGTCTTGCGCAATTCCATTTTTGATGCATTCTTTAGTCTAGAACTTTCGTTAAAGTTCTAGTCAACGCCAAAGACATTAGATACTTAACCTCATTACGGATAAAAAGCATCTAAGATAGGACAAGATTATATTAATCTTCCTCAATTATTAAGAAAATTAATGAACCAGTTCACAAATTTAAGCATTACACAAGGTATTGTAGCTAATTAAATTACAGATTCTTGCATTCGTCGCCAAATTACATCCTGGCACACCCATTCGAAAATATCCCTGCGCTGCGTAATGTGACTGTTGCAGTCTTGAACGCGCCATATGCGCCAGTTCATTGACGCATTCATTAGAGGAGAGCCGTTGTCGAAGTCCATTTCCTCCGCATAGTTCATGAATTGACCCATTCCGCTCCTCTCATTTCGCTTCATATCATCCATGATTACAATCCCGAAAGTGTGTCTGGACGACAGTGCCCTCAATAAGGGTTGCAATTCGACAGCGATATTGGACCCGTATGCCGCAAGCAGTGAAAGCTTTAGTACATAGAGAATGCAGTCGAATGCGGCAAAATGTGCTTCTGGACCACTCAGGCTCCTCTCCAGTTCTCTGCTAACAAGTTGAAATTCCATAGGTGCCAGAGAACAATAATAAGCATTCGATGGAGGAGGGTGATCCATTGTTTGAACGTATACCGATGTAGGGCCGGTGGAATTCACAATGTTTAAAAAGAAATGAGTGTCTAGCTGCAACGGATGCACGGGAAAGAAAACGTCCTCTCCTATTGTCAAGGTAGAAGGAAATAGGAGGCAGGTGACTCTTTTATACGCTTCACGAGGAGCTCGAATTAATGGAAATTGAAGTTCGAATTGCATTTGACTGAAGTGATGTTCAACGGCTTTGCAGATATCCGCAGTGCGCATAATCAGCAGTGTTGTGTAGGTTCGTTTGTCAATCCACTTCCACTTGTTGACGTATGAATACGGCGCTTGTAGAAAGAGAACCCACTCCCAGCTTGGAATTGCTGTGCAAACACTTACTATGTCAGCAACACCAAGGTATTTGCACAACATTTCAACTAATTCTCGACAGAGGTCCGTGATCTTCTTACCGTGCGATCTCACCTATAAAGTGCATCCATCGTTTAACCGACGAGTAGAACTATTATACTCAAAACGAGCGTGAACGTCTTCATGTATCTTACTTGACAATTCATGAAAACAGAGGATGTCTAACATCGGCTTGATGAATGGAACGAGATTAGCATTTTAGAAAGGCTGAGAGGTGTAACTTACTTCCAGCTCCATTTTGCAATTTCTGACAAACGCCTTGAACTTCTCATAAAATGAGTGAAATTCGAGTGGATGAGTTACCACAAGCCGTCCTTACCGTTGAGGTGAGAGAGATAATCAACCCTGCGAATTCCACTTAAATGCAGTTCAAGAAGTGGTCACATTTACTTGCAGATGTGAAATCGCAAGTGAAAAGGCGCATTCGAATTTCCGAAGATCTTATGCAAAGGAAACGGATCTGGAAGGGACTCATAATTAGGCGCATCCAGCATTGGCAGCTAGCGAAGAAACATGTTGTAGGGAGAATGTTCATATGAACTGTGTTTTGAGCGGATGGTGTGCTGATCAAAGGTGATTCCTGTCATAGTCAATCAAGTGAACTTATAAACCAATTAATTCCACTAAAATGGCAGCAGATATAGGAACGGAAGTTCATATTGCTTATGTTGGGGGAGTGGATTTGAATGACCACAGACAAATATTATATGATCCAAATAACGTCTTAACTTTACCTAGATTTCGCACCATCATATTGATTCCATCTTTATGTCTAGCCATAGATACGCCTCGTGGCTAGCAAAGTTTCATGTCCCTAAATCCATTTCTCAAACTAGGCAATACTTGACATAGTGCAGGATCGTCAATGGGACTAGGTGACTTCACCTTCAAATATCTCCCTAACCTTAATGGAATTGGGTAGTTGGCATCATTGGCTCGTGGATGTTGTCCTTCACGGCAAATTAGGTTGTGGTGACCGACGCCGGAAGTTGACAAAGGAAAGCGGTGGGAGCAGCAGCAATTTGTTGCTTGACCTCAACTATGCCCTGTCCGAGGCCTCATTCTTGCCATACGATTTTAAAAAGCTCTTACTTTATGCAGAGCCCAACTACGACAGGGCTTTTACATCTACAATGATGTCAAGCCATAGTTAGTGCTTCGTCATTGCATCACTGGCTTATATAATGAACTACAACACTCCTTAAGCCTTCACAATTGTTACATATAATCTGTATAATAAACTATAGTTCTGTCCAGCAGTCTACCAACATTTGACTACCAAGATGACCCCGAATTAATTCCTGTGGCAATTTGTTACATAATTAGGGCTTCAATGCTGACCTTTGACGCGATTGGCCCCTAAACCTACCCAGGACTTTACTATTTCCTTATTAGACATCTCAATACCCTAAAATCGCGTTTAGTAACCTGTTGTTAACTGATATGTTCCACAAAAATGACATTATTTTATGCTCAGTGGCCTACAGTTGCGCCACTTGACCTCCACAATAAAAATAAATCTCTGTTCAGAAGTGTGTTATGCGCCATTTGTCCTTCGCAGTGACTTTAGTCCATGTCTCTGAGTACACTATTGCCCCACTTTCTCTTCAGTGGGTTGGCTGTTTTCTGAGCCACAGCAGCAGTCCAATTTCCTTTTGTTAGTCAAACATATATGCCTCATTCGCAAATCTGGTGTGTTTCACTGCATGTGCTCCACAGTCGTATTTAAAACAATATTTTGAATATCCATCTAAAGAGAAAAAGTGTAGTCGCGCGAATTTGAAAACGTGGTCGTTATGTTTCCAGTTTGCTTTGATTTTGCAACCAATGTTAAAAAGCAGGCAGTTGTCAATAACAGCAAAGCTGCGATAAACCAAGCGGATTTATGTTATAAATAAAGATAATCACATTACAGCTTTAATGTTTTCCAATTAGTAATGACCTTTTACTCACAAGCAATGGCAATGAATTGTACTTAGCGGATCCGAAGGATGTGTTTTCGACATTGTCTACGGTTCCGCCACCTTCGGATTTCGCTGCAAATTCTTGTACGCTGCGAGCGTCTAACAGCCCCAAAATAATTACTTTAAGCTAACTTTACTAACAAGCCAGCAGACTGCGAAATATACTGCCTTCGTGCCATAATCAATCTGCGAATCGAAGACAGAAAAGTAGGGATTCGGGGAAGAATTCAATGTTTTTGTTTGTACTAGTTGCATTCCGAGTACTTAACTGAGCTATTCTGAAGGGTATAGCAATTTGAGGAGTGCTGATACTGGTCGAGGTTCACGGGCTTTCATTGAACCACTAAACTGTTTCCTACGGTTGCCGGTGCAAACTTGACCCTTTCGACGCATCGCATCCACCAATTTACTAACTCAGTCCTGAGAGGACAGTACTATACAAGGCCGCGTCGCCAAACAAGGCTCGTGAAGAAGTCCATTCTCATTTCCTTCTTCCTTTCCACAACTTTCAAAGTTATTGCGTCCAGTGTTTGTTTAAGAGACATTTCCGCCGCAGTACCTAGAACAGCGAAGATACGCTTGACGCTTTCGGGTTTGACATCGCTGCCGCCAACAGCACCCGGGAAGTAGGTGAATCTTACACCGAGACGCTATCCTTCAAAGAATATTGGGTCAAGATGCTTACTAATGCCTTTGATGTTCATTGCCAATTACATGCAAAAGTTGGAACGCAATGATTGCATCATTTGTTTGCCAGTCCTAAAGAAGCCAGCGATTTCTAAAAAGTTGCTCGATGTGTCGAATGGTAGGAAGGGCAAGGCTACGTGTTGAAGGAGTACAGTGGATAAGCACTGAAGACGTGCCTAATTTTGGAACAGACCTGAATTTTGAGCAAAACGATGTCCTTAAAGAACAATGTAAAATAAATAAAACTCGCTCCCGAAAACTCAAAAAAAAATAAAGAACCGGATTCTTGCATTGCTCCACGCTGTTTACTTATGTTGATATCAAAATACATTCAGATGCAATAGCGCTTGTAAGGACTCCACGTTTACTTGCTATTCTGGACTTCGAACTCGTAGCGAGTTTCGGCAAACGACGTGTTATCTGTTAATGTAGCAGATAAGAAACCACCAAAGGCATCCATACAACTTCTATAATATTTGAATAGCTCAAAATAGAGTAGCTGATGCCTAGAGCTAAGGCTGACGTTAAAGTATAGCTGCTTTTGATTTTGACCACGTGGCGCTTGATGCTTAGCAATTCAATATTATTATCAAGCCAAATTAAAGCTGCCTTCTTGCATGGCATCGGATTTTGACAATCTCACCTTTTGTTATGGCGGAACTCATTATTTCGGTGCAAGCGATAAGGACCATGATGGAAGTGTAGATTATGTCTTTTCCTACTAGTCAAACACTTAATGGATGGGTACAGTCGAATTTGCGTCGCAGGTGCGTTTCTTGTGTCAGAATGATAAAATAGAGGTAAAAGGTGCATACTTTGCGCTGCATTTATGAACACATTAGCCACCTAATCATGGCCTGTAGCCTTTTTTAATTTGATCTAATGTCACCAACTTTGTATCGCATAATATGCTACAGGTAGAAAGTGCCTTTGAATACAGGCCCGCTCAACTGACCATCCATAATTGGGTGTCTAGTTAGAGGAGTATTACCACCGATGGTCTCCCTTCTCCATAAAAAAGGGCAACCTGCAGCCCATGTCACCAACTTAGCTTCTTTATCCACCTCTTTTGTTGTAATATTGTGCGGCGTTCTACAAAAGTTTTATTTCAGCTTGCACGTGTATTGAGATTTCGAGCACTGTCTAGCTGAAAATGCCCGTGCAACCAGCAGACTTACTAAAGAGCTCCCGTATTAGTGGTAAAAAGCTTCGTTCTGGTGGGCGAAAATGTAAGACAGATGATTGGTTGCATGCGTGGGCGTGGTAGGCTAGAATCATGTCTTCGGCTGGCACTCACTAAATGGAATCCCCAACAATGCTTTATGCTAGTCTGCAGAGACAACCACTGTAGCTATTTTTGCGATGTTTTATCGCAATTTATTTCCAAGAGAGTGATTAATAAAGGAAGTGCGGAAGTATGATTGTGGCTTGGTTTGCACTTAAACCAATGGAAGTGTGCGCTACCCTTGAAAGATGACACAAATGCGAAAATTAATTGGTCGGTGTGGCTAAGATAACATGAGATAGGGCTTCCGCTCTCAGTAGGCATGCCGAACCACTCAAGCATTGGGATCATCACATTGGAAATAAAGGGATATATTTCAATGTCCCGAGACTATAACGATGAAACCATACGCTTCTTGAGTCGCGAATATGAAACAAAGAATAATCAAACCAATAGGAAAAAGCGTTTAAAGGATAAGGAAACACTCAGAAAAAGTGCAGGATTTTCATTAAGTCGGAAAATGGGTTAAGTGCCGAAGTAGGTGAAGTAGAGCAATACAGGCTTGAGTAGCTAGTGGACATTATCGGCAAGGCAAAGTGTTGCGCGAGTAAAATGAGATGTGAAGATGTGTATAAGGACAGATGGGCAGTTAAGGGCTGAAGGCGAATAAAATGTACTGTGCGTAATTGAGGGCACAGCATCATACCCGGCGTCGCAGAAATTGCCAGTTCTACTTGCGCATGCAATGTTTCGAGGGTTTCGACACGCTTTTGGAAATGCAGTAGCCACACAAAGGCACACGGGGATGGGGTTTGATTGCATTCCGTGCTCCGTGCCCTTCCAGTAAGACCAATCACACATAGTTGTTGCGTTCCTGTTCCAATGAAGATGAAAACGTGTCCTCAGAATCAAACTTTGAAATATTTAAAAAGCCAAGAGTTCTGACAAACCACTGTGTCCTCATCCAATTTCGCTTTAAGGGACACAAAGGTGCTCTACTAAAGAAAAACGCAAACAAAATTGTCGGTGCGTTGTCTGTGGGTCTGATTTTGACCGCTTGGATGTGAATGAGATATCATTCAGCGGGTGCGTCTTCATCTCCTGTGGGCTTCATTCGATCCCACAATGCTGATGATAGGGAGAGTGCTTCATCTTTTAGTGTAAGTCAATGAGATTCCGGCAGCAAATTCTAAGGGATAAATTTGTCTTGGTGCTACTGCCTATAAAATAAAAGGCCAAACCTGGCGTCGTTTGTCGACTAAGACTGTGAGCTTGATTAGATGTGACAAGCAGGGTAGAAACTTAATGTTCAATAAGTCGAATTTTTTGAAACCTCTTTGACAAACTCGTTGAAGCGAAATGTTTTCTGCCTGCATTGTACTGCCACGAAACAGCTAATAGATATTAGGCAGAAGTGGCAAGATGACCCTATGGTTGAGGAACGGATTATATGAATCATATTTATAAGTGCCACTTAGCCGTCATAGATGTGAGTGCCTGAAGTAACGTAGAAGTAAAATCGTATATCTTTGGAGAAACAAAATTACGCAGAGTAACTGACAAACAGTTATCTCTTGCAATGCACATTCGGAAACGGTTGGGCTCAATTGGCAAGATGTTGAAGTCCATATCTAAGGTCCTTACGCAAACTACACAAATGACTCCGGTAACCTAGCAATAAGTCCACTTAATATATGACTCCACTGCAGCAAGGACCGGGTGAAAGCCGAATGCTATGGCGGCATTTTTATTAACTAGAATAAAGAAATTGCGGTAAATCTCAAATGCAGATGTTAACCCCTTCGACATCTTGTCCACACAATTATTGCTTTCGCAAACCAATCTCCTTTAAAAGCGATATTAATGTGCGACTGCATTGAGCGTAGTAAGCTTTCGACTAACCGGTATATTTTTTTGCATGATGCATCATTCTCTCCATATGAGCCACAGTTTTGCGCATTAAATTTGTACAGCTTCAAATAATAGTCGCCCATAGAACAAATCCATGAGGCATTCCAACTGCGTTCTTTAATTACTTATAAAGAGATTCTTACTGACCTTCCCAGCGAAAACGTATTTTATTTGGGATTCGTTGTGCAAGTGAATTTCCCAATGTAAATACTTGGGTATATGGATAAAATAATCGCAAAATTCGTCAAATAGAATGCGATAAAAAAGAATCATGCGCTTATTTCGGACACAACATACTGGTGGGTCATATGATATGCGGAACGTGTCATGAGAGTGACTTTCATGCAATGAAATTTACAAGAAGTTCTGTTACCTGCAGAGCCCAAGTTGCTATCCCTCGTGGCTTACTAACCCATATTGTTGTAAAATGATATGATTGGGAAAGCATTAGGATGGACTGAGAGGCTATCGACAAGATAATCACGTGGACCAAATCCACCACTCGATAGACGTACGCTCCTAGCGCACACGAGCCACAACTCTGTTGGCATCTCACTGAGGAATTTGCCTTGCCATTACTGCTACACATGGGTGCCCTGTAAATAGTTTTCCCGATGGTAGTAACGCGGCACCTCAGTCAAGTTGCATAAGACCATTGGATGCTAGGAGGTCATTAATATGCGCCAACGCAGTAGGAGTAGGAGCGGACATGAACGCGGATTTATTGAGCAGTGCGATTGCTTCAGGCTTAGCTCAATTTCATTAGCATAACAAGTTCTATTACCCCCTTAATCAAATTGTCACTAGCAGATGTTCATTTGTTGTGCCACAGCCGCTTAAGCTGGGCTGGCGTAAGGCCAAGATTGATTAATATCTCCGTAATGCTGACTCGACTTGTCTCACGGGCAGCCAGCTATCACATCACGTGCCGCACATCGCATAGTCCAAAGTACTTTCGCTCTACAATGCAAGGCATCTGCTTTCATTCAAAAATGCTGTCGTCATTTGAATTAGTTGTCATGGCATAAAGTTCACAAAGAGAAGACGACATTCAATAGCGAATTCACTGTCCATGCCCGTTCTGGTTAATTCGCACTAACGAATATCACCCGTGAGATAAAGTTTAGAATTATACGCAATTCCTCAAGCAGCTCACCAAGGCATGAAGTCAGTTTGCCTCTCACAACTTCTTATTTCTTATTTCGCAATGTCGCGGATTTTAGCAGGACCACTAACCATGTTCTTTATAATGCAACTTAGAGAGGAAGCTTGTGGTTCTCTAACTGTGGACAAGGCAGTACTAGTGTGTTCTCGTGGCGAAATACTGTACATATATTACCACGCAATTTAAAATCCGATATTACGATGCTTGTTGTGGCCATTACGTGTGTTGTGGTTAAACGTAACATAGAGCAACGATTCCACTTAGTTGGAGGATGATTAAACTTCGATTTGCTTTGGCATCTTTTTTTCCTTGGTGTGTGCCAATTTATGCACTTTGCGCACCCGAAATCTATATATGATATACTACGGCTTCTTGATTCTTCACCACGATGGTTGAACGAGTGGATGATGGTCCTATCACTGACTTGTGTTGGTCGATATTTTTCTCAGAGTTTTTTGAAGACCTTTGGTCCTACGCAATCTTCGACATCTGCCTTTAAATTTGTTGAGAGAACGAGAGTAGAGACTTGATTATAGACAACTCGACTGCGCTTCCTTGCCACCACAGATAGAAGACCACAGATGCTTCAAATACTTGTCATCAAGCTATGCCGGTCATGTATTTATTATTTCATCAATTTGTGTGCATTGGCTCTAATCATTCCACCATGTAGTGATCATGAATCGCAGTTACACTAACCATTAGCCACTGTCACTTCCTACCTCCAGCCAGCTTCGCAATTAGCCTATCACACATGCGCCCATCAAGGGCTAGATGAAATGTCCATCACCTGTTAAAAGATAGCTCTACAATATTTCTTGCCACCTCCCTATCTTCTTTTCTTCCACGCATTCTTTAAAAATTTCGCTTGGTTTCAAAAACGGATTTGCCTGCATTCACCCACAATTACAACTCTTCATTTATCAACATATTTATCTGCACAAGCCATTAATAATAATCACTTATCTTTCCATTCATCTATAAAAACTAGTCAATCCAACAAACTTCAATCCCTACCGTTCTTACTTTGATCTTTTGGTTCTATACCACCTCGTCAATCTATGCCTTAGCATTCCATTTCGCCAGGCTATTTGCACTACTGTATCTCCCAATTCGTCTCATATGCATTTATGATGCTTTATTCAAAGATAATATGGTCACTGCCTGGGGCCCTGTGACATTGACGCCAACATTCGCAGATGGAATTTTTATTACCTATACCTCTTTCTCTCTGATAGATCCTTTCCCCACGGCCTTTTCACAGTCTTCCTTGACTGTTGAAATTATACACAGTCTCGATTCTTTCATTACAGCGGAAGAAAGAAATGACTGCGCAAGAAATTCGTCCCAACGTGTAGCCAGTCTAACGAAAAGTTAGCCAGCAGTTCTCTGTGTTCTCCATTAACTCTGCTCCATGAGTAACTGAATGCAGAGGCGCTTGGCATTAGCAAGCATTTATAATCATATGGAAGAAAGTTTTTCGCTATGAAGGTTGCACAAGTACCGTACTACCTAATCTTTTAAAGGAATGAAATAGTAACATCCTGAGATTAAGCAAATGACGATGGACACTCAAGGAAGCGCACGGACTTCGTGCTAGGGATAAAGGCTGCGCACAATTTTATGCCTCTGTTCCACTAAAGTGTCAGCTAAACAATCTAATGCACCAGTGCTTTCCCAATCTGCAGATGGCTTCTTCGCTTGTTAAAGAACCTCTGGACACAAACCACCGTCCTACATGGAAGTGGAACTCTTTCAGAAAACATTAGCTAGTCCAATCTTCGAGAATACAATATTGGCACCTGCTTATCTTGCCATTTTAGGACACAGGTCTTCGCGCACTCACTACTAGACAAACATGCAACACTGTAAGCTAAGTGGGTGGATGTGGCTGCTATGCATAGGAAAAAGAAAAACGACCTAGCAGGCCTTATTTTTTGTGTATGATTTTAGAGATATTCCACTGGGAAGTTCATGAGGCACTGACTCAGATCTGGGTCTAAGACAAGGAAATGAGCAGTCAAAAATGGTGTTCGGCCGAAGATGGTAGGCGAATGAATGATCAACGCTAAGCATAGTTAGCACAGCAAGGAGTAGAATGTTTACCAACTCATGCGCAAATGTTTGATTATACAGTGCTATTTTGAAAGTGATAGTAGGTAAGGCAGATGTAGTTAACAACGAGGTGGGATCCAGATCGACAGGGAAAAAAAGGAAGATGCACGAGTAGGAGTGAGGGAAGCTATCCACTATGTCACGCATCATTTTAACACTCCCATAATCACGTTATGTCATGAGCCGGCTGTACAGATTTCCAGTTGAATCCAATTTCGATACCTTATTTTGGATAGATTCTCCGCTGAAGTCCCAGTCTACGTAATAGACACCAGATCCCTCACCCCAATGTAGGTAAAACAGAGGCCTGGAATAAGGAAAGCTTGTATTTATTTAAATATGAACAAGGTGAATGAACCATTTTGTGAAGTTGAGAATTTTACATAGTGTCGCAGATAATTAAATCACAGAATCATGCATCCACCTCCAAATTACATCTTGGCACAGCCCTTCAAATATGGCTCTGCGACTTGTAGTGTGGCTACCGGTATCTTTGACGTGCCATATTCGCCATTTCATAGGCACAGTTAACAGAGGAAAGTTAATGACAAAGCTGAGTTTCTCCGCATAGTTATGGAGAGGTCCATCTGTCTTTCCTTCTCCTTCCTTACGTCATCTGTACTTATAATCCGGAATGTTTGCTTAGGCGACAAGTTCCTGAAAATGACTTGTAGTTCGGTAACGAATTTGCAGCTATCCCTTGGGAATAGTGAAAGGTCAAGTACATGGAGAACGTGGTGGAATACGGCAAATTGTGCTTTACTCAAGCATCTCTAACATGAAATATTTTAATCGATGTTCCTTTGGGATGTAATGGTGCTGTGGGAGGAGGCGAGGCACACTACAACTGCAAATATGCTGATGATGTTTGAGGCTAATTTAGCTACCAAAAGGAATGCATTACTATTGAAGTAGGCTAGTTTTAATTGTAATTTGAATTGTGAAGAGTTTGAACTGGTGGTTTTAGAAAAGCCCATCATTCCACGAGTTCCGTGAACACGTCACGTTAGCAGCATTACCCGCTGCTCACGATGCAAAGGTTATTCCATCAGGCTGTTTATAGTTGTAGTTAGAGTGAAGGCGGTTTTGTGGTCTGACACATAAAAAAACTTGGTTGAACACTGATCAATCAAATGAATATGCTCCTCTTCATTAGCCTGTCGGCAAGCTGACTGAATATTTCGCGTTAATTATAAAGCACAGAATATTATTTCACATCATTTTGCGAGAAGAAATTGGCCACTATCCTTGGCGATATGCATTATATTACGATTTTCGTGCAAATGCTAACGGAAAAGGAACGTGATTGTGTCGCCCGTGGCAAGAAAAATGGCAGGGGTGCTTGAAGCGATGGTCACGGTTTTAATGCATCCTCGTTATCATCTCTCAGTGAGGCAATCAGAATGCTATGGGTCGTTTGAATATTCAAGTGATGTTTTAAATAGATGGGAACGATTTGAGCTCTTTTGATGAATGAACTTGTCTAGCAAAGTGGAGGAGTATAAGGTTATCTGCGAATGACGGGGATAATCTGATTTTTGGATGGAATGATTTTCAAGCTCCTACGTTTAGATCGCATTGAACAAAAAGAAACATTTGCGGTTAAGGTACTTATTACGAAGGATACTTAATGTTAGACGTTATAAAAACTCACCGCGTACATATATATACTCTGACAACCACGCACAGAAATTGCTACTGATTTATGCTCCAGTAATGCAGGGACCGATGTGAGTAGCATGCGCTTTGGCAAATTGACAGTAAGTGACCTGATTTAAGCACCCACTGAATGTAAATCTTTGCAGTGAGAGGAAATAGGCACAGTTCCTGCTACTGCGAAATATGAGCGGACCAGATGTTAGTGCAGTAAGATTGCAAAGCCCGCCTCGTCATTGTGTAAGACACTAATCTGCACCATCATAGGATGCGATGCACGGGAATGTAAGGGGTGGAGTGTAAGGCCTTCGACACGTTAATAACAGAGCAGTGCCGCTTATCGGAATACTGAGTGCAGTCAAAGTTCTTTTGAGTTGATAAAGACTACATTCATGCTCTTAAGGCACGTAATACTCAATCCCCTGTAGACGTCTTTCCAAGGTGTTGGCTTCGTTATTGCTCCGTAAGAGTTCCATGCAAGTGGTTGTTCTAATGGTACGTGATAGTTTCAACTACAAGCAAGTACAGGCATCAATGAGGAAGGAAATGCTACTTTTGTAGTGACCATAAGACACCTCGACCGAGTAGCACATAGCCAAAGGTTGAGTGATTTTTAACTAACGGTCTTAGCCCCTTCATAAAACGCCTCTCCTTTCGCGATGTGCGCTATTCGTTATCAACTCTTTAATGTGTGGTGACAAAAAAAGAAAAAAATAACACTGAGGGTCGGAAAAGTAATTTTGTGATCACGGCAAGATCCAAACTGCAACTTCTGCAGTATTATATAGGCGCGTTGAAGCAGATCATGGTCGGCGTTGCAAAAGTATTCAATTAATATACCTATATGTCCCGCATATTTGCCGGAGAAATGTTTTTAAAAATGAGCAGGGTAATGAACTTTCGTAAAACACGGCACTCGAATTCGCATGTTTTTTGTACTTTGTGATAAACTTTGAAATATGTAAAGGGATATTTTACTGCAAGAGCCAATTCTTACAAGTAGACAATATTTGCTTAAAAATCCCAATCCCTTAAGAAGATCTGCTTTTACTGACACAAGTTGGATTTGCCGCTTTGCGTAGCACAGAATGCATTAAACTCAACTATTCTGCGGACAGCTTAAGTGATAGAATGGCACAAAAAGTTCATTCCCTCGCCTACATAGAAGTCGACATTGTTTTTCGAGTCCCCTTGATGTTGTGAATCATTGTCAAGGGCCATCTTTTATTTTCGCATCCTATAGGCAACACACGCAACTACTGCCTCAGATATGGCAGTAATCATTTGTTGGCATTTAATCTAAGAATGGTCACGACTGGCGATTTTGTTAATTTACCCTGAATGTTTGGCAAAATTTTTCATACTCCTCGGCGTTCTGTCCGGACCATACAGAACGAATCAATGCCCCGGCATCACAGAGGGGTTAATGCACTTTGTCTCTCTCACGGCGCGAATCATTTAAACGACAACATCCCCATCACGTCTGGCATTTGTGATGACATCTGCTGACAAGGGTAGGTTCCAGTATCCTCCATCTTGACCTCCTTGCCAACTTAATTACCTTTAATCTAATCAGTCTATTTTCACTTGTTCATACAAAAATTTTCATCGATATAGGCAACAATCTATCGTATATAGCATACATATAGTATGTATGCCATACATATGTGGTATACATATAGTATGTAGCGTATTATGTAGTACCAACTACATACTATATACACATACATTTGGTATACATAGTATATACTACTGCACATGCTGCATACTGCATATAGCGGTATTCCAAGTTGGAAACGGATCCTTTCAGCTCAAACATATACTGCTCGCCACTATCAGCACATTAACCGATGGGCATGGCTTGACAGGCACCTTTGCCAGCTGCTCTTCCCATAACAATCACTCACTTCCATTCAAAGTGCTTCTAAAGCCATAGGTTTTCCAAAAGACTGAACAAACTCTTTTTTGTGTCTTCCCTTCACCATCAAGTGCGACCCTTAACAAGTCGCTGTAAACTTTTGTGTCTTGTCAGATTTCACTAAAAACGTGACATTGGGTTCGGAAAAGCCAATGTGTAAAACATCGCCAAATAAATTTATCAAAGATAGTATAATGAAAAACTGTCGTTTTGTTTGCATTACGCATTTGTTGAAGGGTATCGCGAATTGTGTCTCTGCCGACAAGTAGCGAAGCAATATTCTTTGGATGTGATAGCTACGACTGCATAACTATTACATGGATACTTTGCTATTCTGCAAGGCTGCTATAATAGTCACCATTAAATCGCCTGCACTCTATCATCTGCTGATCGTTGCAAACGTCATAAAATTGGGAGACACATGAGTCAAGCGGGATCAAGTGTACCGCCAAATGTCTATGGAGCTTTGGTGGATTTCAATGCTCCCCATCGACTACTGTGTTGACGAATTAACAACTATCATGCATTAATTGGCATATAGTGAGTTTCATTAGCAAATTTTCTAGTCTGCAGAAGAAGAGCTGTTACAGAGGAATCGTCGAGGTCGGAGCTGGCAGGACCACACCTAACGGTAGCCTAAAGCATATCACTTAATTGCTCATAGATCCTACAGCATTAAGGTTCATTTCTGTTCCCACTTTGGAAATTTTTGTGCACGAGTGATAGCCCTGGTAAGAATGCTTTTGGAAAGCTTCGCCTATGTCTGCTGGTGTGATGGCTATAAATCTCTGCATTTCGCTATTATATGGAAACAAAACTTGTCGTTTCCTGAATAAATGGTTTATTCGGCAAATTTTCTCTCAGCTAAAACTACAAGAATTTAGCAGTTTGGGACACTTACGTACGTTATCATTGGTACTCTGACCTTCCAATCGCAAGTATCAAGATATTATAAGATTTTAGCGAGTAAAGAAATGCACGTATCAAGCCTTGCCATTTAGCGACTTCCATTCACCAAAAGCCAATCTATGTTGAGAGCCATTTGAGCCAGACGTTTATCTACCTACTGCTTCACTAACTGCTCTAAATTTCACACGTTCTGTGGACTAGTACGCATGAATGCCATGGCATGTGAAAAGGATTCGTTAAGGGATTTAAAGTGAAGTGGTGAATTTTTGTTGTGTAATGGACAATTTTATTATATAGAGCCTGGCAATGGGTTGAAATATCCCGCCTTCCAGATCAAAATATAACCTAACTATGATGCGACAGTTTCCTAGACCACTATTATCAGGATGTTCCCCTCCTTAACCACCAACTATATGAGTGCGACTATCACACCAGGCCCTTGTCAATGTCTCCGGCTGCCGATGCTAATTCAAAATCAGATGCTTGGTAAAACAGAAATCTCGTAATAATAACTTCAGCTGCAACTAAGTTTAGAAAGTCCGCAGATAGCTGTTCTCTGCACCCTTCTACTGACTGCATTTGTGTAGTTTTACATAGAGTGTACTCCCTCTATGTACGACGTGGCCCGTTTCGCGGATTCTTTCTGCGTCTTTTATGCCATGTACTGCTGCTGAATATCAGAATGCCTGATTTTTTATCCTTAGCTGCACTCACTGTGAGCGAAGATGAGAGAAATACTACGTTGCTTGGTGCCCTGGTAGCACAAATGGTAGCCAAACCTGTCCGTTTAGTGTCGGGATCACTCCTCACCTCAGTAACAGGTGTCTTTGCCATCAAATCAAACAGTTAAAGGGTATCACCACCTCATCTGTACTTGCATTGTGATTCACTCAGGGAAAATCATTGGACTTGATGATTTCAATGCAACCGAAGTAAAAATTCCCACTTCAGACCACGCTCTGTGTTAATATTTGGACACAAGCCAATGCGACAGACTTTCTCCTTACCACTACAAAAGCAGCGTGTGCATCTGTAGCCCTCAGTCAGCTGCAATAATAAAATCGACCGGCAAATATTTGAGCAAATTTTGGGCAGTTATTCCTGAGTTACCCTACCACCCATTAAAATGACTTATGCTTTAATCATCCCTGCATCAATTTTAGCAAAGAATTGAGGGATTCGGCCTTCCACGAAACGCATTCATCTGCTGCTGAAGCTAATTCAAATCCTAACATTATGTGGTGATGTGAATAATATAGGCGCAATCAGCCTTTATTTAGCCTGGTTAGCCTGTTTTAAATCCAATAATTTTATAAGATTAGCTCCTTCTCCCCTTGTGCTTATATGCTTAAATATCACATCTTATCGTACACAAAACTGGGCAGGCAGCTGTAGTGAGACTAACTAAGCTTACGTCAAAGACCTCTCGCATGAGTACATTTAGAGAATGGACTCCCTGGAGCATTGTAGCAATAAGTTTTCATTTAATGACCTCTTTATTTAGTACGTTATAAAAGTGGTGCACCCTTCACTATCCTGATCCTCGCATAACCCTTTATGAGCACCACGCAATTTTCATTGGAACAAAGAGTTTCTTTGGATTACTACAGCCAGAGAAATGAGAAGGATTAGTTGAAGTGCTGTTACTTACCCTAACGATCTAGTCCTCTAAGGGAATGCACTGAATCGTTTGGAAGCGCGAAGGATGCACTCATAGTTAATAAGAACTAGCCTTATTAAGTAGCGTTAACATTAAGACTTGCAGTATGTCTGAAACCGTTAAGAAGCATACATTGCGCAGTAAATGGGATGCCTATTTTGTGCTGCAGCTTGTAGGTACGAAGTTATAAACGAATCTTTTCCCTTATAGTACTTCATGTAAGTGGTCCTGACGCTGACTTGGAGTAGGTGTCATAGTCTCACAAACCTTCCTAACAAATTTTCATTAAAAGAACTAGATAGCGTCTGCTAGGATCTGTACCATTGGGGTTGACTTTTGGACCTTTAAGTGCCATTTTAACATACTAGGGTCCCCCTTCTATCTGTAAAGCATTCATTAGGAATAGCGTAATCGCATTCTAGCATTAAAATTTACGTTACAATATTTACAGCTGATTTGCTGCGCCAACTTTAATGGAATGCAGGTTTTTTGCCGCTTTTACTAGAAATTCTAACAGCCATCAATTTAGACCAAAAGCAAGACAAAGGGATGAACATTCAAATGAGCCGTTTGATCTAAGATGAATGGCTTAGTTGGTAACTGGTAATCTAAGGGTGTAGCAAAGCACAGAACATTTGTAAATTCGTGGGTACAATTAGAATGCTTATAATACCAATGTCGAATCAGGAGTAGATAAGAGAGACGTAGTTGACAAAGATGTGAGGCTCTGATCAACCGAAGAGATAGAGAGACACAAACCGAAGTGGGAAAGGCTTCTACTATACCAAACAAATACACATCATCTTGCCAATAATGCTTCAACTGCACTAATTATGAAACACTGATCGGGCTAGAACCGCTGTTGATGATCTTGTCTAAGTGACAGAGCCTACAACTCTCACCGCAAGGAAGGCAAAACAGTATCCTAAAAAAAATTATGGATGCTTGCATTCTCCTCTAAGTCGCATTTTGCAACCATCGCTATCTTGGACGTGCCATGTTCGCCAAATAATTGGTACAATTTTCAGAGGAGAGCCACCCATGAAACCGAGTTTCTCTGCTCTCTTCCTTTTGCTTTGCATTGTCTACATTTACGATTCGAAATGCTTGTGATGGCAAAAAGACCCTCACTATGGCTTGCAACTCGGCTGCGTTATGAACACTGTTGCTTGGAAAGTAGGAAAGCATTCTGTAAAAGTTCTGCCCGCGTGCTTTGCGAATGCTTGTGGAGCAAAGATTTCGCAAGCATGAATATGGTTTTGTGCAGACATGTGTGTTAATTTACTTTTTCATTACCGATGTATTAATACGGCCTCTTCATAAAGAAAATACGCCTCCAATCTGGAACTGCCGTGCAAACACTGACAATGCAAACGGCGTTGAGATAGCTGAATAACATGCCAACTACTTCTCAATAAAGACCCCTAGTCTTCTTAGTGCGCAGTTTCACCTAAAAAAGCTGCTCATTAACTAACTGGTGACGAGTTTTTCCGGACTATAATAAATAACAACTTGATATATCATGCCTGTGCATTTAAGGTCGGTAGAAGACACCTACATTTTATTATGTACTTAAACTGAACAAGCAGCATTTTTATAGAGCCAGAGAGTTTCGACTAATTTCCAAGACCATATCACAATTTCTGATCAACGCTACGAACTCTCGTTGATTAAGTGAAATTCGAATGCATGAGAAACCACAAATCTTCTTCGTCATTCAGAGGCGAGAATAAATCATTGCTTAGAGTGTCATTTAAATTCTGTTTGCTTACCCCGTCGTGCCCCTGCGTTTCGCCTACCGCTCAGATGTAAATATGGACGCTCGTCACCATTGCCAATTCCACTTAGCTTTCTGACTGACGCCTTATTCGATTTTTTGCACTCTTCTTCTTTATCGCTAGAGAAAATGTCCCACCAAAGCATCATGCTGATTATTTCTTTGAGTTACGTGCTGCCATGTTTTACTGTCCAAGTTAGCATTCTTGATTTCACCATGTAGGTGATTGTTATGCTTCCTTTAAAAGTAACTAGAATTTTATTAATAAATGGCGTTCGTCTTGTATAAAACCCTTAGCCAACCCTGCTTTTGCCATCGAAATCTATAAAAGATGCAAATGAAGTTTACTAGTTATTATTGGCTAAACAAGCCAACATTGCATTCGCGTGGTAAGCATCACCCATCGCAAGTCATTGCAAGAGCGCGACACAGCACGGGTGAGCAAGATCATTGACTTTTATTTCATTGTATTAGTGGATGAGCTTGGGTGCAGTCACACCGAGACTTTTATTATGCACAAGTGTCCCATATTAATCCATGTGGGTCAAAGGCAACCGAATCATTTAATATTTCATCGCATTCAACAGGGACAGATAAATAGGTGTACGTGCAAGTTATATTTTGCTTTATTGCGCCAACGGCTTAGCCAAATCATTTTTGAGTCCTTTGCAAATTTCTGTGCTGTTGCAAGGAATCGCTGTTGAGACATGTGTTCTGTTAGTGAGCCGTAAGAATGCACACAAACCACTGATTGCTGACACAAAGAGACCACAGGGACCGAGATTCAAAAAAGGTTTTGTTTTAGTTGTCAATCAATTGATTTAGAACCAACAGTTGATATCAGAAAGCTGGCACAAATGTTAGTAGCGATTTCATGCTCACAAAACTACCTGATCAGTTTGCGTTCGTGAAACATGATTCTGTTTTTTATATTTAATGTAACGTTCGGCTCTGGTCTTTTGCCAGAGTCAATAGTCGACTGCACGTTTCTAAGTTCAGGTCCGGTTTTAAGTTGTAAACGCTCCGAATAGCCATTAAGCTGTACTGCGACAAATCTATGGAGGCTATTTGGAGTCAATTAATGAGCTTAGTCATACTGAGCGATTTGATGGCTTTCATGTACAGGTGCAGATTACTTTGGCTGCGGTTGCTGAATTTCTTATTAAAACCAAAGTGTGTGGTTGGTGGTGCTTATCATTGCCACCAGCCACGAGGCGCTATCAAAATCGGAGTTTCCCGTGAGAACAGCACTATACAAAGCAGCGGATCAATCTGTCCCAGCAAGCGAAAGAAGATGCCCTATCGTCTTTGCCATTGCCTTTGATAATGTTATGATGGTTAGCATTTCTTCACAACTGGAAAGCTTGAACTTATTCGATTGACTTGAATCAGCGAATTATTACCGTCACCAGACTAGAGCGAGTTTGTGCTATGCTTCAGATGGCCTAGGGGTTCATACACCACAGCAATTGACCCAAGCAGGGCACTTAGATTCCTCAGCAGCATCAGCATACTCATAGACAAAGATGAGAGGCCGATATCGCCTCAAAGCTTTTAAAATAAACCACTGGCAGGCATGGCTGTCAGTCATTTTTATGATCCACGTCAGCCGTAAAAGTGCTCAATTCTATCTCTCCTCGGTTGGCATTGAGGGAATAGAGTCACCATGGCAAGTAGAATTGTTAATATCAAGGGTTGAATGCGCAATTGAACAAAACGCCAGCTTCATACCTCAAACACTACCAACCTATTCCTCCTGACCACTTTATCCCAATCCGAAGGCTCATTCTGCCTGATGTCGTCAGCGTGATGACCAGCCACCCCATGATAATTGTTTGCACTTCATTTGTATGGCGAAGGAGTTACCTTTCAACGGTTGTTCTTATATATCATAGAGCGTCACCCTCTCTTCTAGCACCACCCGCTTGATCAGCGCTACATGCAGGCAGACAAAATGCGCAGGAAATTACTGCGTAACAAAGACTAGCCCAATGTCACCCTATGTCACCGAGCGTTTGCATTAAGTGATTACCCATGGTCGATGCAGGTGTAAAGAAAGTGCTCCACTAATGATAGCTACCAATGCTTAAACATACAATTCAAACAAAATTAGCTTGAACTTAGGCTAGAGTCCTGTGGTCAGCAAAACTAAGTCATCTTCCAAATTATGGTAGGCTTATCATTGAGTCAGACACTGCCAGCTCATTTTAGTTGAAGCCCTATTTAAAATGCGAGAAGTGTAGGTTTCCTATCATATCTTCCTTTATTGGGGTCGACACTTTTTTTTGGTTTTCCTTTTCACTCTTGATGCACATTTCCAACTTAGGTGACAAAGTGAACAGGTCAAGTCAATTCGCATTAAATCGAATCCGTCTTGTCTTTTCCACACCTTGACTCCCATAAGGGTTCAAAAATATTTGCACTGTATTGAGCTTAATGAAGTAGTGCCCTGATTAGTCAGCAAAGTATATAAAGTAAAGGAATTTCCCGAATAACTAAGTGCATTTTCGCTTAGCACTTCTTGTAAAGTGTGCACACCGCACCTTAATGTGGTACAAAGGAAATCGTTACTGCTTCCTTCATTGGTGGTAAACACCTTCTAAAGCATCAGCTGATTAAGATGTAGAAATGTCTTCAGATGGGCAAAAAGTCATGACCGTAAAAGCCATGGTAAGGCAGAGGAGGCGTGGTTGCCGGGATGAATGGAGGGAAAAGTAGGGGAGAGGGCAGTAGCACACTTTTCAATTGGATTATGCTAGTGCAACTGGTAATGATGTAGTGACCGTGTGTTCATACTCGCTTTTCTCCAAATCTCATGCAACGGCTTTGAAATGTTCAATTTGGGGTGAGTTTCTTGCCTCTGGCACAGTGTACCTATTAGAATGTCGCTAACTACAATTATGGGCAAATTTATGTTGACAGCCCTAAGAAGACTTAATCTTAGGCTGTCAGCACGGGATTAACTTGTGAATGGAGCTGAGGGGCGGTGATGCTGGTCAGAGAGCAGTCTGGCAATTAATCGCCCCCACATGCTTATAGACAAAGAAGTAGAAGCGGGTGAATCCAAATCGCTGGCCAGATCATCGACAATAATACACGGAATAAACTCTAGGCAGCAGGAAACCAAACAGATTATAATCCGCATCGCTGACGTGTTTGTCCTTCCATCGCAACAGAAAAACCTGTTGCCGAAAGACATGAGGCGCACTTTCGAGAAATTGCAAATTTGTCTGACGATCGCCGTTGTGCAGTTGTGACTGACGCAAGCCGGAGAAAGGTGACAGCGGGGGATTGCTGCGTGAGATAAACATTTTAACCTTAGCCCAGCATACCTCATTCTTCCCCTTGACCTCGTGTCCCATCCCAAACTCGCTTATTACTTAAGTCAGGCGGATTTCTGTTGCATTCTCGACAACATGCATGGGCTTGGCGGATTTTGCGGGAACCTAATCTGCTAAGTTAATTTTGACCTAGCTTTTCTGTTAACAGGCTATACCTAACAAACAATCATCGGGGAATCTGAAAAGAACAGCAAGTTGGTAATAAAACGAAACGCATCTTTCTAAAAACAAAAAGTCAAAAGCATGTTTTGCTTATGTGGTGTATGCTTCAATTCTCACCTTCTAGTTTACAATTTTTGCACGCACGTTAGGCGCTAAAACCCGCTAATCAAGCCCAAGCGTGTTTCATGTGCATCGCAAAAGATAGGTGTTTGTCAGTCCCTCTTCGAGGTTTCATTTTAAGCTATCCAACGTTTCTCGCTCATGTCAATTTCGCCACTTACATTACTGACAGCCGACTGACATTGGTGGACATTATTTGCGTCTAACCGTTTTACAAACCCAAATTAACCCAGATTCAAACTAGGGCGATTTTTTGCTACACCTGCCTGATATCTATCAACCACGGGGTGGCAACAAAACATTCGAAAATCAATTTGTTCAATTGGCCAAATTTTGTGAAAAAGGATTTGACCAAAGTCAGAAGCGGCTCATTAAACAGCGAAGTTTATAATTCTAGCCCACAGATAAAGTCAAGATTGGTATTTTACAAACGGTAGCGTTAATATAATTTTTCCTCCAATATTTGCCGACAGATTTCGCATTATCTTGCAGTGGAAGATTAGGCACTCTCATTTTTGTCTGCATTTTTGAGACGGTATTCCATGGGATCGAATGCAGCGCCCAGAAGTTGAAGGCGCAACAGGTTCATGGCAGCTCTTTCGGTGGGATGCTGCTGTTCAGCGTAAGGCAGCACTACAGCCAGGCGGTCAAACGCAAACTCGCAGATAAAGCAACGGTAATCTTTGTTGTGCTGTTCTTCTGTACGACACCCTTGCTGCACTTTGAGCTTAGGGGTATGGGAAGGCTCTACGTTCTCAGGATTTCTGGACTATTCCACTAATTTCGGACTTGATTCCAGCAGTAGGGTTGCATCTTAAATAAAGAACGTATAAAGTGTAAACTATTAACAATCGGACCTCACCTATGTGTGCCATTTTTGCGATTCGCTGCTTCTGAAAGTGAGCAAAAACCCTCGAGGCAACGCCTACAGAATTAGAACTTCCATTTACCATGACGCGAGAGGTGTTGATATATCTCATCCAAGTTGTTATGCTCTTCATCGCACGCAGTACACTTGTATCCACCATCAGTCTTCCTTTCATCTTTTGAAGTAAAACAATTCAAGGAGTTATACAACTTGCACAAAAATGGAAGAATTTCTTTTTGGAGAAGTAATAGCGCTTCAACTAGCATATTTTTGTACAATATACTATTCGCTTCAAGTGGGTTGGTCTTGACAGGCTTAACACTAAAGATGCGTACGGAACAAATCCGTAAGGCACCTTAGCTGCCATCCTCGATCAGCTACAATGGAGTTCATGATAGCATTTCCATCGGGGACATATTTTAGCCAGGAATCATTGTTTACAAGCATCTCCTAACATGCGGTTAATAGCAAGACACGCACTTCTCTATCCCTGCAATGACCCGTATCTCGTCGTCGGGGTTGATAATAAGTGCTTCAAAATATCCTTCTCTCTCCTTCTATCTTCTCGTTAAAACTTATGATTGGGGCATCTAGGGCCGTAAATTGCTGATCTGGATTTTCCTCTAAACCTTTGAAAGTCCATGAAACCCTTATGCACAACCATAAAGCATCTTTTATTTAGCATAGTTATACTGTCTTCGTGTCTCAATGTTGGCTCATTTTCTTTGAGCTTTAACGAACAAACATCATTTCCGACTTTCGTAAAGCCGACCCTTTGGGCCGACCTCACTCATGGAGCGCATATTTGTTCTATTTAAGGTGGTTCAATGCCAATGGTTACACGGCCAAACACTAGCATGCAAAACAAAACACCTGAAATGCTCTTGAACTTATCAAGCTAAAAAATTTGAAAGTTAGTGCCAATAACCTGCTTCGACTGATTATCTGTAAGCTCCACTAGAAAAATTAGAGGTTGCAATGTTTGTGGCAAATGGAGGGATTTGTACTAGCGCGCATGCTCAATTTCTTTTCTTTTGCGTTAAGTGAGATGAAGGTATTATGTCTACAGCAATTCACCTGTCCTTTGGTCTCCATTGCATACCGATTCCAAGTTTCAAAGGTCTAATTGTGTTGCAAACAGCCCTAAATAAGCCGTTATGATAACCCTCTGTTCGGACCCATCGCATCTCGGTTGGCTAATGAACTCACTGGCCCACCGAACCCAAGTCTACCTACGCTTGTACAACTATTGCACTGTGAGATATTTCGACCCTTCCTTTCAAAGGCGCGAATGAAATGGTCCAAGCGTGCCATCCTGATTCCACTTACAGTTAGGATTTTGGCAAAGTGTTCTTTTGCGAAAGGCTGAACTGCGTCATGCCAAGTAAAACCCTACTAAGACCTTAAGGCTGCAGTCATTCTTTATCAGCTTTGCCTTCCTAAATGCAAACTACAACACGGTAAAGAACGGACCTATAAAAGCTATTAGTCAATACGTGTTACAAGGAGTGTGTTGTGCCATGTGTGTTATATGACTCGGCTCCTCAACTGACATTGACGCTTGTATTTGTGTAACACAAAATATATTTTCACTCTCCCTACAAAAACAACATTTTTCAGAAGGTCAATTATTGGTTATAAGGCTTTCCTTTGTGTCTAGTTAAGAATATTGCACCGTCCACCTGTACTTCCCAGTTTTTCGCTGCTATGCGGCAAAATACGGCCAGTATGAATTCTGCATCAAATGCGTTGCTACGCACGTAGCGCTATCTCAACAAATGCTTTGATTTCCGTTTACATGTTCTTAAATTCACTTTTGGCATTTTGTATGAAAATGTTGGTTTTACTTAAACGCTTACATTCTTTTAACAATGAAGCTTGTCGCCTTAAGTTCAAAGGATTCTAGTTATCAAGAGACAATCAATAATAAGCCTTGACGCAGGCTATTTCTGTCTGTAACTTCTGAGCTCTCAAAGCGCGATTGAGACAGGATTGTCTAGGAAACCGCAAGTCTTCTATGACCTTGAGGGGCGAGAGCTAATTGGCCATAGTTGCTCCATTAACCACCCGCTTAACGTTGGCTGCTCTTCGTTAGTGACATCGTCCCTCATTTTAATTTAAGCAATCCTGTGATGCAGTGTACCAACGTACCCGCTGCTACGCAGATTGAGAATACTCGGCCAGTTCCAGGCCTTGCCCTGAAGTATTGATTCTCATTCAGCAAACATTTTTGACCTTGTGAGACGCATTGACTAGCAGCTTTTGATAAGTCCGTTTTTCGCTGAGTTGTAGTTTGCATTCAAAAGTTAAAGCTGATAAATAATGATTACATCTTTGATGTGTTTAGCAGGGATTCACTTATCATGGTTCTGTTTAGCAATCCGTTAAGAGAGCGCATTGCCGCAATTTTATTCACAAGTGAGATCAGTGTGTCAAGCTTTAACTGATCCATTTGTAACTTTGATAAGAAGGGTTTAAATCTTTCGGAGCATAACGCTTACATAAACGTGGGTGGACTTGCATCATTAAAGACTAGTACGCAAAATTAGAGCATTAAATTGCATCCAGTTATAATGCGCAAGAAGCCAAACAGACCCGAAATGACGGATTACCAAAACTGTTTCATAGTGTCAATAGCCTATTTCTACTGACCGTTACTAGTAGGGCTTGTATTTTAGTTGATTAATGAACCGTTCAACACATTTCGTGCAGATTTTGGGAATTAAAGTACAACAATGTTACCAATGAATCCGCATGCGAATGTAAAGCAACAAATGAAAGCCTCTTGAATTCGAGAACATTCAGAAAAACAATGCTGCTGCAAGTAGCCTACTCCTCTGCATAATTTTTGGACACGAAGTTTAGATTGCATCGCTAGTTATTTAACTGTCTCTAATGCCTTCAATATCTACAGTTATGACTGATATTACTCCAAATTGAAGTGCCTGTCAAGCAGCCAATCAAGGAAATGGCTCTAAGTTGCTTTTAAAAAGCCATTATCAATTAAATCTTAAAAAGAACATGTTTTTAGACGTCCGCATTGGTTCTGACTCTTCCAAGGTGGTTTATTAATGGATCCGCTAACATATCAACCCTATGTTCATAGACTCTGATGCATTCGTTAGGCAGGGAAGGATTCTTGTCCTTCTTACTAAAGCCACAAAAAGATTGGCTATAGTTTAACCTTTTGAATTTGCTTATATTTAGAATAGCATTGCATCGCTAACATTGCATGATGACTTGGCAAGGCCGTATTTAGCATAAGCTGCTAGTCAATGCATGTCGCAAGGAGTGTGCCAGGTGAATACAAAAGTATTTGTGGTTTGGGGCTTTAAATGGAGTTTTGAAACTTAAGGGTAAGATTTGGGAGCAGATGAGTATCCTCAGCATTTCATGCAGTAGGTGCGCCCTGACATCCCTAAACCTCAAGGAATGCATGCTGTTTCCCAAAATTATTGCGCATTCTTTTTGAGATGTAGCTAGCAAAATAAAATATTGTTATAAATTTTTTTTGTGGATCGAGCTCTTCTGCAGAGCTAACATTCACGTTGATTTAGAAAATGAGGTACAGGCTCCGCTTGTCTTTTTACATTAAGGTCGCATTAACTATACTGCAAAAAGATTTGCTTAGATTTCATAGGGTGTACTAATTTGATGTAAGATTTTTCGGTCATTCAGAATTAAAACCAATTTCTTCAAGAAGCTTGACTACTACCATTAGTTGGTCAGAAAAGTAATTTTGGCTTGGTACCTGTACTAATTAGCCAAGCGTTCGTGAAGCGTCCCATGACTTTGTAGGATTACAGGTTTTGTAATGCTTCTGAACCCTTTATAAACAGCCCTATACGCTGCTTTTTCTAGAGTGGCTTAATGGAGTGGACAGGATACATCAAGACCTATGTTTTTACTGACAGGCGCTCAACCGTATTTGAAACGTTTTAGACATTGTCGCTGCTTAAAACCTCAATCACGCATTGAGGTTGAAGTTTTCTGCATATGCTAGAAGTCATGGCTATGATGTTCTTTTCCAAACGGCACCACAACTATTGCCTGCCGTCAACTTTGTTAGCAGTGTGTGGGTCATGCCCATCCATACGACAAAAGATGCCCAAGAGCAGCAGTTCACCTTAGGAACTTGCCATCTCAGTCGTACTTGCAAAATGAAGACTTCACCTGGACGCTTCATACAGCAATCGGGATTAAACAGAAGCTCAATATAACATCTTTACCCAGGTATCAGGCTTAAAGTAAGCCTTTTACTTCATAAAGTATGCTATCATCACTATTTGATAGACCATGGTGTAAAAATTATTTACCGGTAAAGACACGCATTAATGATCATTCAAAAATGCTAGAACTACTTAATTTTGCTGGCAGAAATTCGGTAAAATGAAATCTAAAAGCAATGCTGGTCCTTTCGCTGAATAGGCCACTACTTGATCAATTAGCTTGAAAATGTTTATTTTAGGTACAATTTTCTAACAGGTGAGTAAAATGGTGGCAGATCAACTGGCAGTTGATCCAATTACAATCTAGCTGGATTCGTACCTTGACGAGATTTCATATTTCTCTAAGTTGTTTCGGGAAAGGGAAATACAAAATCACCCACGTTAGCAAACCTTGAATTAATATGCCTTCTTTCTCCAATAATTTTGCTTTTCATTTATTTATAATAAAGTGAAATGAGGAGATGAGTCCCCAAACATCATGCAATTTAGATGGAATAATGTTTAACAAATAACTGCAGATAAACACGTAAAGCCATTTTTGCTCTTGAAAGATAATTCTGCATCATCACAAGAAGCTCAGTGTTTTAAAAGGCGACCGATATGGTCAAATGCGTTCTCGGTTAAGAGGACACCGCTTGCGAAAATTGGGCAAAATATGAGGAAGAATCTATAGAGTGGCAGCTTGCATACCTGGCACATGGTCCATTAAAGCAAACTATTCGCAGAACTGGAGAACTCTGCAAGCACTAGTAAGTTATTTCTAGGAATCATAATGCAAAAAATGCACAAAAAAATCAGCCATGCTCTAGTCATTCCATCATCAAGGCAGTTTTACCTAATTTTTGATGTCTGGGTACCACCAAGACAGCTGTGGTGTTAAAACTATTTTTACAAACGTCGAAGGTGTGGACAGTAGTCCTTTTTTCGTTCAGGTAGAATTGAATGCGCAGTATTGTAAGCGCTGTACAACCGAATTCACTTCTTGTTAGGTTGTGCTTGATTGCACCTTCAATCTCGCGTTATAACTAAGATGATTGACATACTAGTGGCAAGGTTTATGTAGTGCCCGATGCTCTTCTGCCAAGACGCTCGATTTTAAAGCTACATGCAAGCCGAAGTATGCATAAATACCATTTCATGACGTATGAGTTCAGCCAGGCTCTCATGAGATTTTATAACACTGTAAATGGGGTTCCGTCCATTGTAAGAGGTATGCCTGAATCTTCGTCTCTTCATGGCTCATCAACGCTATATCAGTGCTTTTCATGCGACTAAAATCAAAAGTTGTGCACTGTAAAACGATTTGTGGTCTCAAAGAATCGCACTTTTTAATGTATCATCAGATAAATGGTCACTTATCTATGTTTCGAGCTTGTGTACAACGAATGTCGCATAACTTCATTTGGAAGATCAGCTGCTAAAATGCCTACTAGAAGGTCGGACACGTCGAATCATGCTGCAAGCACCACTCAAGGGAATTCGTCTAAGATTTTCTTCCGTGTTCCATGTGACATGATTTGATGGGAAATGTACAGCAGCTGCACGACGTTATGGGCCCGTGTGAGGATTAAAAGCAATCTCCGTCATTGCTGTCCCTCACGAGGTGACAAGCGGCACTCGCTTTTGAGGAGAAGTCTTCACATAAATTTATTACAAACCCATCTTCTGCAGAGGAAATCTTAATTTTACCTGGCAAATTTGATCTCTAGTGTTTCCTTGGAATGCAGGAAATCCCCCTCACNGTCCTTCCATCGCAACAGAAAAGCCTGTTGCCGAAAGACATGAGGCGCACTTTCGAGAAATTGCAAATTTGTCTGACGATCGCCGTTGTGCAGTTGTGACTGACGCAAGCCGGAGAAAGGTGACAGCGAGGGATTGCTGCGTGAGATAAACATTTTAACCTTAGCCCAGCATACCTCATTCTTCCCCTTGACCTCGTGTCCCATCCCAAACTCGCTTATTACTTAAGTCAGGCGGATTTCTGTTGCATTCTCGACAACATGCATGGGCTTGGTGGATTTTACGGGAACCTAATCTGCTAAGTTAATTTTGACCTAGCTTTTCTGTTAACAGGCTATACCTAACAAACAATCATTGGGGAATCTGAAAAGAACAGCAAGTTGGTAATAAAACGAAACGCATCTTTCTAAAAACAAAAAGTCAAAAGCATGTTTTGCTTATGTGGTGTATGCTTCAATTCTCACCTTCTAGTTTACAATTTTTGCACGCACGTTAGGCGCTAAAACCCGCTAATCAAGCCCAAGCGTGTTTCATGTGCATCGCAAAAGATAGGTGTTTGTCAGTCCCTCTTCGAGGTTTCATTTTAAGCTATCCAACGTTTCTCGCTCATGTCAATTTCGCCACTTACATTACTGACAGCCGACTGACAATGGTGGACATTATTTGCGTCTAACCGTTTTACAAACCCAAATTAACCCAGATTCAAACTAGGGCGATTTTTTGCTACACCTGCCTGATATCTATCAACCACGGGGTGGCAACAAAACATTCGAAAATCAATTTGTTCAATTAGCCAAGTTTTGTGAAAAAGGATTTGACCAAAGTCAGAAGCGGCTCATTAAACAGCGCAGTTTATAATTCTAGCCCACAGGTAAAGTCAAGATTGGTATTTTACAAACGGTAGCGTTAATATAATTTATCCTCCAATATTTGCCGACAGATTTCGCATTATCTTGCAGTGGAAGATTAGGCACTCTCATTTTTGTCTGCATTTTTGAGACGGTATTCCATGGGATCGAATGCAGCGCCCAGAAGTTGAAGGCGCAACAGGTTCATGGCAGCTCTTTCGGTGGGATGCTGCTGTTCAGCGTAAGGCAGCACTACAGCCAGGCGGTCAAACGCAAACTCGCAGATAAAGCAACGGTAATCTTTGTTGTGCTGTTCTTCTGTACGACACCCTTGCTGCACTTTGAGCTTAGGGGTATGGGAAGGCTCTACGTTCTCAGGATTTCTGGACTATTCCACTAATTTCGAACTTGATTCCAGCAGTAGGGTTGCATCTTAAATAAAGAACGTATAAAGTGTAAATTATTAACAATCGGACCTCACCTATGTGTGCCATTTTTGCGATTCGCTGCTTCTGAAAGTGAGCAAAAACCCTCGAGGCAACGCCTACAGAATTAGAACTTCCATTTACTATGACGCGAGAGGTGTTGATATATCTCATCCAAGTTGTTATGCTCTTCATCGCACGCAGTACACTTGTATCCACCATCAGTCTTCCTTTCATCTTTTGAAGTAAAACAATTCAAGGAGTTATACAACTTGCACAAAAATGGAAGAATTTCTTTTTGGAGAAGTAATAGCGCTTCAACTAGCATATTTTTGTATAATATACTATTCGCTTCAAGTGGGTTGGTCTTGACAGGCTTAACACTAAAGATGCGTACGGAACAAATCCGTAAGGCACCTTAGCTGCCCTCCTCGATCAGCTACAATGGGGTTCATGATAGCATTTCCATCGGGGACATATTTTAGCCAGGAATCATTGTTTACAAGCATCTCCTAACATGCGGTTAATAGCAAGACACGCACTTCTCTATCCCTGCAATGACCAGTATCTCGTCGTCGGGGTTGATAATAAGTGCTTCAAAATATCCTTCTCTCTCCTTCTAGCTTTTCGTTAAAACTTATGATTGGGGCATCTAGGGCCGTGAATTGCTGATCTGGATTTTCCTCTAAACCTTTGAAAGTCCATGAAACCCTTATGCACAACCATAAAGCATCTTTTATTTAGCATAGTTATACTGTCTTCGTGTCTCAATGTTGGCTCATTTTCTTTGAGCTTTAACGAACAAACATCATTTCCGACTTTCGTAAAGCCGACCCTTTGGGCCGACCTCACTCATGGAGCGCATATTTGTTCTATTTAAGGTGATTCAATGCCAATGGTTACACGGCCAAACACTAGCATGCAAAACAAAACACCTGAAATGCTCTTGAACTTACCAGCTAAAAAAATTTGAAAGTTAGTGCCAATAACCTGCTTCGACTGATTATCTGTAAGCTCCACTAGAAAAATTAGAGGTTGCAATGTTTGTGGCAAATGGAGGGATTTGTACTAGCGCGCATGCTCAATTTCTTTTCTTTTGCGCTAAGTGAGATGAAGGTATTATGTCTACAGCAATTCACCTGTCCTTTGGTCTCCATTGCATACCGATTCCAAGTTTCAAAGGTCTAATTGTGTTGTAAACAGCCCTAAATAAGCCGTTATGATAACCCTCTGTTCGGACCCATCGCATCTCGGTTGGCTAATGAACTCAGTGGCCCACCGAACCCAAGTCTACCTACGCTTGTACAACTATTGCACTGTGAGATATTTCGACCCTTCCTTTCAAAGGCGCAAATGAAATGGTCCAAGCGTGCCATCCTGATTCCACTTACAGTTAGGATTTTGGCAAAGTGTTCTTTTGCGAAAGGCTGAACTGCGTCATGCCAAGTAAAACCCTACTAAGACCTTAAGGCTGCAGTCATTCTTTATCAGCTTTGCCTTCCTAAATGCAAACTACAACACGGTAAAGAACGGACCTATAAAAGCTATTAGTCAATACGTGTTACAAGGAGTGTGTTGTGCCATGTGTGTTATATGACTCGGCTCCTCAACTGACATTGACGCTTGTATTTGTGTAACACAAAATATATTTTCACTCTCCCTACAAAAAACAACATTTTTCAGAAGGTCAATTATTGGTTATAAAGCTTTCCTTCGTGTCTGGTTAAGATTATTGCGCCGTCCACCTATACTTCCCAGTTTTTTGCTGCTATGCGGCAAAATACGGCCAGTATGAATTCTGCATCAAATGCGTTGCTACGCACGTAGCGCTATCTCAACAAATGCTTTGATTTCCGTTTACATGTTCTTAAATTCACTTTTGGCATTTTGTATGAAAATGTTGGTTTTACTTAAACGCTTACATTCTTTTAACAATGAAGCTTGTCGCCTTAAGTTCAAAGGATTCTAGTTATCAAGAGACAATCAATAATAAGCCTTGACGCAGGCTATTTCTGTCTGTAACTTCTGAGCTCTCAAAGCGCGATTGAGACAGGATTGTCTAGGAAACCGCAAGTCTTCTATGACCTTGAGGAGCGAGAGCTAATTGGCCGTAGTTGCTCCATTAACCACCCGCTTAACGTTGGCTGCTCTTCGTTAGTGACATCGTCCCTCATTTTAATTTAAGCAATCCTGTGATGCAGTGTACCAACGTACCCGCTGCTACGCAGATTGAGAATACTCGACCAGTTCCAGGCCTTGCCCTCAAGTATTGATCCTCATTCAGCAAACATTTTTGACCTTGTGAGACGCATTGACTAGCAGCTTTTGATAAGTCCGTTTTTCGCTGAGTTGTAGTTTGCATTCAAAAGTTAAAGCTGATAAATAATGATTACATCTTTGATGTGTTTAGCAGGGATTCACTTATCATGGTTCTGTTTAGCAATCCGTTAAGAGAGTGCATTGCCGCAATTTTATTCACAAGTGAGATCAGTGTGTCAAGCTTTAACTGATCCATTTGTAACTTTGATAAGAAGGGTTTAAATCTTTCGGAGCATAACGCTTACATAAACGTGGGTGGACTTGCATCATTAAAGACTAGTACGCAAAATTAGAGCATTAAATTGCATCCAGTCATAATGCGCAAGAAGCCAAACAGACCCGAAATGACGGATTACCAAAACTGTTTCATAGTGTCAATAGCCTATTTCTACTGACCGTTACTAGTAGGGCTTGTATGTTAGTTGATTAATGAACCGTTCAACACATTTCGTGCAGATTTTGGGAATTAAAGTACAACAATGTTACCAATGAATCCGCATGCGAATGTAAAGCAACAAATGAAAGCCTCTTGAATTCGAGAACATTCAGAAAAACAATGCTGCTGCAAGTAGCCTACTCCTCTGCATAATTTTTGGACACGAAGTTTAGATTGCATCGCTAGTTATTTAACTGTCCCTAATGCCTTCAATATCTACAGTTATGACTGATATTACTCCAAATTGAAGTGCCTGTCAAGCAGCCAATCAGGGAAATGGCTCTAAGTTGCTTTTAAAAAGCCCTTATCAATTGAATCTTTAAAAGAACATGTTTTTGGACATCCGCATTGGTTCTGACTCTTCCAAGGTGGTTTATTAATGGATCCGCTAACATATCAACCCTATGTTCATAGACTCTGGTGCATTCGTTAGGCAGGGAAGGATTCTTGTCCTTCTTACTAAAGCCACAAAAAGATTGGCTATAGTTTAACCTTTTGAATTTGCTTATATTTAGAATAGCATTGCATCGCTAACTTTGCATGATGACTTGGCAAGGCCGTATTTAGCATAAGCTGCTAGTCAATGCATGTCGCAAGGAGTGTGCCAGGTGAATACAAAAGTATTTGTGGTTTGGGGCTTTAAATGGAGTTTTGAAACTTAAGGGTAAGATTTGGGAGCAGATGAGTATCCTCAGCATTTCATGCAGTAGGTGCGCCCTGACATCCCTAAACCTCAAGGAATGCATGCTGTTTCCCAAAATTATTGCGCATTCTTTTTGAGATGTAGCTAGCAAAATAAAATATTGTTATAAATTTTTTTTGTGGATTGAGCTCTTCTGCAGAGCTAACATTCACGTTGATTTAGAAAATGAGGTACAGGCTCCGCTTGTCTTTTTACATTAAGGTCGCATTAACTATACTGCAAAAAGATTTGCTTAGATTTCATAGGGTGTACTAATTTGATGTAAGATTTCTCGGTCATTCAGAATTAAAACCAATTTCTTCAAGAAGCTTGACTACTACCATTAGTTGGTCAGAAAAGTAATTTTGGCTTGGTACCTGTACTAATTAGCCAAGCGTTCGTGAAGCGTCCCACGACTTTGTAGGATTACAGGTTTTGTAATGCTTCTGAACCCTTTATAAACAGCCCTATACGCTGCTTTTTCTAGAGTGGCTTAATGGAGTGGACAGGATACATCAAGACCTATGTTTTTACTGACAGGCGCTCAACCGTATTTGAAACGTTTTAGACATTGTCGCTGCTTAAAACCTCGATCACGCATTGAGGTTGAAGTTTTCTGCATATGCTAGAAGTCATGGCTATGATGTTCTTTTCCAAACGGCACCACAACTATTGCCTGCCGTCAACTTTGTTAGCAGTGTGTGGGTCATGCCCATCCATACGACAAAAGATGCCCAAGAGCAGCAGTTCACCCTAGGAACTTGCCATCTCAGTCATACGTGCAAAATGAAGACTTCACCTGGACGCTTCATACAGCAATCGGGATTAAACAAAAGCTCAATATAACATCTTTACCCAGGTATCAGGCTTAAAGTAAGCCTTTTACTTCATAAAGTATGCTATCATCACTATTTGATAGACCATGGTGTAAAAATTATTTACCGGTAAAGACACGCATTAATGATCATTCGAAAATGCTAGAACTACTTAATTTTGCTGGCAGAAATTCGGTAAAATGAAATCTAAAAGCAATGCTGGTCCTTTCGCTGAATAGGCCACTACTTGATCAATTAGCTTGAAAATGTTTATTTTAGGTACAATTTTCCAACAGGTGAGTAAAATGGTGGCAGATCAACTGGCAGTTGGTCCAATTACAATCTAGCTGGATTCGTACCTTGACGAGATTTCATATTTCTCTAAGTTGTTTCGGGAAAGGGAAATACAAAATCACCCACGTTAGCAAACCTTGAATTAATATGCCTTCTTTCTCCAATAATTTTGCTTTTCATTTATTTATAATAAAGTGAAATGAGGAGATGAGTTCCCAAACATCATGCAATTTAGATGGAATAATATTTAACAAATAACTGCAGATAAACACGTAAAGCCATTTTTGCTCTTGAAAGATAATTCTGCATCATCACAAGAAGCTCAGTGTTTTAAAAGGCGACCGATATGGTCAAATGCGTTCTCGGTTAAGATGACACCCCTCGCGAAAATTGGGCAAAATACAAGGAAGAATCTATAGAGTGGCAGCTTGCATACCTGGCACATGGTCCATTAAAGCAAAATATTCGCAGAACTGGAGAACTCTGCAAGCACTAGTAAGTTATTTCTAGGAATCATAATGCAAAAATGCACAAAAAAATCAGCCATGCTCTAGTCATTCCATCATCAAGGCAGTTTTACCTACTTTTTGATGTCTGGGTACCACCAAGACAGCTGTGGTGTTAAAACTATTTTTACAAACGTCGAAGGTGTGGACAGTAGTCCTTTTTTCGCTCAGGTAGAATCGAATGCGCAGTATTGTAAGCGCTGTACAACCGAATTCACTTCTTGTTAGGTTGTGCTTGATTGCACCTTCAATCTCGCGTTATAACTAAGATGATTGACATACTAGTGGCAAGGTTTATGTAGTGCCCGATGCTCTTCTGCCAAGACGCTCGATTTTAAAGCTACATGCAAGCCGAAGTATGCATAAATACCATTTCATGACGTATGAGTTCAGCCAGGCTCTCATGAGATTTTATAACACTGTAAATGGGGTTCCGTCCATTGTAAGAGGTATGCCTGAATCTTCGTCTCTTCATGGCTCATCAACGCTATATCAGTGCTTTTCATGCGACTAAAATCAAAAGTTGTGCACTGTAAAACGATTTGTGGTCTCAAAGAATCGCACTTTTTAATGTATCATCAGATGAATGGTCACTTATCTATGTTTAGAGCTTGTGTACAACGAATGTCGTATAACTTCATTTGGAAGATCAGCTGCTAAAATGCCTACTAGAAGGTCGGACACGTCGAATCATGCTGCAAGCACCACTCAAGGGAATTCGTCTAAGATTTTCTTCCGTGTTCCATGTGACATGATTTGATGGGAAATGTACAGCAGCTGCACGACGTTATGGGCCCGTGTGAGGATTAAAAGCAATCTCCGTCATTGCTGTCCCTCACGAGGTGACAAGCGGCACTCGCTTTAGAGGAGAAGTCTTCACATAAATTTATTACAAACCCATCTTCTGCAGAGGAAATCTTAATTTTACCTGGCAAATTAAATCTCTAGTGTTTCCTTGGAATGCAGGAAATCCCCCTCACTAAATTTGGTTAAACGACCGCTTAGATCTTATAGCAATGATTGACTGCTACAGAACTCAATATCACACAGCAGAATACAAGATAAAGATTAATAGCACCGCGTGGGCAGTCACGTTCATTTGCACCATGCGGTGGGATTCTTGACACCAGTGATGATCCTGTCATTATAGATCAGTTGCCTGGAATTCCCAAAAAATCTTGCATTCTGGACTAGAAACATTTAAACTTCTTTCTCCAGGCAATGCTTGTGTATTCAGGAGTAAAGAAGCTTAATAAAGAAAGGCGTGTATTTCGACCAGATGAGAAACTTATGCACAAGAAGAGAGCAATAGACACTACTTGGGCCACAAAGTACAGGTAGGTGCCTATCGCGCATGTAAATATTATAGGCGACGGTGACTAGCAAAGCGTTGAAGTTGAGCCTTTTCTTACCTACAGGGACTCTAATGGAATGATAATAAAGTGGGCTCTACTTGCCAGCTGCCACTTTCTTCCACTTGGCGTCTCTGAATAAATCAAGGCGATTTCCACCACCAATTTTCAGGCGCTTTTTGTGATTGTGTGTAGGACAGGCTTTGAAGAATTCGTATAGAGGTGTAAACACCTTTGGCGAATAACGAACTGCCTTCGTCATGATTGCCAATTTATCATTTATCTCGGGTGCCGTGAAGAGGGTGCTCCGATGAAGTCTGTCTTGTTAAGAGGTCTTACATCTCAAGACACGTTTGGCAAACGACCCGTCGTTCGATTACTTAATGATTCACGCCCATGGAGTGATTGCGACTAAGTAAGGAGATGCAACATCTACTCCTCAGGAAACAGGATTCTGTTGATTTGCCCGAGGAGTCGATATTGTCTCTACTCAACCGTTTTGATCCCATGAATGTAAATCATCAACTGACCGACATGTGCCGAACGCGCTGCTGTTCCGTTATGACTGAACAAAGGATCGTCTTTTAGATGTGTCTCGAGAAGTGAGTTCTCCTAAAAAGACAGGCTCATTCAGAGCAACCTACTTCACGGCACATGAGATGGAGAATAAGCTGTACGACGTTAGGCATAACCATTGCTGTCGGTGATGAAGTTTGCTGTGTGGTGAGGAGCAATCACGTCGGCGCCTAGTCTCTCCTTCCACAGATTGGCCTTCATGGTTGACGCTAGTTGACAGATTGACGATATGTCAAACGAGGTTCTAAAGGACAGTGAAGTGAGAAATCAATCCCACGACAGTTCTAATTCCCCCTTCCTTTGGCTTTACCTTAAAGCGCTCTTGAATGCAGTGCTTTGCTTGCCAAAAGACATGCTAAAATGCGCACTTAGACAAGTTGGATTTCTAAATCCGCACATCGCAAACTTAGCTGAGAATAAGAGCCATAAGTTTTTGATGAGACAACGACCATAGATTAGTTTAAGCCATCGGATTCTGGCCCACATACACACAAGACGAACTTCTACTCACCAAATTAAGCAGGCATTTGTGCATACGCATGAACTGCCTTGCAAACGTCATTTCATCACCTAAGTGAGTAGCGACATGCGTAGAATTGGTCGCCGTGAACGAGGGAGCAGAGACTGTTAAGTGACCAGAAGCAAAGTGGTTAAATACCCTGCGATGACTCAAGATCAGCATTTGATTGAATGTCAGCAGAGTTCATCAGAGTTGTAATTGAGTCAACGCTGACCACTGATTGAGTAGTCACCATGAGCGATGCTGTAGACCTGTCCACTCTCTGGATTTCGAGCGAGTACAGCTAACACAAACTCCATCTCAGCGATCAAAGCTCAAAACGCGCTAAAGCATCAGCATTTACGTAACCATTTAGTATTTCGTTACCATTCATTTCCTTCTAAAATAGCCTTCTTGAGTGGTACATGCAAATTATACGATAAAGGCTAATTCTTTATAAAGATTAGACGTTTGGTTGAACGTGTATGGGACAGATGTACGATCCCTGGAAAAAGGAAAATGAGGGGGAGCTAAAAGTTGTCTAGGCGCGATACTATGACTTCTTTCAATAGACTAGATAAATTGATGTGTGTGGATGAATATGAGCGTGTGCCGATAGATGAATGACTGAATGGATGCACCATGAATAAAGGTAGTGATTTAAGTGTACATTTGACAGTCTGAAGGTGAATCGAAGGAAGGTTGGATGGAGAAGATGAGAAAGATCTCAAATATGTGCAGTTATTGAAATCACAACATCCACATGCACGTCAATATCATCAGTATGCAATAAGTGTTTAGGTTTAACGAAATCGGACTGTATCTCCATTCATCTGGACTAAGGTGATAATAAAACATGCGCCATGGTTATTTTAATCTTATTCAATTCTTCCTCCTTTGCATTTAAGGGCAAACGCTCTCGGAGATGAATTCCCTTTGCCATGCATTGCCCCCTGCAGGGCCTGGCCAGCAACCGCTGAGCCACCAACATCAGGTAAAATTCTAGTTTGTGGCTTCATCTCTCTGCCTAGCATTTGAGGGACTTCCTACGCTCTCCGCGCGTATGAGAACGGAAAGGACAACAGATATGCGTGGAATCACCTCCTTAAATGGGTGCAATTAAATCATGGAAAACAGGCCAACCAGCAGAATCTAGTTTCATGATAACTTCATTGTTGAGCAAGCCAGAATCAAAACCACTCTTTTGCTGTTGGAAAAGGCAGTGAATCGCTGGAAAATGAATTCAACAGATCAGGTTTGTATAGATGTAATTTATGTAATCTTTTTACCTTTTGAATCAGAGTGTGTTTGAGGCGATCTTGACGAGCTCTTAAAAAAAACGCTGAGCTAGGCATTCTTAAATACAATGAATGCAAAATCCCTTACATACGGTCCTCTCTTTTAATTTCTATCAGGTCTTTCATTGACAAAGGAGTAAAATGCACATCTATAAATTCGATTAAGGATGTGCAGGTCATGTCCATTTTAAAAAATGAAAGTTGTACAAGAGCAGCAGCTTACCTCAGAGGTCTGTCACTGAATGCAGTGCCATTGCAATGCCATCGCAGTTGTGCGTGCCTAAATAAGGCCTCAGCTGAATGCTTCACACAGTAATCGGACCTCGATGCTCGTGTCTCTTTGTCTAAAGCCTAAAAGTGCCATTAGTATAAATGGGCTGGAAGCAATGTCATCTTGGAGATCGGATTGAATTAGTCGTCATCTTGGTGGCTGCGTGTATTCAGGGCTGAGTTTGTCTCTATTTGGTAGTATTTCATGGTGACGATTGCATTTTACGGTTTCGCTTATTCAATTTTTCATTTACATACTTTCCTGGTTCATTAAACAGTTATTTTTGCTATTACTCACTTTAAGTGCATGTAAATTCTGCTATTCAGTTCTATCTAGAGCAGCCTATTTGCAATAATGCTATAATCAGTCTCCGAAAATTCCCTCCTAGGAAGTCAAATTCATCATCATCTCGTGAATTGAATAGGTGTCAACTTACATTGTGTTTTAATTCACATCAAATGGTAAGAACATGAGGCTCGATCCTCCTCTTCCGTAATTTTGGTAGCATGAAGCTATCCCTACTGCCATCATCAATTCACGCTATTTTCCTTACAATGCAACAGTAGTTGGTTACGCTAGGGTTGGTTAAATATTTTAATTTGAAGCAAGTTATGCTGTATGAACAGATGTGCGGCAAAATGAACACTGGCCGAAGCCGGTAGGAGGTGTAGGTAGAGATGATCAGGGCAGGTAAGCCTGAGTTGTCCCATGCAGGGTGGCATCGACTGCCAACTTAGACTGCGACCCTATTTTATTGTTTTGAGTGGGATTATTAGTTTCGCATGGCGCACTCCTACTTGCATACCAAAAATCCTGGGATAAGTGACGTGAGGAGAGCGAAGGAGACAGGAGGAAGAGAAGAACAAGGGATGTTAGGAAGACCACCTTCTATCAATGCACGCTAGTGGTTTCTTTGCTTTAACCTCCTTACGAAATTACGCGAATCGATGTGGTCACCAAATTGGAACAAGTGATAGTGGTTCTGGTTCTTAGGCATTCCAACTAACTCCATACGGCTGGATCGTAAAAGTGTCTTTACTGTATGGAGGGTCGTTCAATTTATATAGAAGGAGCTACTCTGGCAGGACTATCAGATGCTAAGCTACAAGTGCAGATGTAGCAGGTGAAAAGGTTTGCTATGTGGTGGATTGTTTGATTTCGCTTCCCCACGCAACCAACTCATTCTTTCTTCTAAGTAGCTTCCTACTAAATAGCAGCGCCTGCGGACGCATCCCTGCCTTCTTAACGTCTTCGCCACGACTTTCCACCACAGCCAAAAACACTCTGTCATGTGCAAGTGCTCAGACTACCATATGATCGTTTACGACTCACTAGACAATCAGAGACCTTGATCAAAACGCTTTTGTCCACACTTAATGGAGATAAGTCAGCCCGACTTGCTTGCTGGCACGACAGGATGTAGACCTCTTATGGCAAGATTTCGTGCAGTTTTATTTTTGCGTCTATTTACATTAAACTGAAAACATATTAGGCACGTTGTCGGGCCTTCGTTCTTTAAAATGTAAAAACAATAAAATGGAGGCAATTTGATGAGTTTATTATTAGTTGCATACACACGGATTTTGGAAAGATGGTTTGATTAGTGAATGGAGGGTTGAATGATGGATCCACTTTTAGAGCGGAATTCTTAATTCGAAATTTTTCTTATTTTGCATGCACTTAAAAACGTTGTCTCTCTATCATCCTCCGTCCTTCCTCCCCTGCCTCCCTCAGTCTCCGTGCGTTTTCTATTCCAGTGGTTTTGGTATGTAAGTAGAAGTGCGCTAGGAGCGAATAATAAGTTTAACCAAACACAATAAAATGTGGCCAGAGCTTAAGTTGGCAGCCTATGCCATCTCGCATGAAACAACTCAGGCATTCCTGCTCTGATCATCTCGACTCACACCTTCCGCCAGGTTCGGACCGAGTTAGTAACTAGTCGGTGTTGATTCTGGCGCGCATCCACTCCCACAGCATAACTTGCTTTAAATGCAAGCATTTAATTGATTCAAACGAAAGCGTCTTATTTCTCGACCAACTACTGTAAAATCGTTAAAAATCTGGCATAATTTGGTTGTGTATGACATTAGAGATAGCTTAATGTATAGAGACCCCCAGCGCTTTTCCCGATCTTGCTGTCATTAGAGTTACGGGAGGAGGGCGGAGGTACGAAAGGGGTCAAGCTTAACATCGATCGGCGCGCACTCTGAAGTACCGTCGATCTCGTATTCTTATCATTCGATGTGTGTTAGATTCCATGCCAATTAGGCGGATTTTGTTTTATTTTCATTAGATTTTATCTTTGATCACAGCCAATCCTCTCACTCTTTGAGGTCATGTGACACATGGAGAGGCACGCGGTACGCTCCACGCCCACTAAGTTAGGTAGATACATCAAGCTTTTGTAGGTACTTCCTCATGCATATTATCAACAAACTCCACACCGATATCATCGCTTGGATGGGTTCACGCATACAATGTTGTCATTTTTGCGTACCATTTTCCACTGAGCCAGAGGTGTTGCATTTGTCGCTGTGATTGGCATGACACTGACCGCTGTGCCGTGAACTCGGAGGTGTTCGATTCTGCGTGCTTCAGGGTGGTAAAGCCACAGGCTTACCTGATTCAGAAGTTGGAGTGCGGCAAACCTTTAGGATGGATGGTTTAATAACTAGCTGTGAAAATCATCATCATGTGATGTCGTCTATAACGCCAAATCGGAGGTATTATGTCGCCTTCTTCTGTGACTTGACATCGGATCTCATCTTTCTCCTTAATAAATATCGGTTATGTCGCCATAGAATTCCTCCTAGGATGGATGCCTAAAGCAGTCACTATCTGCATCTTCAATGTCTCCTTTACTAGATTTCCTTGCCGCATCATCAACTCGATCATCGTTTACTTCTTGCGGCTCCAGTATTTACAACTTTTTCTTTTTTTACCTTATTTAAGCAGCCTTTAATATCATCTTCCTCTCGTTTCCGGCACCACTCATTCTTACTACTTTACATCTCTTCCTTCGCAGACGCATTTATAAGGGGATACAGCTATTTTATAGTTTAATACCTTTTCAAAACGCCATTTTGAAATTGTTGCGCCCACCATGATCGACTTCTGATTGCAAAGACTTCACATCGAATGCTTTGATGCAGCCTTTGCCTTCCAAATGGTCACCAGATTCATCTGTGTTGTGGCACTTTGTTTTGCGCAGCCTGTATGCTATTGGTGCTATAAAAGCATGCACGAAGTAGGTGAGTAAACATACGATTAATCAAAGCAGGCGTGGTATTTGGCGCAAATAGATCACTAGTGGTTGTTGTCTGCTGTAGATGTGCATGTGACCTGGTTTTGGCCATTCGGCAACGCACACTATATGTTCCTTCCTCATCTTTTCTTCAAATAATATCCACCAGAAAATGCTTTGATGCTCTTAAGTTTTGCTCCTTTGCCTGCCTGCGTGTTAGGCGACACCTGCAGTGGCCATGGGGAGGACGAGTGAACACCATCAATGCTTAATGAATGAGAAAGTGGAATTGGGATTCAGTGAAGACATATTTTGAATCAATGCCGCTGTTAATTTTGGCACTTTTAATGACAGTTGTGAGAATTGTTGCGCTAGTCTCTGTAATACTTATATTCTAGAAATGTACCTTGTAGGCGAGAGGACGATTTAGACATTGTCATGAAATTCCATGGTCGCTCTCCTGAGTTCGAGGTACTATCGCCGTAAATATTATGGCTTCGCTACCTCACGCCCTCCCTGTGCCTATAATAAGGATTCTAGAAACATCTAACTTCCTCAGATCAGGTGTAATAGAGAAGATCTGTAGTCTACAGTACGCCATTGTACTCCATAGAAATCAATGTTGGCCCAGCTAGGTAAAACGCAAAAAGTACCAAGAAAAGCAGTTTTTTGTGGATATTTGGACAGCTACACATCAAACGCGTCTCGAAATGCACTAGGATAAGTGCGAGTCGTCTCAAGTTGCAAACGATTCATTCCCATCCCAGTTTAGAACCAACAACTTTTCCATGCAGTCATCGACTTAAATCTTTATTCATACAAGCTTTTAACAATTCCCTCGCTAATTAGTTTGTCATTCATTCGTGAATCCAATTTTTATCTTTCCCTTACTCATTTATTCATGTATACATCCTCCTCACGCACTTCATGTCATCCTTCGTCACGTATACCTTCCGCTCTCTACAGGTTAAGCTGAGTAACTAGTGGTCACAACAATATAATTAATTAATTAATTAACCCGCTGGATTCGACGCAGATAGCCTCGTCGTGAAATTCGCAAAAAGTGAGTCGATCTGCTATTCTTCGTGATTGTGGGTGCCCTTACGGAACTTGGAGCTCTGACCAACGATCTTTCCTCGTTAGTTCAAAACAGCGAATTCGCTTCATTATATATTATTTACCTCCTGAATGTCAACAAACTATTGGCAGGGCGTGTTGCGGCGTGTCGGATGCTAAACTCACTATCAACTACCTCTTGAGACCATAGTTGCAGTTTGTAAACAGAAAAATGTGATTTGGCTATCCAGTGAATCGCCTTCTCCTTTTCTACACGTCTCCCTCGCGTGTGGATAATGCATGGACATCTAGAGCACAGTCATATTTTTCGTCCAGTTGAATCAACAGCGCAATCATTACGTTGTCATCGGTACTGAGTGTGAGCAGTTTAGCTGGATTCGCAAATCTTCATGCAACAAACTCACCGATGTTCCCACGGAAAAATTCCATTAAACTCTCGGGTCAGGTGTGCTTCTTACGCTGAAGTGTGTTTCATAGGGATTCTAGTTGTTATGTTGGGCTGCTAAAGCCTTGGTGAGCCTGTTCAAGGCTTTTGGTACTGGTAGGAACATTTGCCAGCAAAAGACACATCTTCTTTGCGGTCACCTTTGCAACCGTATAAATAGTCTTGATGATCGGTCTCAAATAATTTCATTTATGACACGCAAATTAGCTATCAAAACAGTCTAACGCAATTTCAAAGGCACGATCCGTAGTTCGTGCTGTTTAATACTGCCTCCGTGCTCACCGATCAAATGCTTCGTCAGATGATGAGGATGAGGCTTTCGTCGAGCGAAGTTAGAGTCCACAACGTCTTGGACAAGAAGAATGAGAAGGGTGAGACGAAGATAAGCTAGGTGTATGGTGAATTTTCAACTGTAATCAGCAAATTAGGTATTACTAATCTAAATCCATCGTCACTAGAATATCATCCATTCAATACACTACCTAAACAATTCGAAATAATCACGCAAAGTATTGTACAGTGAGAGTAACGCGAATAGGTATTGTAGATAAGGGATAAAATCGTAGCAGCGATTGCAGTTTTTGCTAGGCGCCTATTCTGGCAAGTAATTGCTTAAATGTTTACTGCCCTTACCGTTATGTGGTTAGGCTAAAATCGTGCTTCATTGCCCTAACTAAGTTTGTTTGCATTTCATTTTACATTTGGTAGGCAGCCCAGTGCCTGTTCTGATCTATTGGAATAATTCTTAGACGATGTAGTGATCGATGGTCATCACCTTGATCCATCATCCATGAAGGATCATGAGGAGAAGAATTTCCATAACTGACGGCCTTACGGAGTGTTATTGACGAGGTAGATACACTGCTGAGGAAGGATAGTGCAGAATTTGCTTTCAAGCTTGCTTGGCCAAAGTGGGTAACATGGTGCCAATAGTTGCCTGGGCGAAAGAACCGTGGTCGATGTCAAGAGAAGATTGGCATGAGTGGTGAAAGACTAGACGAGGATGGCTAGCAAGGAATTTACTGCAAGGCAAAATGGCGAGAGTAAAAAAGGAGGAAAACTGCACGCAAATGGAGGTGGAGGAGCAGAGAGAAACAAAAATGTATTGGTGCATGGAAACGGGATAAATTGTAATTTGGATGGGATGTTAGGTGAATGGGTAGCAAAAAGAAGAGAGAAAAGGAGAGAGAGATCGTGGAGGGAGGTGGGCTGATAGACGCATGGTGTAATAGTTGACCGATGAACAAAGAATGGAAGGGGAAAGGAACAATAGATAGATGAAGACTAAGAGGAATGAAGAGGTAGATTGATGAGTGAATTTGTGAGTAGATGAATGCCAAGTATATGCCTTCTGGGCACCGCAGGGAGAGGAGCCGTCAAGCATGCCAACCAACATTTGCTACTTTACTATGCTGCACGCACACATCACATAGTTTACGTACACACGCTCACACCAGTCCACGTTGGCTTCTCACACGTTCACCTCCTCACCTCGCCATGCTTTCACAACAATTTCCATCGTATCGCATCTACTTATCCCATTCCTTAATTACTCTCTCATTTTGGCTTTAAGGTAGATGTAGTTGGTGACTTTATGTCCGCATCTATCACTGATTTACAACAGGTGAAGTTGCCGACTTCTCATTTAGCAATTCATTATGAGCAATTTTTATGATGCGTGTATATATTCGTCGTCGGTTGTAAGCGCTGTAATCCAACAAGCAAATTGTAACACCTCCCTAAATGAAGGTTAAAGCGCAGCCTCCAAAGATTGAACATACATTCAAACTGTTATCTTGCTAAGTGTTATCAATTTCGTTCCATCAAGGCGCAGCGTGAGACCCTTCGGTAATCAAAATGATTCAATGAATGTTGCATTTTAGCTTAGTTGAGGTTGTGGACCTTCATAGCCTAGTAACGAAAGGGCGACATCTCCTAACTTAGTGTGTTACTTCTCTACCATTGCCAGATGTCGTTCGCACGGATGCCTGTTTAAAGCTTATTGAGTGAGGCTGAGGACTTAAGCCAGAAGTATAGACTCACAGGAAAACGGAAGAAACATATCAACATTGGGTCTTCGAGAAAAGAAAAAAGGAAGGTCAAATTTTATCTGACTGAATAACAAACGAATACAACTGCTTGGATCTTCATTGTAAGGAAGAAACGCTAGTAGTAGAGGTCCTTCCCTGTTCATCAATAGGCAGATTCGAGGACCAGGAAGAGTACAAAATCGGTCAACTTTTTTTTGCCTTAACCAAGCTGTGGACTAGTGGAGACGGCTTCAATGTGTGTGTGTGCGTGAGTGTACGGCGTTTGGGTCTGAGTCTGAGTGCCTTTCTGATGCAAATCGCTCACTTTGTTGACTCAGTTAAGCGCACTTACTAGTGGCTGATTGACATTAGGCTTGGAGTGACTGTTGCTGCAAGTGAAGTGCTGCTACCATATTGACCAGATAATTAGGAGCCGGCGACAATAGGCAGCCAAGAAGGCGGAAGCTTGTCACTTTAGACAACAAGGACTCCCTGGATTCAAAGAGGGCTCCAGAGCTGTATTTTAGCCCTCAACTCCTTCACCATACGTGCCAGCTCACTGACTATATTGTCCATTTGTACAGTCCTCTGTCAAGCATATGCGACTAGATGAGCCCATTTGTACATCAATTAGAATCGGAAAGAACGTAAAGAATTTTATTTGTTTTTCAACAGTATGTTACCACAGCTGTTCCACAGTTTAGAGATTTTTGTCGAAATGACATTCTTCGGGGTAATGAAACCTGGAATAGAAGTAGATATCGTGTTTAGCACACGCAAGCATTGGACTGCAATAATCGGAGAAGGTAATAAAATCGGTGAATCGCAAAGGCTTACAAGAAGGTTCATGTAAGCACCAGAGCCATAGAAGCTAGTAGAGCTGCAGTGCCCAAAGCAGCGCAGGCAGATCCATTGGTGGTGACGATGGTGTTCGTGGGGGTGGGGAAGGAATCTGTTAAAGCGGTTGTTGTAGAATTTGACGCAAATAGTTTTGTCGTAGCAGGTGAAGAAATCTGGGTAGATCTGTTATTTGTCGTGGTTGTGGAAGTACTGGCCGTTGTAGAATTCAGGGTAGACTTGCCATTCGTCCTGTTTGTGAGAATAGTGGCGGCTGTAGAGTTTAGAGTAGACTGTACATTCGTCATGTTTGTGAGTGTAGTGGTGGTTGTAGAATTCAGAGTAGACTTGCTATTCGTGGTGTTTGTGAGAGTAGTGGCGGTTGTAGAGTTCAGAGTAGACGGTACATTCGTCGTGTTTGTGGGAGTACTAGCGATTGTAGAATTCAGAGTAGACTGTATATTCGTTGTGGTTGTGGGGGTAGTAGCGGTTGTAGAATTCAGGGTAGACTTGCTATTCGTGGTGTTTGTGAGAGTAGTGGCGGTTGTAGAATTCAGAGTAGACTGTACATTCGTGGTGTTTGTGAGAGTAGTGGCGGTTGTAGAGTTCAGAGTAGACGGTACATTCGTCGTGTTTGTGGGAGTACTGGCGATTGTAGAATTCAGAGTAGACTGTACATTCGTCGTGTTTTTGAGAGTAGTGGCGGTTGTAGAATTTAGAGTAGACTCTACCTTCATCGTGTTTGTGGGATTACTGGCGGTTGTAGACTTCAGGGTAGACTTGCTATTCGTCGTGGATGTGGGAGTACTGGCGGTTGTAGCAGTCAGGGTGGACTGTGCATTCTTTGTGGTTGTGGGAGTGGTTACGGAGCTCGCAGTTGTTATTGCCCAATTTTGCCCTTCGATTCAATACAACGAACTTGCTTCAATCAATACTTTTACATCTATAATTCAATAAATTTTTAAAGGCGCAATTCAAAAGCATTTTAAACTGCCTCTTTAGGCGTGTTTTACGTAAATACCTGTTATTGACTTCATGGCGGAGAATATTATGAATGAAGCTGCGGAATCATTACTTACAAGCAATAATTTGGCTTTCGACAAAACGAACAGATAAGACTCACATTCCTTCACACTTGGTGTAGTTGTTCGCACTTTATCACTGCAGATGCTACGTCCAAGGTCTCCCCAATCTTTTCCTACAATGCGTGCACAAACAATGACAAGAATGGTTTGCTTCGGCTTCAAATACGGGATGGTGTAATTTTCATATTTGGTGTAGTAGGTACCACTGATTAAAGCATTTTCAACTTCCCAAGGAATACTGTAGCCAGTGACACGCACGTTGGCACGAGATGGTGGTTTCCAACTCACGCGCACCCTGTAAGGATCGATCGCTTGAAGCGTAACGTTCTGGGGAGCCCTAGGGTCTGCAGAAATGGAAACGAAGAAATATTTATGTGCTAGCGTTAAAAAAATGGTTAGGTTTCATTTGTCCTAGTGTGATTCCACATGTTCCCATATGAAGTAAGAAAGAAGCAAAATGCGCAACAGGTGACAAGAAGTGACTTGGGAGAACTGCATGCATTGATTTAATTCTTGCTGGATCGAGTATGGCGCTATGAGGAATGAGACAGTGCAAGGAAATGAAAGAGTCATCTCGGTGGCACTAAGGCAATTTGACTGTGCCAAGATGGATTGTGAAGCGGTGTGACGCAGTACAAACAAACTATTGCAAGTAAGTAATTTTAGAACAACTAAGCTTTTTTCCAGTGAGGAACACTTGTTATGCCTGCCGCTTATACCAATTTAATGCTAATCAAAATACCTGCTCCTATTCGCCAAGTGCCTACATCCACTTGTCAATGAAGGTAAAGCATGCGTAGGTATCTTACCTGCTGCCAGTATGAAATCGCCATGCAAGACTAAAGTTGTTAGCAGTATGAAGCAGAGCAAAAGGGACATCTCTCCTCCAGAAAAAAATAGAACTTGTATTTACAACCCACAAAAGTGTGCTTATAAGCATGCAGTGAAGAGATGTACACCAATGAAATGGCCCACTCCTGACCTACGAAGCAAATAGCGCATTCACACACACACCGTGGAACCACACACGATATTGGGTCGTGTAAGTGATTGTGTGGGTGTTCTATGGTGTTGACGCCAGATGGAGTAAAATGGCCTTCATCTTCAAAATCGTTTGGGGATTTGTATCTTCACGATTTTGTGAGTGGGCTAATGCAATACGAATCCATGCAAGAATAACGGTCCGGTTGTTACAATTTGTGCTTGTACTTACCAACAGTGAGGCAGGGTGCAAAATGGTACACCTCAATTTGCTAAGCCTCGTGCAGTTAGCTACTCCTTCAAAACTCTTCGCCAATCCATAGAAAAGTGCGAATGCGAATGCGGCGCACCGTCGTGCAGTCACGAGGTGCCTCATTTTTCTGTCTGCAGGACCACGGAAGCAGTTTTGTGTTTAGAAGCTGAGCCTTCACTTTAAGCCACGTCTTTAGCACTATGCCATTTGCTACTTAGACCTTCTGTTTAGTAGTGAGCAAAAAGTTTCACCACATCAATGCACAGTGAGTAGACTGCATTTATCAAAGTCTCCCTTCGAATAAACTTACAATCGGCTGTTTTCGATACCTTTGCCAAAATTAAAACCGCATTGCACTTTATTAATCATGAGGCGCAGCAAATGAGGATTTGGGAGAGAGTTACGATATGCGGGTACAATGATAGGGCTAATAACCAACACCAAATGAATTATGCACCATGGGTTGCTCATATTATTACTTAGAGATTTCACTTATTGAAAATCAGTGATGAAGGCAGACCACAAGTCGCCAACTACATCTATGCACAAGTCAAGGTAGAAAATAAATGCAGAAGACTGTTGTGAAAGCATAGAGGTCAGTGGGTGAACGTGTGAGAAGCCAACGTGGACTAGTGGGTATGCGTGGGCTTAATGTGGGCGTGTGCACCCAGACTGTGATGTGTGTAGGCAGCGCGATGAAGCAGCGATTGTTGGTTGGCCTGTTTGACTCTCTCTCTCCCCACGGTGCCAAGAAGCCATGGAGGTGGCACTTATCCACCCACATGTTTACTCATCAAAGGAACTATTCGTTCTTCATCGTCTTTATTCATCCATTTTCTCCAATTTTACTTCCATTCGCTTCCCCATCTTTCCACCATTTCAGCATGCGGCCATCAGTCCACCATACTTCGAAATCTCTCTCCCCCTATCTCCCATTCTTTTATCCTCAGCCGGACCAACATTTCATCTAACTTATCTTTCAACCCATTCCCATGCATCGAGCCACCGATCACTCCCTTCCACTCTTCTCTCACTGAAACGATTCCCATCAACCCCTCTTATCATGGAACCATTTGCTGTGCTGTTATTTCACTCCTTAAGGTAACATTTCACCACACCTTCAGTTTTATTTGTTCGTCGTTTTCTTCAATTGCACCATTTACAGCAAACTTCTCTCACCATCGGTAACATTCCCTTTGCATACATAAATACTGGCACAACGTGACTCACTTTTGTTAAGCGGGTTGGAATATGAAGCCTGCACCACAATCTATTCACAAAATATCCATTCATAATCCCGAAACTAGTATTAGATATTTGACTTGAAGTTCAGCTCACATTAGATCCGCACTTCTTAATCCAGCTATTAATCGCATATCTACCCTACATCCATCCATGCATCAGCACTTTACCCATTCTCCCTTTCATCCGTGTACTCACCAGTTTTTCCCATTCCATTCATCAATCCATTCCTCCTGTTTAAGATTTAAATGCCGCGTCACTACCACTTTCCGTGACACCATTTACTTGAGCAAAGGTATTCCTCCTGCTGAAATTTACTGCACCGTCTACAACATCCACACACAACATGTGGTCAGATGTGCAACAATCGGTGAAATACTACGCCCACCATCAGACCGGACCCTTTTTCTGATAGACAATGATCTCAAATATCAAGAGGATTAATCAGAAGTGGGTAAGTGAAGAGTATGCATCGTGTCGCTGCTGTCCTACCCGCCACTTAGCAGTGCGTTCAAATGGCAGACCAGTCAATTAGGCTGAAGCACATATGCACATAGAGAGCATAAAAGAAGACGAAGAGGGTGATAAAGGAGGCAACATGGAAGAAAGACATGTGCACTTGGAATGTATGGGAGATAATTAAGAGGAGAGCAGAAAAGACAAGACAACGGATGTGGACTAGTATGTGGGAGGTCGAGTGAAGAAAAAGGAAGGAGCAGAGGAGGCAGGAGGAAAGCGGAGACACTGGCTGTTGGGAATGTTCACACCACGACCTACCATGAAGTCAATAGGGTTAGCCATAAGTGTCAGTCATGCGCCTCTCCGCGGTGTCCTGTAGGTCCACTTTGAACTAACCTAGTTGTTACCAAGGCGAAGAGAGCACTGATGTGGTGTAGGCTCTTCATTGTCTACCTGTCTTGACAAAGGTTGTTTACTTTTTGCGGTCAGTTGCGTGAGCGAAGGAACAAGCATAGTTGGTGGTGAGAGAAGATTGCTGTGGATGATGTAAGACTGGAAGCGAGTCACTAGCGCATGCATTAATAGCATCGCAGACCTGAAAAAAAATTAGGAAAGGAGTATAAATTGGGTTTAATGATGGAGGGAGTGAATGGCAGGCATTGGTTGGAGGGACGGATGAAGAAAGAAATCAGTGGATAGATGAATGGTGATGGGATGTATGCAAGGTTGAATGCAATGAAGAAAAGTCGGAGGACAGAGGAGAGAAAGAAGGAAATTTATTTTGGTAAAACCTATGAATGGCCTAACCACACCTTGCCTATCCATTGGTAATGTTCCATTTGCATCACATGCACTCTTAGCCTCGAGAGGTTACGTCGCTCCTCTGTCCGATACACTTCCTCATCTTGCCGATTCCACAAGCAGTGGCTTCCTTCCCTACCCCACCAATTTACCACAGCGTGCGTCAGTCTGATTGAACTATTTGATTTTAGCGGCCAACTAAATGAACGTTGCTTCCTTAAAGGACGAGGTGGCGAGCGAGTAGTCTAATCATGTAAAGGACGGTAGCATAACAAATGTCCTTTTCACCGACCTGGTTCTAGTAGGTAAGACGGGATCATACGGGTTTCTGTAAGTGTGTGTGTATTGACAGCTGACTGAATAATGGTGACAGTGGATGATGCTATTCTGGAGCGCTTGCGGTGAGTTGATTTGCTTTAAACCCACAGCGACTGTTAGTCCACCTGCCAGTGACAATGTCTAATCGAGGCTTGAGAGAGCAAGTCGAGTGAGAGGCTCAAGAGAGAATTTACTGCAAGGATTGTTAAGAAACGCACTTCTAAGTAGTGGCTTATTGCACTGCAAGAGCTTCTTTCTGTAGGGAAGAAGTTAGGAGCACAAAATCCGTTCCCCGCCACGATTGGGGATTTAGCACGATCTGTCCGACAAGTTGTCACGTGATGTAGGTGGGCTGTGAAGCTCATTGTCAGATCATAAGGGCATAGCTAGCGGCCAGTAACTTAAGATGCGCACATGAATGGTGGGCCTCTCCTCTCGCCATCATTTTCCTTACATCATCCCTCATGCGTTGGCAGCAATAATTAATACGAAAGTCAATTTCAAGACTGAAAAATGAAGGCTTGATAGAAGAAACATTTTAATGCGTTGCGACTTGTCATTTAAACACGTGAAGTGGCTTATGGTTGAAAAGCTTAAATAGAGCCACCGACGTCTATCGCCTGCATGCCGAGTTCCAATCATTTGCATGCGTTTTGTTTGAGCGCTTTCAATGTGCTTGCTTCCACTGTATGTGCTATTAGCCATCAGTGGGTGTCAATGCTATAGGCGCTAGATGTTTCCTTTTTATCACCTCTTAGTTGTCATTATTTTGGATGCAGTAATGTGTTTACTCTGAATGCGATTAAACCAAATTTGTTGAATCGGTGTTTTATTTATCCATGATCGAGTTACAAAGGCAAGACATTAAGAGAATGGAGGACGCAATGTGTATCTATCTTTGTTTGATTGGCTTAGACATTACACTCCTTACCACCACTTTTGAAGTTCATCTGTGTGTGCGCGGTAGTGGGTTGAGGTGCAGAACGAAAATAGAGCACTTTCGACACCCTCAAGCATAGTTTAGATAGAGATTTCGACTTTTGCATTCTCGCTGCTTGATAAAATTGCTCACTTTTGTTAAAAGGGATCTCTGCGCTGTTACAAATTTTGTCAAAGGCAAATGCGTTGCGCACAAGTACATGGTAGCAATATAATTGTTTTCGGTGGATTTAAATCCTATCTCACTGCGTAGCGAAGAAGGTCAGTTGGAATCGTTGCCTGTCTGGACTCATGTCGTCCCACTTTACCAAAAAGTCAACTAAAATGCAGTCTAGTAGTCATGAAGTTGCAGCAATGGAGGCTTCTTGGACGTCGGATTCTGTTTCGCAGTCTTTGTGTTGTCTTTGGGCACAAAATGCGAGCATTGTCAGACTTGGCAGCCCTAGTCTTGTTATGTATACCAGAAAGTGCATTTGGGGTGAGCAGACACGTGGAGTGGATTGGCTTAGCTCTGTCTGTTAGTGACAGCACGAGTGACGCCTGAAAGTGCAATGAGACGTGTCGGTGGCAAGCAGAGTTAGAAGCCTCGAGGAGCGTAGTCTGTTGGTCGCAGCACTGACCTGGCTGAGATCGAGGCGCTCACATACTTATCCCGCTTCAAAGATCTTTCCACTTTCAGCAGATTGCTACAAAGTAATCTCCGCATCTTCCGTCGCATGCATTCCAATGCTGCTTTGTGAGTGGCTTACATTTGTTTAAGTGAGAAAACATGGATATCACATCAACTTAATGTTAGAATGGATCTTTATTGTAGTGAACTACCAAAAATTTGCAAATTCTTATAACGAGCACAAAATTCATCTTTCTTAATAGATTTGCCAAGATGGAATGCTGTGGTAAATGCTAGCGTTTTGAGTGTGGACTCAACGTGTGGTTAGCTGCGTTAACCTGCCTTAATTTTCCGTTTGGAATGATTCTACAGCAGTTAATGAGGTGGAAAATGTCATCGAGTTTTTCATTTACTCTCACTGCAGACACTAGCTTCATCATGCTAATGAAGCTAGATGATTTCCATGAAAGTCATATTATAAATCATGTGACACTGTGGTATTCATTGGATTGGCTCATTATCTGACATTCAAATTAAGGAGAAAGTGAGGAACTTGAGTGGTCAAAAATCCTATTTGGTGCAGAGATTTTTGTATTTTGGGTGGAGTTTTGGACGTCTTCTTCAATGCCGGATGTTCCTTAATTTGTCTAGTTAAGTCGTTGGCACAGACTGCAAGCGTCACTGACACCACATTCATGAATCTTCATGGAATACGTTTAACATCGCACCCACGACAAATTTCGATTTAACTCATTGGATTAGGCGTTCCTCATGCTGAGGGTATTTTACGGCGAGTTCTGCTGGGCCACAAAACACGGCAATGTACTTGCATTAGTGAAAACCCTTGTGGGCAACCAAATTAGCCTCTCAGGCACTACCGTCATCGTGACGATCGATGCCTAGATTGACATCGTCCATAACACGCAAAGCATTGCGTATAGCTGCTTACATTTCTTGCCTACATCCATCCATTCATCAATGTACCTTTCTTTTATTTATCCCATTGCTTACTAACCCACCCATTCATTTTATCTCTCTAAAAGGCCTAGAACGCCTTTTTGCCATCATCACAGCACACATCCACCCACACCTATGTGCCATCTGCAATTCCAAATGCAAAATCGCAAAAACATGTTCCACTTATTTCTAATGGCCTTGCCCTGGTTTCACTTACAAAATTAAAACACAAAATTTCTTTTTTTTTATTTTTCATTCACATTTTAACGCTTTTGGTAGGCTTTTAAATATTAAGGGAGTTACTGCTCTTTGGAAATGGGGCAAGTTAGGGAGGTTGAGAGAACAGATGAAGAAAGCTGAAAAATCAAGTATCAAAAAACGAATTACTGCCTTAGAGTTATGCTTTTTGTAAAACATCGCCAAAAGTACATTGTAATGCAGAGCTTCAAAAGATTTAAGAATTCTAAGTGGTAATTTTAATGAAATGTTTGCTTTTTAATTTTAATTTCTCCAAATGCGGGATTTGTAAAGTCTATTTTTATAGGAAATTTGCGGTTATGCTAAAGGTTTATTCCTTAAAAGCAAGCTTTATTCGCCCCTAAATTTGTTCGACAAGCCTTGACTTCGTCATAAAAATTAAGGGATCGTCCTAGCTTGAAGGACGGGTCATCAGGAAGTGGTATCTTTCTTACGTGCGATCGTTTTATCTAAATTTTTGTCTCCCACAATAAAGAGTCTCACCTCTCTCCCCTCTTTCCACCCAGAGAACTTGACAAAGTGTGTAAGGGCAGCCAGCATTTAATAGCATTCAACCCAACCTAAGAATGAAAAATTAGTATTCCGTACATTGCATTTTCTTGTCTTCGTTTTCCATTTTAGCGAAGCAGGAATGCCTTACTCCTCTCTCACCTTTTTCTACTTCGAACCCAGCACCAGCTTTCCCTCTCTTCTCTGGTGATACAATGCTTCCTGTTGTGTTTGATTACACCTACAGACAATCGGATTAAAAATGTATAGATGCCTACCCAGACCATCGTTGCCGTTACGAAGACAAGGAGACTGGTTTTCGATTGACGAGCAGCGTGTATTACGGATGCAGCTTTTATCACCGCATCGGTGTTGCTAAACGTGTTGCTACTGGATTTTGAGTTAGAGTGTCCTCACTACTGAATTGATGCTAAGTGGCAGTTTCGTGGTGAAGTCAGCTTCCGATTTGCCAAACAATAGAGCAGCATTGATGGCGAGCGAATACTGCTTAAGAAGAACGTCCACCAGCCTGACACTGGTAAGTAACAAATAAAGAAGACGCATGTGCTATTTTAAGCTGGAACCTAAAATGCAATGTGAGCAGAAGAGATCATCCAGTCACCGTCGCAAAGCCACGAGACGATGACAGGTTTTTCCAATTGACACATCAAACGTCACCCCGGCTTCACTAATTTTGATAATCAGCAGAATAAGACCATGTGGATCACTTTTATCATTGTCGACATATTTTGTTGGATATTTTGCAAACGTCTAAAACATCTGTTCCCTCACAGCATCACAAAAACAACCTCTGATATGGGTAGGTAATGGATACTCACTTGATAAGTTGCCCGGTGATTGAGGTGGTTAATTAATTATTGAAGTCCAAGAGGGCAAAGTACATGCCGTAGTTGTTTAGGCAAACCGACTCCATGGTCTACGACCTGTCTGTTGGTCAGCATTGAAGACATGCTGGCTTGGCGGGGTGGTGGTGCAACCTATGCCACTCTGCTCTTTCCACTTAAACACACAGATCAAAACATCCTCCAGCCACACAACAACATCAAATTTGGGTACATTAACAGTTGTTTTAGAAGGTTCCTTAAGATGAGATTGCACAGAGTTTGGTGCGAGGGTTTGTCTTCGATAGTGCCTATCTAGTGAAATTTGAAAGTCCCTTACAAAGAGTGCTGCTTAAATCCAACGAGCGCCACCTCTGCTACCACCATCGCCTCTATTGCGACCAAAATATGACGAGAGGTATTTAACGTAATTGAATGAGCTATTTGACGCGTTGAGGATGTCAACAAGCTGAAGGTTGATTTTCATTGGTAATTATCTAGGCCTAATCCACGTGAACGAGTATTTTGAATCACTTAAGAACAGGGATTAAAGCGAGCAGATAGTTTGGAAGGAGGCGTTGATTTGTACAACAAGGCAGCTTTAACGTTCCATCCTATATGGAGTAGAGAGTTCAAGCACTACTGCCTACAGCCTTCATGCCTCTGCCCAGCCACAGGCATATCCATACGAGGCCTCACACTGCAGTTGTGAGCGTTTTTTGAATCATTTCTTTTGATCCTGCTTATGCCATCACAATCGAGTGGTTTTAGACTCCTCTGTTGCGACCCTCTTGGATGTGGTCGTGCAATGATTGGAGAGAGGCACTCGCATGCCTAGACGTTTACTCCGACCTTGCAGAAGAATAATTCTTAGCAAAGACGTGACTTAGGGGTAATTAATCAGGTAAAGAAATCTTAATTACATATAAGCCATCAGTGATCAGTGGGTTACCAATACAAACAGGCTGCGGTGATTATTCAAAGTGATGGTCTCATTCCGCTTGAGTACGCATAGTTGTAGGTCGTTCACTAAAGCATATTCCGTAGCTGTACACCTGAGGAATCTAGAGCAAAGTGTGTATTCAATGCGACGAACGTTAGGTGTGCTTAATTTATCATGTTCTGTGCAAAGGTATAGGGGTCAAAAGGTTCGTCACAGCTGCTATTACGCTCTGGACCTCATAATTTTAAGTTCTATATTCTTTGGTAAACACATTACTACTCCCGTCCCTTCTGTTATGAAACGCTAATCGTTTTCAGTGGAATAATGGTCACAACTTGGTCATTAGGCAAAGGAGGCCTTTGCCACTGTGCAACACTTGGTGGAGCGTGGTTAAAATATTTATGATTACAGGACGTAAGTGGCGGTGCATCCATTAACCTGTTTAACCGGACAGCGATTGCTTTCACTCTTCGCCGCAGTAAGAAAATGATAACATGGCTGGTACAAACAAGCCCCTAGGACCGATCGTAGGAGTGACCTCTATTAGACTCCATTGAAAGTTGACTGTGGTCGGCTTTGTATGCAATAAAAAACCCTAAAATTACCTAAAGTAAATCGTGAGCAGATGAACATTCATATCTGCATAATGGCAGCTTTACATTAGAGTAAATGCCACAGTCCATGGATATCCTCCAACAGTCAATTGGCCATTCAGATCCTAAATGTTCACTTTCTTTTAGCAGAATTCAATAACAACCCTTTGTGAGCATCCTCCAGATCTACTGGCTAGCTCGTTCAATCAACGTTGGCGACATAGTGCCTCTCCATAACGCCTTGACTTCTGAAGTTCGTCCAGCCGTTGGAAGAGGAAGAGAGTAGAATAGCCCACACCGTCATTCCACTGAGTCGGTGAGTCATCTGTTGTAGCACTTTAAGGCCATGTTAGCGCTTTAACCAATCCAAGTAAAGTCATGCAAAAATGTGAACGAATCGAAATCGAGGGATTTACACTTTTGGCTGACTGAATGCATTACATAGATACGTCACACACTGCCCTGAATGGTTCTATGAAGTTTGATAATGTTGCCTCCTCACTTAGTGAAAACTTTAAAACTGATTTGTTGAATGCGTTGTTAATCACCACACTTTGTTGAAAATTGCTCAAGTGCATTGAAGAACACTTAAATCGAAAGGATCTGCTTCAGACACCAGTCCATCCCATCATGTGCCTTGCCTTTGTCAGGATGATTCCCAACATTTTCCATGCGATATGCCGAACCATATTTACCTTGCGGTGGAGACTACACACGATTCACTGGTTCCTGCTCTGCAACTTTGACCTCCATTTCAAGGAAACCGACATCACACTCGTGGCAAACGAGAATTAAGAAGGGGTCTAATTGTATTTGCGGAGTACGACTTATTAAAAGGCAAAACGAGCATCCCTTAAGATGTTGAGATAAGTCGTGCTGGCGATATTTGTGGTTCTGCTCTGCTAGGCATGCTAAGTGGGTATCTGCTTTTTTCACCGGTTGCACATTTATTCTTGTCTATTCTTTCCATCGCTTGTCTTTCTTTCATTGTTCTTATTTGCTGCTTGAGAAGTAACAAAGCATTTTTTTCCTTAAACACAAATGACGGTAGTATTTTGGAGTTTTTGATAGTTGTGGCAAACGTCTGTGTGGCCCTATTAATTAACTCTAAAATTTACCTCTGACCACCTGCAGTGGCATTGCACCAGTGTTAATAGCTCGTGAAGTAAGAACATACAATTGCATCTCCTGTGAGCAAGAGGTTCTTAATGGGGCTTATTTTAAAATAAAAGCAACCAAAATGAATAAAAAATGTGCTATCCTAACGTCGGTCTAACTGCAGAGCAAATTACGAATTGACTCAATTTTGTTAAAACAAAGGAGCTGATGCTAAGTGGATGTTTGCACTGTAACAAAGGTAAGTAGAAATGGCAAAGTTGGGAATTCATATGACTTGTTTTGTCCTAGGAAAAATGACTAGGATCGGCATTACTGACCACAGGTGTAACACCATGGTTACGCCTCCTAGACAGCAGCGCTAATAGCAGAGCATGGTGCTATTTCATTCTGACTGCCTTCAATACCAAACCGCATTATGATGAAGACAACGTCTATCTTTACTGATATTCTGTCACATCTCCCCCTTTTTTAAATGAAACACATTCAAAAGGACAGTAACTGACCCAACGATTATGAACCAGGGAATACATCCCCATTTCCACAAATGTTTGTCCGATGCCTTAAATCGCTGAACGAATCGCATCACAATGTATTAACATCTTCATTCACATTGAAAACAGACTCCCGCTATCCCGTCTTCTCTCATTGCTAGTCACTGTGCTCGGCCTTATTTTACGGTCTCAGTTTGAGCGCACTTTAAGAATAGTCAGGAGAGGAGTGACGTTGGTTCACAGGTTGAAGTGAGATATGCCAGCGCATAACTTGCCTCACTCAAAATGCATTCGTCCTTATCGTGCTGCTGTCGAATACTGCTTTGGTATGCTTCTGCTTATGCCACGAAATGTACATTCTGGTGTACATTTCAAAGGACCCTACAAGCAGAAATAAATTGCTAAATGAAGATGAGAAGGCGTTCCATTTGCGATATTCAGGTGTAGGCAAAGTGACGCGACGCCTCAAGGTGGCACATAGCAGAGGCTAAATGAGGCACAAATGGTGTCTTTTTAAATTTAATGATAGCATAAGATGAACGATTGGAAGGAGGAGGGTGAGTATACCTTGTGTGTGGACGCGTAAATGGGACTACCACGTCTGAAGGTTCTTGTTGTAGCAATAAAATATGTCATTTCTTAGTCCATTGGCTTTGCCTATGCAAACGACAAGCTCAAATTGGCACAACTACCTTTGCAAATAGCGACAAAGCAATATAGAAGATTGATGCATTATTAATGGCTAAAAGCATAAATTCGCAAAATGTTCCGTGAACTGCTGTCTTGGGTCGTCTAAAGATGAGTAATAGGGGAAAAAGTATTCAGACTTTGGCATTAGGTTGCTTACAATGGTCGCATTACAGACGAAACGCAGCGACTGATAGGACGATGCTTGCTGGACGCAATTAAATAAACTGCCTGATTCTCATCGGATAGCATGGTTATCAGGACTACACCTGCTTATAGTAAGCTTCCTTTAACTGACGTTCAGTAATCAATTTAAAAGAATCAAGGACTTCTCCCACTAATTTTTTTGACACTTCGACTTCGAGTTTAAGCACCAAGGGAACTAATTATAGGACAGGTAGTTTTTTGTTTTACCAAGGTAAGATACATTGTCCCTTTAATTCACTTGTTATTGAGGATAGAGAATCCTGCATTCGCCCAATACTGCTCTGAAAATCGCCTGCCCCAAGCAAATCCTTTTAGCTTTATGCTACCAGCTTAGAAGTTACAATCGATTTTGAAGCTTTTGTAGATTCATGCAAATTCTTGGTTAGCAAATACCGAGAAATTTTGATAAGCATCGCAATGTGGGTTGACGACCACGTACCGAAAACCCGATTTCTCCAATTCCACAACTACACAGTTTAATTTGCCACTACGCATTTACTGTCGGTGTGAATAGCTCGTGACGCGGGTACATAACATCACGTTAATAGCTATTTCCAACAATGTCAGCACGGTGCCACTCGGAATCGGGGGACTAAGACAAATGCAAAAGATGTGCGATCGCAACGCCGGCTACAGATTATACCCTCTCCATTGCGATCGCGTTTAATGCCTGTCAGCCGAGAAGCAGTGAAAAAATTGTACTGCACCTAATTAGACGAAACGACTGGATTTAATTGGAGGGAGTAGGAACGAGGTTTCAAATGTGGAACCCACATTAATGGTCAGGTGTGAGCTAAAATTAAACCAACAGGAAATAAACATGGTGAGGATGAGAATTTTATGGATTATTCTGTCGTTGGCGAAACGAACGAGATAAGCGAATTTGACTGCGGACTTAGCACCTTGCCGCTGCCTCCTAGATAACAGTGCCTTGTACACAAATGTTGCTAACTCTGCTCAGTACTACACCGCACCACGACCGAGTTATCACCCACCCTCATTGACATTCTGACATGCATCCTGCTTTTTGGGACCAAGAATATCAGAATGGAGCGCTACTAATGCATTAGTTATAACTCAAGAAGCAAGTCTCCGTTTCCACTTGACTTGTTTATCTCATACCTCCAGGTGCTCAGCCAACCACATTGACACGTACCAATACAATCATTCGCATCCAACTCAGCCTCTACACTTCAATGCCTCGTCGTTCCTTGCTTATTTACGAGAGAGTGAGTCAAAAAATTGGGTGAGTCGGTTCCAATAAATTAAATAGCAAATCGGAAGTAAATGCCCAAGGTAGACTATCCTCTGGTCGTGTAGGTTTTACAAAGATTGTGACCAAAATATGAATGAAGAATAAGAAGGCAACAACGATCCAAAATCTTGGCACGAAATTTCAGTCAGTGGCAATAGACTTAGCTTCCTTCCATACAGTTCAGGAATTGGCTATTTTTGTTGTAGTAGTGAGTATCTTTAAAACGGTAATATCCTCTTAGGTTGTGCTTTTGACTCTTTGGCGATCCCTCACTATCGTCGCTATGAATTGTATCATTCAAGCCATTCAACGGGGTTCTTTGACCCACCGTTTGTCACTGAATTCTGTGTCGTAGATCCAGCATGGAAGTAAATATTCCCACAACACCGTTTAAAGTGTTTTCAATAATGAAATTGCAACCAAATTTGAAGACCAAATGCTTTTGATGTTTCACCGACCATGGAGAGCCGTTAGTGCCTTATCAATCAAAATTGCAATGCTATACAACTCGTCTCACAATGCAGTGAAAGCATTGAGTTCACTCAGAGTGGAGAAGCATTTTAGTCGACAATATCCCCACAGGTCTTCAGGCGATACATTGATGCAGCGTTTGCAAACGCACAGGAATTAATCCCTGCAAATTGTGGTTCACTAAAGTCAGCAATACAACCCAACTTTCTACAGTGTCGACGAAATCTACTGCGCTGAAACATTGGAAACAGGTTCTGAGTGAATGACTAAAAGGTTGCATTTGCAGCAGATTGAAGGGGAATCGTTCCTGGTAGCAAGTAAATTAAGTGTCTCGGGTTCTGTCAGAAGATGCAGTCATCGAGATCATCCTCGCTTCGAGTACACCTCCCTCAACTTCATTTCCTTAATCAATTTGTAGAGCACGACTCTGCTGTGAGGGCCTGCTGATCCCTACTTCGCCTCAAGGATTCTAAGCCAAGGAAAAGGGATGTAAGACGGAAAATTGGGAAGCGATTTAGGCACTTAGGTATGTTGGTCAGGAATAAAGTTTGTGTCCGTCTTTGGGACTGTCAGCCTTAGCTCAGCCAACGGACACCCATAAGTTTCTTTGTTTCATTCCTTCTGACAGTAATATCCTTTCTAATGTGACAAAATTTACCAAGAACCTGGAATTTGATTTTAAGATGAACGGATAGAATAGAGGAGCACGCAGGCACTTCATCTCATTGTGCCTCCGACGCGTAACACATTGACACTTCACTTCCCTTTACACGCATCTAGAGCTTGCTAATGCAGTGTCCTTCCATTTTGATTCAGCAAGGCCATTTCCACTTGTAACGTCCAATTTGCATTTTGTGGCGTAAAGGAACAAATACTGAAGCAGTATTGGATGGATGGAGTAGTAAGGCAGCACCAGAGACGACGAATGTGGTGTCAGCGTAGCTCGCATCACTTTATGAACCCACATCGTTGATTAAGCAATAATTTTACTCGCTTCGTGACTTCCGTTGAAGTTTACTCGAACCGAGACTATACAATGGGACCGAGCAAGTGGCTAGCCGTGAGGGAGGATGAGAGACTGAAGTGAAGAGGTCGTTTTGATGTGGTCGAGTGCCTCGAGGTATCGAGCATACAAGTATGAACACCAAATTCAAGTGAAAATGAAAATGTGTTCTCTCGGATCACAAATAATGCGTCAGTTACTCTCTCTTCTGGTGGGCTTCATTTGGAAGAGCAAGAGGTGTGTCAGAATGTCAAAGAGGAGGTATTTTATACTTGTTCATGACGCCGTTTGGTGTTGAGAAAAGTCGTTATCGTTCAGTGACAAGCTCTGCTATTTGCACTGCTGTCTAGGAGACACTCCAATGTGTTGAATCCGCAATCGTTTACGCCGATCTCGATGGCTTTCCTGTTGTTTTAAAGACAGAATTCACCTGCTATTGAATTGTGCAACCAATAGCATTCGCGTGCTTGTACCAATGGGTCTGTAACCTACCTTCTGTGGATTCGGTATAATAGTAAGTATGGGAGTCCCTTTTGATCTTTTCTCACCCGTCGGTCTCTTCAGCGTCTAAGGTTGTGCACACAATGCTTTGCCGTGCAATCAGTGCTCCTCAGAGCACTGTTTTTACATTATTGTGCCACTCGGGCAAACATATTCTCAAAAATGGAGGCATGCACGCTGCTTAAGCGCTGAGATACTGACCTCATCATGTTTGCAAGACTGATTGCGCTACCTGGGTAACAGGCCTAGAATAATTGGCTGTTTGAGTGACGACCAACTTTGCTATTCCACAGTCTTATGCAGCATTGCCCTTTATTTAGTTTGAAGCTTCATGCTTTTGATTCATTTACACTTTCATCCACCTTTTTGTCGAGTCAGAGGACTTGGCAAGCCTAAGCCAATGCTTTGGACGGATAGATGAAAGCTATTGAGTCTCCTGGTTCTGCTTTGAGGATTTTTTCGTGATTTAGTAGCGCCTTCTGACCTCGTCGATGCGGTTATGTGGTTTGCTTGTGATGTTTTTGGGCTTTTAAGTCTCCACGAATTTCCAGAGTAGTTCGATGGGCAAGTTCTTTGTCTTACAAAGCAGATTTGTGATGTTCATGGCCAGTATAGCAAAGCTGTTTGTGTGTTTGACTTAGGTCTCATGACTACTGTGATCTCATGCTACGTGGCATAATGGCTACGTCATGTTTTGTCCTATTCAACTTCCATTAAATAATCGCTGCAATAAAAGGTGGTGAGAAAGTCGTTTTGTATTGCAGGTTATCTGTGGTGACAACATTGTCATCTGCAATCGAGCGCAAGACTGTCCGCCCTCTACGCGTAAAATCGCACTGGCGTGTATCGTCTGTCCCTAGGTGGCGAAGAGTTCCAGTGCCTCAGGACGACCCACGCTAGATGAACACTTCGACTGGATTGCGAGCGAATTCATGCGCTCCAGCAGATTGGAGAGAGCGTTTGTTATACCGTAGAGAAGGATATAGGTGCCAATCGTGCATATGGCTCGATATATGTGCGAGACTTGGCCCAAGTACTGTGTGGCCCATCAGTCAGGCTGCCATCGATAAGGATTCACACGTACGAACCCTCTTTAGGCTCCAAAGAAATGCTAAAGCTCACAGAAAAGGCATCAGGCCTGACGCTGCGGCTAGTACGCCTTGATATATCTGCTGAAACACTATCGGATCGATTCGCCATCAGCAGCACGCTGCAGATTCAGCTCTGCTCAATTGAGGGAAATAAGTCCTCACCTACCACATTATCAAGCTGCTTATCTCGGATATCAAGGCCGCGAACTCGGGGGTTGTTGGTGTTTGTCGTGCTTGCGAATCGTTCTGCTTTGAGGCGCAATTCTTGGTGAAGTCGCGTTTTCTGCAACTCAATGCCATTGTCATATTGAAAGGTGTATGGATGACTTCTTCGTGGACAACATTCCTCACTCAAGTGATAGTATTGCTCCCTTTCCATTGCGTGAAGGATTGGTGTGGTTCTTGCGTTGGAAATTACCACTTGTTAGTCTGGAGGCTGGTAGCGCTAAAGCCTGTCTCTCTTCTTTTGCGCACACAAAAGCAAGGTGCGTTCGCATTCAATTCCAACAAAATGATGAAAATGCTAACGTGCATGCCACATGTCCAAGTGAATGCTGCGACATTCACGATAAGGGGATGAGTCTAGTGGAAATAGATGAAAGGCATTAAGTCTGTAGGTAGGGTGAACAGAAAAGCTGAACTGCCGATTGCAAAGGAAGGTTTGGATGTGAATTCTACTGATAGATAAATGCGAAGACCAGGCCATCGAAAGCAAAGGAAGGTTTGGGTGAGAAGGCTATTGAACATGGAGTTGTTCCTTTCACCTTCTAGTATGACAGCGACATCGAGTTGCAGAGGACGCGTTTCACAAAGAACTGTGCCTCAAGGCAGAATGGTTCGTAAAGACGACAGTCACCAACCATCCTCGGGATTGCAGTCTTGATACCGAGACAGGCAGTGTAATAGCGTAGTAGGTAGAAATTTAGTCCCCATCAATTTGACAGAACTAAAAATACGGCGTGTTGCAATCACGAACAACCTCGACCGCGCCTTGAAGGGGCTTTCGATAATGAGCCATCGAATGGGCAGAGCTCTTGGGTGCTTGTTCCAGCTCAGCAAGGAGAGCGTCGGGAACGACGCTTGAAAGAGGAGAGGAGCTATGTAGCACTTCGGTTATTCCGACTGCGGGATTCGGTTTCGGTTACTTCTCGGGTGAGCTGCCTGAATGTGTACACACTATGCTTTAGTGTTACGCCGTCTTTTGTCTTTAAGGAGGTTCCGGGACGCTGCAATCATAAATACTCATTTGTTGGTTGTGTAAAACATGCACGTTAGCGTAGATCTCATAATTATAAAATGCAGTTATCAGAAAATGATGCGCGTTTTGTCCATCCTCACCAATATGCTTAAAGCATCATTTCATCATGAGGTAGCAAATCCTATGAAAGGGATCTTCGTTCTCACTTCCTTTAGGCCACGAGGTCTTGCTTGCATCATTCATTTATATTCCATACATGTAGATTAGGACATGGGTTATCTTAAGCCTACTTTTGCCACCTTTTTAAGTGTTGAAGTCTACCTTGCATTATCAAAATGTGCTAGTAGAATCGCAGAACTGCATGTGCTGTTGGTTGGCACTTCTCACATCCTAAGTTAGTAACTAATAAGCTCGATAAAATGAAAGATTAGTAAGCGTCTAATGTAAACTTAATTTGCGAACACTTTTGCATGCCTTCGCTGCACCTCGATATACCCGTGATCCCCATAAGCAGTAGGCGATTCTGCTTGTGCACAAGTAATGAAGTCGAGGAGAAGAATGCGCTGTTGTTCCGTGCACTCGTAAACAAGACAGATCTGCTTTAGGTCTTGATCACAATTCAAGCCAGGAGCATTAAATTGAAAAATAACAGTTGTCTTTTGATAAGAAATCTTATGATTTATTTTGCTTAAAATAGCTTTAAAGCACAGAAATGAAAATGACGATTAAACTGAACGCAGCTGCTGCAGCAATCATTGGTTGGGATAAAAGAATGAAATAACCAACGGCACAGTACGAAACAAGAGGATTTGGTGCAATTTTCGTTACAACTCCGTGTAATGTCATTAACAAGATGGCTGCACATCTCTGCGATTCGTTGTGTTCCCATAATGCGAAATTATGACGTGACTATGAGAACGAATATGATTCTCATTCGTCTGCATCCCTTAAAACAAGACTATTGCGGTTATCTAGTTGTAGGAGCTGAGTGCCAGAAAATATGGTGGCAAATCGTACTACGAGGAAGTATTTCTAAACTGATAGTGGCTGAAACCATATATAGGAGTGAATAATGCTCCCATGTTCTTTCCACGACAAGATAGACAGTTAAATTTGAAACTCTGTTGTATGCCGATCTGTATTAAAGGGGTTCATGTAGTGCATAGTAGAGACTCGAATTTAGGCCGTGGACAAAAATAAGCGGAAACAGCTCACGCAGACATACAGGAAATGTGCGTAGGGAAGCGAAACCGGTAACAGAACAACTCTACAGTGTCACGACAGAGCATAGCACTACCAGCAACAAGAAGAAGAGACTTCCACTAGTCGGCAAATCGATGCATGCCGTCAAGGTGGTTAAGGGGAGTGCCTTTAAACATTCGAGATATCATTAAAAACTCTGTATTTCCAACCAATTTCACGAGAACAAAGCTCATATACGCACGCTACGTGTGCGTAAAATTCATCTTCGGTTATTGGCTGGATACAGAGTTGTGCGTTGCAAATGAGGTTGTTCGTAGGTGAAGAAATCTTCACTACGAGGAAGGGATCTTTGCTACAGGGGTAGGAGAATTCGCGGTGAGTGTGAAAGGAAGGTAGCAAAGGGGTTGCATCGCGTAGCATAGACCGTAGTTCTGTATTCATTCCTGGGACTGTGCTTGCTTAGTAAGAGCTTCTTGTAGTTTCTCACCATGCGGGTGTTTAGATATTGTACGCATCTTAAAGATCTCGGAGGTTATGTATAGTTTAGTGAAGAGTCGGTTCCGAAATCAGGGCGTCAATCACAATGGACCGATATAGGCATTCTGTGCTGACAGGTTCATCCGTTAAAGAAAATTGAAGTGGCCGTCACAGCATCTAGCGACTCCATGAATTCCGCTTTGGCTGCTTACGGGAAGAAGTCAACCATAACCTCTCTTGTTGGGTGGTGGTTGGTCCGTGATATCCATACCCGCTCGTTCTCCTGGCTGGTTTCCACCATGAGATGGCATCTTTTACGGAATCCGCAAGTGATACGGGTTTAAGAAATATCATGTACGCTTAAAGTGAGCGAAGGCTATCGCTGTCTTATGCCTAATGTATCTAGGGTCTAAAAGCGCATATCAACTCGCAATTGGCGTGTAATAGTTAATGGTTTGTTAATATATCTAGCTATTGAGAATAGGTTTAAGAAGGCATATTTCTGAGAGGCTTGATAATGAAGGCATATGGTTTGTCGAGCATACCTCTGTCATATTGTCCAAAACTTCTTAATTAAACAACTTTCTTCTGTTTTATGGTTAGAGTGCAATGCTAGGTTTGGAATGGACCGTTTCAGGCTTATGATCAATTTTAGAAAATCTTTACTTAGGTAAGTCTAACTAACGAAGCGAGTCATGAAGCCATCGTACTTGTTTTCGCACTGTAGAAGACCTCGCATGGAATGTGGAAGAGAACTACTTGAGATTAAAACAAATGTTTAGGCAGCATTTGTTAGCAAACATGGGTGGTCGGTAGGATCACATCCATTGCGCGCCTCCTATTTCGAGGATCGAATTAAATAATTTAGCAAGGAAACAACTATCTGTACCTCATGAGTGCGAATCCTATGAATCGGCTGCCCTGCAATTATGATCGGTCATGCTAATCCAGCAAACTGCACACTTACTTACTTCGTCGACGTGATTTAATTAAGTTAGAGGAGATAAGACATTTGATTTAGTATTTTAGGATGCGCACATTCAGCTAGCAAAAATGAAGCACACTTTAGGTTGTGATGAAACCAATTTATTAATGTTGAATTCGCTGTGATTCAAGGGCTTTATCACTGATATCGTTCCTTCTAAATTTGCAATATTTACCCCACCAGATTTAGTCAAAGGATGAGATTTTAAATGAATAACCTCAACTCACCTGGTGCAAATCCACACGTGACTGACTCAAATTGTTTGCCTGTGGACTATCATCCTTATGCTGTCATGCACCACAGAGGTGACGATCTTACAACATTTCACTATGCGGTCCTCAGTAGACGTGGGCACAATCAGTGATTCTGCCACAACGTCTTACATTTGATTCACTCTCCATGAATCCTGCCATCTTCAAACTCATCGAACGATTGTGCAGCTATGGAGAGGCAAATCAGAGTCCTGATGACTCTGCTAATCGCACTTAGTGCTACAGAATGGTTCACCTCAGATCTCAAGTTTTGTCAACAATTATTACAATGTAGCGTTTTTGTGCAAATCGTCTAAATAATCGATGGTTTAAGGAGACATGGGTAGAACGGTCGTGCCTAGTAGATGTGGGGCTAAAATTTGAGGAGAATGAGCCTTCTTCGTAGCGATCAGTTACTTATAGCTGTAGTAACTAGTTGGATGGTTATCAATGCACTCAGAGCTTATAAGGTTGCGCTGAAGGAAAGCACGACCGCCTGGAATATTCAGAGGTCAGGATTGAAGTTGAACTTCTAAGAGTGTATATACAACTGCCCTTCTGGTACTGCAGGTGTCTAGTTTAATTTGGCAGATTTACCTTGACTTAATTACGCGATTCAGAATTTAGCAGCTCTCTTTTTACTTTGGAGCAACAAATGGCACCTAAATTTCCTTACTAAAGAACGTTGTTAACCTATTTACGGTGGGTAATTTTTTGAAGTAATGCATGGGTGATGCTTTGCCTCCACCAAATGGGAACGATCCAAACCTCTAGCTAGGGATTCAAAATATAATTGCGAAATTTTGGAGACCTTCCATTATTCGGGACAATTACCCTTTCACGAAACGCTGCATAAACTAAGTGTTAGAGGACTCAGAATCCCATATTTGCAAGCGATTTTGGAAATGTTACACGCATATAAGCAGTGTCTCGTGACATGTCTGCGGAAGAAATAGGACACGATGTCCGAGCACCCAAGTGGTCCCTTTATCGCAGCTGAGATTGAAGCATACAACCTGCCTGTTACCCACAAACAGATGTTTCCAACCAGCATCGCTGATACGGCATCCGCAAGTAAATACGTAAACACCTGCAGTCAGTTTCACCAGCATATTTGTGTGCATATTACACCCAAACACTAATGAATGCACGCTCATTTTAAAGGCCACACGAGCAAGTTGCTGCATCTACACATCAGTAAACACATGCTTGTTACACTTTGCACATAAGACGACGCCTAAAATGTTTTTGGATTTAGCCACCAGCACCAATCAAATGCATCCAAACATCAGGAAAGGCTTGTCAGAAGTCATTGCTACGGGTACAACACATCGACGTCCCTTCCAGTACATATTAAAACACAACTACATGCATGTATTTGTAACTAATGCGTTGCACAAACACACGCATATGTGATGCATTCTCACATACATACAGTGGCATAGTAAAAATGCACAATGCACAAAAATCATTGGTGCATAGATTAATTGTGCCATACAAATTCACCAACAAACGAGCGCTTTGGTAGGCAATTTTACTAACGTAAAATATGCATTCACTAATCCACAAAAAATACTATGACCAAGTTCACCAAAATACGAGAAGTGAAGAGGACTGTAATACCTTGTTTGCTTTAACTGCCGATTTTGGTTACTTAGGTAACCATGTTGCTCTAGTCGAAATGGATGGCCTCCGAGCCATACCGGCAGCCTTGATGCCTTCATTTGCCAAATATATGTACATTCTGCTCTAGCATCATGCCTTTTTTTTCCTTTCAAGGAAGTTTTGAGACGCCGAATTGGTAGCAGCGGAAGGCGGACCCGATTTCAATGGGTTTCTACTCCGATTAATAGCACTTGAGACAAGCTGAAGCGGTGGGAAAGGAGTGCATGTGTTACTGATGTAAGAAGGGCCGAGACCGACGTCCGCCTTTGGCATTTCTTCCATCTCCGCGCTCCGCACGTAAACTATTAACGACCGAAGCGGCACAAATCGCGAACCACCTGGGAATTTTTCGTTGCGGAGATGGCCCTCATATACCTGCTCAAGCAGACCGGTGTTCTGACCTCTCCCTATGAACAAGCTGATGCTCGACGAAACCTCCTAGTTTGAAGTTAGTTGCCAAACTGAATGAAATTCCAAATCTATTTGAACTGCTAAGAGAGCTCAGCGCGGTTGTGGTCAATCATCTCCCCACTTGCGCTCGGATTGTGATGGATGGCACGGTTAGATCGTAAGTGTTTGTTTCGGCACTGATTATGCTGTGATGGCTGACGCGGGAGGTCTATCAAGGGGATCGTTATTGATGACGCTCGAATGAAGAGAGGAGCTATCTAGCAGTTTAAATATTCTGACTGCTGGACTCGATTTCGATCACTTAGGTGGCCATAGTGTCCTCGTCGGGCGGGCTGCCTAAATATATATATATATGTACATATATTTTGTTATCTTTCATTTTCAAAGAGATCTTGGGACACTACAATCATAAATATACATTTTTAGTTGCGTTAAACATACATGCTACCGTAAGTCCTCAATTGTAAAATGCATTTAACAGAACATGTTGCGCATTTTTTTTTACTCACGCTAAACACATGGAAAGTTTGTAAAATGTGTACTGAAATTCTACGCGCATGCATGCATAATTCGAAACAGTTCCACAAACATATTCCACTTTAGCCTGCGCACGAAATTAAAACGCTTTAAGTAATTTAATCACTTAACCCAAAATTAATCAAAGTGCGTTAATGCTGCTTACAGCAAACCTTAAAGTCAAGCATGTTTGTATTTAGTGCGCGAACGCGAATACGTCGGATCCCACAAAATTCACACGTGTAACCAGTTAATTTATGTAGCGCTGTCTCTCTTTTCTCCTTCTTCCTTGCGATCGCTCCTGGGACGAGACGATTCGTTGTGCCCGATGAAGTGAACCAATAATGTCTTAAAAGGAGAGGAGGGAAGGAGGATGAGAAGAGAGAGAGGGAGGGGTGGGCGCAGGGGACTGAGAGAAGGGCTTCACTCTGCGTTAGTGCAATTGAACTTCGCGTCAAGCAGGCGATTGTGGTTGTGTCTATGTCTCTCTTCTACTAAGTGCACTTAAATAGACATAAGCATCAGGCTTATGATCTGCTTAAGCACGACCACAAAAATAACCTGCCTCCGATCAACCTGGCATTGGAGACATGAAATCCCCATACGTATTTCAAAGATGTGATATATCTGCTGGCATAGCGATGGTTGCGAGCAGTTGTGTTTCTGCATGGCGGACTGTAGGGACCACTCTTCCTTTTTTTCCGCGGGCAGGGATCCTCTTAATCACTACTACAAAGATGTCTTCACGAAACTCTCTAGCCAATTCGCGATTTATCTGCTCATTTGAATAACCACCATCGAACTGACGACCGGTTGCTATTTTGGCGCCAAACTCAGCGTTAATCTGCTTTGCCGTACTAGCACGGTTAGCTCGTGGGTTTTTGTTTCATCACTGGTTACGTTATGATGGCTGACGCGAAAGGTCTACCAAGAGGAGCGTTAGGGAAGACGCTCAAAAGAAGAGAGGATGTATGTAGTAATTTGGTTATTCTAACTGTCGGATTTGACTTAAGTCACTTGGGTTGCCACATTGTTCTCAACGGGCAGGCTTCCTAAATATGTACATATTCTGCCCTAGTAGCGTGCCTTCTTTTGCATTCGATAGTTGCGCAAGACATACATGCCACCGCAGACATTTAAGTATAAAATGCATTTAACAGAACGTCATACGCAGTTAATTCGCTAACTAGAAAGACTTATGGCCAAATAGCAATTCGGATTTGTAAGTGGGTAAAAAGCCCAGCAGAAGGAAACTGCTAAAACAACCTTAGCAGAATGATTGTAGAAACTAAACATGATGCTTGCTATCAAAAGTCCGGCTTGTAAAGCATAATATTTTAGACAAACTTCTAGTATTCTCACTGAGTGTAAACGATGCACTTCAAACCTCTTCTACTTGTGGTTACCCCAACCACCCACATGTGATTGCGGCCGGAGTTCGAAATAGGAATCACAAAAGTAGTGAAATTGCAGTTAAACCACGCAGTGTTAGTCTCATTAGCAAAAAAAAACAGATACCCGTAGAGCAGGTAGGACATTTGATCACCGTCACGTTATGTGTTTTTGCTAACTCGAGGATGCTCTGCCATATAGACATGTAGCGCCGACTCAAACAACTTCCACTACTACCTGACGAAGGGGCAAGTTGCTAAACGAGATATCACATTTTATCCATAACGGTTAGCAGGGCATACGCCTCACTGCAAACTGTGCGCTTTGCAGAACCATTAGGACCGTAAGTGCCTACATTGTGAAGGAAATCGGAAAGATATTTTGATCGCATTTGTGTTGTTAACTTTTGCCGCATCTTTAATTCTATCTTTGCAATTAATTAAATTAAGCAAACGTAAAAAAGGATTTGAGCTTGATTTCTTGCAGTAAGCAACCGGGAGCGTGGTTCAATCTGCCACAATTCAGGAATTCAACTTACCAACGAAGTACTAATAACATCAACTTGGAACGCTTCTATTTTAACTCGTTTTTATGTTACACTGTGCATTATTTGATTCGGAATACAATGTAGCTGCTAAAAAACTGCCTCATAATATTAATAAGAAAACAAGTGAAGTATCAGCACCCTCTTGGAATACCTTGGTTTAACTTTGACTTAGATTATTATTCGAATCATGCACAGTTTGCCTCATGTGATTATCAAACACTTCTTCCAACAAGTTACCTCCACTCTTAGTAAATTATGGAAAAACTTAGTGACGATCCTTACTTTTCCTAATATTTTTCAATACTTCCACTTTAAAGATGCTTTAATACCAGAAAACTGGCGGAGTTTTGCGACAAATTCGACTCTTAGCAATGCAAAGATTTTGCTAAGTGATAAGAGGTTATACGATAGTTAAAATCTTAGCGGCACAGAGACAGCGTTCAATTAGTAGGATCATTGGGCTGCTGCCAAGCAAAAGCAGACTTTTAATAAATTAGAGAGTTCAAGCAAACATCAAAGGGGAAAGGCTGTCAATCCTAGCAGGAGAACGACGAGAGTGGTGATGCAGAACAAGGCGTCACGTTAAATTGCTATCAGTCGAGAAGTTGGGCTTTCCGTCTTGACCAAAAAAAGCGCTCTTTCTACATTAAAAGGCAAGGGCGATATTTTAACAACGTGAACAAGACCACTTGTATCCTTAGCGCGCCCTGGGAAAGCCAATCATCTCAGCTTAATTCAAATTTGAAACCCAGGTTACTTTTATGGTTATAAGGAATCTCTCTTATTAATCCTCGATACACATTTCCTTACTAAACTAAAGCCCCAGTAAAATGTGAATTCTCTTGTTTATCCCAGAATTCAATGCTGTAGGATTTCCCAATGGAACCTCAGCTATCGAGTTGGTGCCAGTGTACGGAAGGAATGTGATCCCATTTTCAAATTACTAATGGTAAGGTGGCTTGTAGTTAGGTCCAAACGGGCTATCTGGCTGTCTTATAGGGGACATATATATCCTAAGTCCCGCAAGGTAGAGAATCGGTTGTCGAATTACGAAAAAATTTGAGTTCGTACAACACTGTTAAGATCCACGAAGAGTTAAGCGACGTAGTACAGTATTCTATTAGGAAACACTACTTTTTCAAAGTGAACGTGGAATAAACGGAAGTTGAAAGATGGTATTAAAGGCTTTCGATTCAACTTTACAAAGTGACTTGTCCTTGTAAGGAAAGAGTTGTCGCTGGACGCTGCCTTGCTCGCCCAACTTAGAAGCACTAAACCAATCAGTAGAGAATACATGGCGGAACAAGAAATCAAAAGCAATATTGAGCATTAGCCTGCATTTACTAAAGAATTTATGCACCTAAAAGATAGCGCAGAACAACGCGAAGGGCAGTGACAGGTAGACACAAACCCGAGCGGGCAGTCACCTGAAGCTATAAAATGTGCCACTATAACTTCGGATTGCCCGGCACGAGGCTATAGGCCTATCCTGAAGCACTTGGCAGAGATAGACAATAAATTACTTAAATAATGTTTGCCGAATTTTGTACTTTACGGCCCTACGTATCATTACAGCTTTCAAGTAAGATGTAAGCTATTTTCACGCAAAGCAATAGCAAACGATGATGCTGAAGAGTAGCTATCCATAACGAGGCATTAAGTTTCTGTCAGTTTTTGCGACCCGAATGTGCAATTTAGGCCTTAAATGTATTTAATTTAATTTACTTTAATGTATTTAATTTAATTTCAACTCAAAGAAGTCAAAATGCATTGCTACGCGAAAATGACAAGCTTAATTGCCGCAGCGCTTATGAGCCTTTAAAAAAAAAATTATTTAATTGTTACCATTAAAGACCATAGCAACGGGCAAGTAATTTTGCCTTGTTTAATGGCAAGTAAAAGTCAAAACAATAACGAATGAATGGAAAACATATTAGATGGGTGCGTTTTGGCTGAAAATTATATGGAAATTGGATTTCTTAAGATTTCAATTTAGACGGGTGACGATCTGCTGGATAAGACCACCCTCCATTTGATAATCTTTGTATGTTCTCAAAGGCTTTTATGTCAGCTTACATTTTGCATTAAAACACCAGCACATGCATTTTGGATAGACTCTTAACACAGTTTTGTTGTGCTATGAAAATTGGCAGATCAATGCAAAAATTTGCAACCATTTAGCTGACAAAATTAGCGTTAAATCGGCCATCAGGATATCACAATACATTCACGCATGGTTCTATAGACAATTAAGTCTGTTCAAAACGTGAGTAGCATTTACAAGCAGAAGGTATCGGTGTCTATCCATGCCTTAGGTTCACTCAATGAACAGCTGCCATTCTTCGTTCGCAAACGCACTTCAGGCATTTGCTTTGCGACCGTATGAGCACAAAACTTCAGTCTTTTGTACCGTACAGTGACACGTAATTCTTCAACACTATATATACATGAGTACACTGCAGCTTTTTTATCAAATGCTTCTTCGAATTTAAATAAACAGCTCTAAAATGTGTTCAGCAGAATAGTTTGACAATCCAGGCGCTGCACTCTGCGGCTTGCTAAGCTATGTTAATTTATTTTCTAATATGCCACTAAATACCTCAAAGTGATTAGTAAAGTAGAGATAAAAGGCGGCAAAGATAGCTAATGTAATAGGGTTACTACTACTTGAGCTGTGCATTTGAAGGTTAAAATGGGCTTCCTTATCAGCAATTTAGTAGGTAGTTAATGGATAATTATTCCTGAACAATCGTCAAAGCACAACTCTGACTGCAGACGGTATGAAATATTAGCAGCCTCTGAAATTGATAGCTTTGAGTAACTCCTGCTTATATCCAAAACTTAGATCAAATTGATTTGCACCTATGTGCTTTGTTTGACTGAGTCTTCGTGCACCGTTGTCCCTTCAGCACTGCTGCATAATCATTTATATTTCAATGACTACTTAGATAAAACACTTATTTAATGCACTAAGCAACTGTGCATGCGTTTCCTGCAGCGCTGGAGGTCTACAGCATAACATGTACGTTGCATCAGTAGGCACGCAAATCTTCCGCACGGTGAAAACATCTTTTTGCCTTGTCGGGCGTTTTAAGTGGTCTGGAGCCTGCTGATTATCTGGTCTGATTCCTTTATGCTTGTCACCAATCTTTGTAAGTTCTAAGCTGCAGTATCTCTAATCCTTCATCGTCTCATAAAATGGAATAAGGTAAGTCTATGTCGCCCATTAATAAAGGCAGTGCACTTCGCAGGCAGATTTACGATCAAGACTACCGTAGATGGCCCGGGATTGGCAACAGTTCAGCTCGCTTACAAGTCTCAATTAGGTTAAAGGGTATAAGTGAATAGTGGCAGTTGTGACTAATCTAACATCACTTTATCTTGCCTGCGATGGAGTGTCTTTAATGCGCAAGTGGAACAAAGATCTGACCACCAGATCGCATTTTCACTTGAATGAAGCTTTGTTTTACATAATCTTAGGCTAGAATGAGATGTGCTTTTCAGGCTCTAGCAAAGCTGCGTTTCAATGAGGCAATACATCTGCACCATGTAGTTGAATTGAATGGGTGATGAGATAAACCTCCCATCACTTATTACAACTATTCAACGGTCCCATAGGCAGAGCTATTTTTTGGAAATTACTCACTTTATGTGTAGAGAATTGTCCTATCTTCTCATTGTTTATGCAAATAAGCCATGTATGAGAAAGTTGAATGCCCTGAGATATTTCATTGTGTGATTGGAAACAGTTGATAGGTAGCATGCTAACAGGAGTTAGGAGGCAGAGCCATCTACGTCAGAAGATTTGACCCACTCCTCCAAAGCAAGGTTCGGATTGTCCTTCCACCCTACGCCTACAAGGCACGTTCAAACAAAAATGTGTACTACGGTATTGGTGCATGCAATTTTTGCTCCCTACGTTCTTGTGTCTACTAGTCATGCCTTAGCCATTGGCACACTACGAAACAGCTTTCAGCATTCCCAGACACAAGTAATAACTTCCAAATTTACCTACAAACGCTACCTTGTCCTAAGGGATGTAAGTGACAAGAAGATGCTGTACTTGTTTGAATGTACCCTCACGGTGGCGCGCATAAGGAACTCATTCATCCAATCAGTCAGGTGAGTGACGCCTCGCACAGGAGCAAGCTTGTATCTCACAGGCCACTTTGGCAATCATTGTGACTCAAAATTAAGCGGTATATAGTATTGTGGATGCACAAGATTTATCGGCATTCTCTTGCTCAAATTGTTACTTTGCCTTGCAGCCCAAGCTATCTGTTTCTTCGAGTGTGATGGAGAATCTTAAGATTATCCCAGGTATTCACGACGTCGCCGATACTCTCGATGACGTCACGCGAGCACTTGTACTTCAAGAGCAGCTTCGGCTTCTGGTACATGCTGACTGGTGTGATTCATTGCGGACACCCTCCACACCCTGCACCGACCCACACTGTTCCGCGATTCGCGAAGTGTATCGGCACACTGGGAAATGCAGAGCAGGAATGAACTGTGAACTGCCACAATGCGCTGCAACCAGACAGCTGGTATCCCATTTTAGCGATTGTGAGAATCAGCAGTGCTCTGTGTGTGAGCCAATGAAGAATACTTTGGAGAGGCGATTCTACCCTGTTGAAAGGGAGGGTGAGGAGACAGATCGCAGATTCACTTTGACCAAAGAGGAGCGTGGTGAAGTCATCTGCAGCATGTAAGTCAATGCAGCTTCTTCATCTGTCAATGCTGGTAGATCGATGCAGACTGCTTGTTTTTTTGACCCGACTGACCTAGAGAATCCACGAACAGAGTATGCTATTCGGCATGCAAAGTGCTTCGAAAGCTACGCTTATAACCAGGCGAGTGACGTGGATAAGTACGAAAACCACATCGAAAACTATGTGCTTCTTCGTGGCATACTGTCGGCGAGACGTCGGTTCTTGTGAGGAAGTGAATCTGTTTGCTCCGCGAGAGTTGGTTCTTCGTTTGCATTCTTGTACATATGTGCATACACGCATGTATTTACCCGCAAATTTGTGTCATGTAGAGGTGGAGGAGCGCGATTATGCAAGGAAGGTTCAAGTCTAGCTACTGCGTGGATAAAGAGTTCGATGTTGCAGGGAAGAGCATGACGTGTGCGTACAGGCAAATGGTCACCGGCTCGTGAACCGATTAAAATGCTGAGTTGCATTGTGATTTATAGTTTTTAATAAAACTTGGCAGCTTCTAAAGAGTGTTTTTTGGCTCAATTTTGACCTGTGAAGGCGTTATAGAACTCCAAATCCCCTTTGCCTGGATATGGCATTTGTTGTGAATGAAATGGTGAGTTGTCATGACGTGATCTGCCCAACGAGTAGCCCTAGTCTAATCATAAGTCGCAGACTTATTTCTGACACCCACTCCAGCGCCAAAACCAACCCCATGCACCAACTTGATTAAAAAAAGAAAATCCTTCCACTATGATTAAATAACAATACGTTTTCCCAGATGGAAGGCGTAGTATAGACGAAAAATGGGTAATTGAGTAAAGGAAAGGAGAAAGGCGGGGAGCCAAATCGAAAAAAATGCACAAGGTCGAAGTATTGCTCGCCACTATACCAGTTTTCTACGCAGAATGGCAAATGCGAATAAAAAAGAAAGAGCTGTGTCGAATGACGGCATCTAGAGATCTGGATGTGAGGGCATCTCTCGCTACTGCTTTGCTTAAAACTCCTCTTCGTACTGCTTGCGTACACATTTTTTGACGGGGAAGATTTCTAGGCAGCGTTAACAGTAGAGCTTCTACACACAAGTCTCCTAAAGAAAGCAAAAACATTCGAAGATCGTCAACTGTGACAAAACATTCCTCTCAACGACGTCATGTTATGCTCAATCGTTGGACCTGAGTCTGACTCATGGAGGATGACAGCTAATCGTCGTGCAACTTGAATTCATTTCAGCAAAGCAATATCAACGACTTAAGCTCGATTAGTCGTCTGCAGATCTGAGCGACCATCTATCACGAAATTCGAGGCCTGAGAAATAATGATGATTTTCACAGCCAGCTATTAAACTATCCGTTCTGAGGCCTCCAACACAATCGACGTTCGAATACAGGCCTGTTTGGGGCTTGGCCATCTTGTAACACGCAGAATCGGACACCGCAGTGTTAATGGCGTAGCGATCTTTGATATGCGAATCACAGCAGCAAATGCAACACCTCTGGCACAAGGAAAAAGAGCACTCAAGAACAGCAACATTGTAGGTGTTAATTTACCTAACTGGCGGATTCGGTTTTGGGTTCGTTGATAATATGCATGAGGAAGCATCTATAAAAGGTAGATGTGTCTGCATGCCTTGGTGGACATGGAGCGCATCCTAGTTAGTAGAGAACATAACACACATCGAACGATAAGAACACGAGTCTAATAGCGCACCAGAAAACACGACAATCGCTGTCAAAGCCTGCCCCCTTCTTCCTTCTTTTCCATAATTTCGGCTTCAATTAGGGCGCCTCTGCACATAAACCTATCCTTACCATCATACACAAATGAATGGCACCAGTTCCTTAACAATGGGACAGTATTTGGTTGAGTCAGAAAATTCCGTTTAACTCAGTTAAGTGCTTACATTTGAAGCAATTTACGCTGTGGGAGTGGATGTGTACCAGAATGAACACCCACCAGTCATTAAATGGGTCCGAACCTGGCGGAGGATGTCGGTTGAGATGACGAAGGCAGGAAAGCCTGAGTTGTCTTTTGCAAGGTGAAATAGTCTGCCAACCTATGCTGTGGTCCCATTTTACTGTCTTGGGTGGGCCTGTTAGGGGCGCTTGGCGCACTCCTGCTTGCATGCCAAAACCACAGGAAGAGTGAGGGAGATAGGAGGGAGGAAAGGACAGAGGCTGCTAGAAAGACCTGATTTTTCAATGTACATTGCCAGTTTCTATGTTTTAACGACTTACACGTTCCCCGCGTACTCTGGAAGGGATCAATGTCTGCCAACTTCTCTTTGTAGAGCGATGAACTCCGTTTAGATTTGTGCAATCTGAATGCTAGCTACCGAGACGATGACATGCGTTGCATTTATGGCTAAGCAAGAATCAGGCCTCAATATTTTGTCAGGGCTGCTACAGAAACGGTCTTCATTTTCGTCGGTTACTTTTATGAACGGCGCCTTGCTACATGGGAAAACTTGAACACCGCCACCGGCGAGTATGCCGGTTGTAGCTAAGTCAGGTTTTCTAGGATCATGCAACATCCTCACGTGCCGTCTGCACAACGCGATGTTCTTGCATTGAATATTCTAGACGTAGAGTTCGCAGTCGTTGGTGGATTCCATCAAGCTCCAGGCAACTGGACAAAATCAAATAATGCTGAATTGTTCGTATAAGATTGCAAGGTGGCGAGTGATTGGCGATGGATAAGCTCCAGTCGATGTTGTAGGCTTGCCGTAGTCCAAAATTGCCTGTTTTGAAGGACACACAATAATGTTGGAAAAAACGAAGGGTTGGCTGCTGAATATTTCCCCCTGACATCGATTGAGCAGTTCGAAGTTCGGTAGACTCGTCTTTATGGATTTTAAAAGCTGTACTCTACAGTCACATCGCTTGCCGCATTCAATGAGTGGCTGGTAGTGCTGTATAAGTTTACTGCTCAAACACCCTAAAGGAAAAATCCGCATTCATGAAAGGTGTTTCTAAGCACTAAAGTAATCGATTTACTAGCCCCTAGTTTTTAAGGAGAGGTTTTATCTTTGAGTGCTGTCATTGCAATGCATCAGCCCTCCTTCGAGATGACTTTCAAAAACGGCTCTGTATTGAAAAGCCGCAGGTAAAATTCTCCACTAGAATAGCTTTAGCAGTTCAAACAATCGTATCGGCTGATGTGTGACGTAATTGATTCTTGCGATTGTTACCTAGGTTATCACGTGTTACGCCTTCGCAACGCAAGACTACTTTAATGCAAGTCGTGCATGCCATAACCTTATAGCATGCGGTTTGCAAATGCAGCCTTGCGCTTTCTCTCCTTGTTCCACCACTACTACTGCTTGCGTGGCAATAGCGAGGCTGTCATAAGCTGATAATTCCTTCGTGCAAACACTTTGCAATTATCAAAAGTGGACTCATTATCGCAAACGGAATCTCATGATACATCCGACAAATAAGGTTAAACTCATTACCTTCATAACTTGCTGCAAGTGCAAAGATGTCGTTTACCCAATTCATTCAACTTGTCTGGTAAAACAAATTACTGCCAACATGCAACCGTTAAATTTTCCCACTGAATAACAAGGAAAAGTAAGGTGATAAATGTCAGCGATTGGGATCAGACCAGCTGTAGTAGGCGATAAGCTGTGCTACCAACTCAGCCTCAAGCACACGTCGTGGCACACAAACATGCTCTGGATGTCAGCGATGTCCAAGCAACCACTCAGCGTACACATTGAGTCCAAAGCATGTAAGCTTGGAATATCACAAGCCATTAATTCATAAAGCACGTCCCAAATGTGCAGAAGAGCAAATGATGTAAAGATGGCGTTTATGAGGAGGTACACATCATAGAGCCCGTTTGACTGATATCTGGTACCAGTGGAAGGAACCCAGAGTGTCCTGCTTCATGAACAGCATGGAGAACCATACAATGCTTTGTAATCTCACATTGTTCTTCAAAAAGGCATTAGCATTTTTGGAAATGGTAAGTGAATGTCAGATGAAAAGCAAAGTGGATACGGCATGTGAGAGCAGATGAATGAACGAAGAGAAGATGGATGGACACTAGAGAAGTGGGCGCATGGAGGATGGATGACCAACAATCGCATGACAGCACGAGAAGGGAAATATGCACTTGAGAATCAGCATTGACAACTGAACAGAAATAAATATAAGTAAGATTCTTCCCGCTCACTAGAGTGATTGCTATTTTAAGCTTAAAGATTTGCAGCCTTGGGAGCGCGAGGTTCATTTTATGCCCCTCTCTCTTCCTTTCCAACCCCTATAGATGTCTGTTGGCTGTGTTTTAGGAGTCCTTGAGCTGTCATTAGCCCGGACCCGAAGGCCTCTTCAAGGAAGCGCACGGTTCCCAGCCAAGTGTGGTAACACCATCTATTCAACTTGCGATTCTCGCTGCAACAAATGATATCGATTGTAGATGGTAACATGAACGTGTCATGACAAGAATTCATCTTTCTAATCTGTGATCGCGCAGAAGCCATGTGTCATTTAAACCATTTCCATGTAAGCAAATACGAATGCAAATGCTTTGCGCTAGTCCATCGGTTGGTCGTTCAGTCACTCAGACAACCGGTAGGTATCGACGCATGCGACAATTTATTGTTTTTTTATTCGCTTGTAGCTAAAAAGCACCAAGACATAAGCGTTTGTTTGCAACCCACAATTTAAATTGGAACTGAACAATAAAAAATAAAGTATTTAGTCCCATGGGATTTATAACGATCACTACTACTGCTCGCGTGGCAATAGCGAGGCTGTCATTAACTGATATTCCTTTGCTGCAAAAATTTTTTTATTAAAGTAATATTATTAAGATGATAATTCATCGCACACGGCTGCCTAGTCATGCTTTTTGAACACCTTATCAAGAGCTGCAAATGACGTCATGATGCGCACCACAAGAATGTGTTTCATTGAGCCAGTCTAAAGAAGTGCTTAATGAAATTAGTTAGTAGAACCTCCGTATTATTTGCTTTTCAGAGCAGAGTGTTGGAAGACAAGTGCACAAAATGACTGGCCCACACCGTCCGGTGTGCACCTGATGCAATTGCACTTCCCCTTAACCTCCATCCGTTTTTAGAATAACCCCACCCTAGCTGCTCTTTTCAGTGGTAGAGCTATTTTAAGAACCGACCTCTTATTGGCGCAGACATAGGAAGCGCATGCTTTCCACTCCTTTCCAAAACTTATCATTTAAAAAACCACAAGCCTCCAAGAGAAATTAATCTTTACTAGACAATCTCCTTCCGCATTAGCGCATCACATTTGTGAAATGGCAGTCTAAAGAATGCCTCACAAAAAAGTTACTCCAGTTTTTCCTTTTAACAGGCCCATAAGTAGGCGAAAGGTATTTGGAGAATCTTGATAGTTTAGAGAGGGGACCATGTTTACAACTCACTCTAATTCTACGAAAATGTCAAAAGGTAAGCCAAATCAAATGCTTTTAGACCACTCCTCAGAATGACAACGGACCACATTCCGCAAGGTTGCTCCACGAAATCGGCGGACCTGCATTCAGTTTTTGAGGAACTCTTCTCCCTTTAAAAGTGGGGAAAAAGTTCCCCATGTAACCAATCCAAGCTAAGCCAACGCTTGCAAGACCACCGCGTTTCAAGCACAACAGCTTAAGTTGTTTAACAATATTGATGGTTGTCTATAAGTTCACTCAGAAAACTGTGCATATCTGAAAAATGGGGCAAATCGCACTCGAAGTCGGTAGAGTTATAGAGATTTAAGGTTGAATACACAGCCTTCTACAGTGCGAAAGATCATCTGTACCGAGCTCACAAGAATATGCTCTGCTCAATAAACTCATTGGCACCCCAAACATTATGCGAAGTACATTATACAAACTGTGAACAGATTACGCTGCCTCACAATCGTGTCTCACTTGTTTCGCTGCGTCTACCGTTCTCTTATGCAAGCCTGTTAATTGTCATCATTACTTCTTTGATAAAGCACGCCACCAGCGGTTTTACCTTTGCTGTCAATATTTAATAGGAATAGTGGTCTCCTGACTCAGCGATGAATGGTACAGGCATTGTTGATGGGCAGTACTCATAATGCTTCATCGTGCTCTTCCTCCACCTCAAATTCCCGTCCATCTACACTTTGATTATTTGTGTGGAATATTGGTGACCATGACAAGGCTATTCACAAAACGCATACAGCAAATCGTTAAAACAAAGAATTCTAGCCTGCAATTGATCGGCTACTGCTAGCCATGCTTTTTGATTGTTTTACCATTTTAGTAAGCGAGGTGGTGTAGCACACAAAGGTGGATTAAATATTGTAGAAATGGGCAAGTCTGCTGCAAATGTTAACCAAAACGAATGAAAAAGACTTGTGCGCAAAATAGGGGGTGTGAAAAAGCATTTGTGGGATCGAAGCAAATTCACAGCTCTGTACTAAAATCTGGCATTACCCAATTTTAAGTTGCTTCTCTGCTTTTGAATCGGTTGTTAAAGCACTTGTTGCAATATGAATAGTGAACGCATATAAAGTGATAAAAGGGGCAACGCTCGGAGATCAGATCATGTAAAATAGGAAACTATGCGGTGCAACAAAAGGTGAGCTCTTTGCTGTCTCCACGATGGTCAAACGCTTGAAAATGGCTGGTGATGGAAGAGCTGTCCCGTTTCCCTCACTCGGTGTCCTAATGTCCTAATCACTACATAGCAATCAAGGCCACAATTCCTAAAGCAAACTTTATGCTAAATCGTGTGAATATAATCGGATTTACAAGATCCGCATAGCATATATGAATTCACGCATCAATAGGCAGGTAAACAGACAGACGCATGCTGATGTGATTGATGATGATATACACTTAATCACACAATCGGAAAAGGGGAATTCAGGCCCTCTTCTTACGCGAAGGGGTGCAGCCAACTTATAACCGACGCTTCGCTGTTAAGAAGGATGAAGATGGTTCTTTTACAAAACACAGAAGCAGCATTCACTGGTGTCGCATAGTGCGTACTGTGAACAAGAAGAAGTAACATGATGCCTTGAAGTAGATGAGCTTAGCATGCAAAAAGAGTCGTCTGCGTAAAGTGGCAGCTAAACAAAGTGAAGAAGCACTGCGTTGAGAGGCGGCACCAAGCTAAATGTAGAAATACTGTAACATTCCTTACTTCAGTATTCCAAGATTGGGTTATAAAGGTGCATAATGAATTTCTAATCGTTAAGCAAATCATCGTTGAATCTTCTTGCATCCGCTAGGTGAATGTTGCAAAATATGAGGTTTTTTTCTACGCGATCCTATTTCTAAGAATGATGAAAGGCGGATTTGCATTAGTTCATCCAACTCCAGCTAAATTTAGTAGAAAGGATTTTGTGTATAAGCTGCTCATGTGTGCCGCCGAACATTTTATTTTATTCGCTAGATTACTAAACACATTTTAGCATGTCCTTTCGCCCACATATGGAGCTTTTATGCCTTGGATGCACTGAATGCAGCACCTGCTACAGCTTTACACTTTGGTTGCTGGAGAAATTATTCTCAAAGTCAGTACTATGTTATCGAGACGGTTATCTCTTCCTGTCCTCTCGTTGATGCCAATTCGCGTGCAGGTGCTAAATAGAAAAAAATAAATTTTGTAACACATGCCGCCAATGCTGGTACAATTATAGCAACTTTGTATCACATTCGTCAAAACAGTTTTACGAAAATATGATTATTAATAGTCTCTATTGAACTAAGTGAGTCACAGTGAGGTGCAGGCGAATAAAATTACTTCTTACAGAGTCCATGTTGAGGCATTCGAGCCCTCAAATCAGCCCTTGCTTGGCCTTTGCCTCGATAGTGTGCCCGTCTATTTCAAGTATGGTATTCTAAGCCTTCTAGGCTACATAATGCCTCTTTATTTAAAATCGTTTACTCACTTCTATGCTAAGGCGCGCTCTGGTGTGCCTCTTTAACTTTATTTATACCGCCTCACTTCGTGGAAGGATGCAATGACAAAGGTCTGAAGAGTTGTCCATCAATAATATCACCTAGTTCGGGGTAATTATTAAAACAATCGCGCCACTCATGGACCTTTGCATGCCCTATCGAGCACATCTAAGCTCTATGTGAGCGCCTTAGTCGGCAGAGACCTTCCCGATTGGCTAAATGAAAGTAGTGTGCATGAATATCGGGTAAATTCCCATCACCCAAGTGCAGCTTTCTTTGAGCGCTCTTTCAGATTTGGAGTCTTAATGTCTCGAGTGGGTTCGATAAGCCCTAGATTTTTTGCAAAATTTTGCTAATTTTTTGCTATTTGCGTCCTCTGCAAATGCCATTGTGCGCAAAAACTTAAATCCCCGGCGTCCTGGGGGGAAGCAATTACTTCACAATTAGACCAACACATTGCGGACCTCATTATCAGCATTCGAAACAGTGCGCAGGATCTTAAATGGTTTGACAGCCACCTCTGTCATGTGCTTTTCAGTGCGTGCGCCAAATTCTGCCTACTTGATTTCGTTCAAGCAGCATGTTACTACAATTACAGGGAGGACTTCTTTCGTCAGCTCGTAAGAAGAGAGCTTTCTGCTGGTGAACGATCACCGGTAAGCTGTATCGTTACTGTCATATCATTACAGGAAATTGTCGCTATGCAGGGTGACTCGCTACGTGTGTGATTTACCAGTGCTGCTCTCTTCTCCCTCCACTCGCCTCCATTTGGACGTATCTTCGAATATTCCGAACTTTTTAAACCAATGGGAACAATATTTGAGAACGACAAGTAGTACTGTGCTGCAAAGATTCGAGGGGTCTACAAAAGTTGTTGTAGGAATAGAAAGGATGTGGCTAAGCTGGTAAAATTGCGTTATATTTGGTCTTGATTACGCGGATATTACTGATCGAGATTATGAATACTTGAGGTCCCTAGTGGATGACCCCACGCCACAACAAATATTTGTGGTGACAGGCGCGACGTGGATCCTAGGTGGCTTTCGCCATCATCCTTTTTCGAAGCTACATACCAAACGGTGGATTTGGCGTAACAAGCGTCAAAACAACGCGAGGATCAATTTTGTGGGAATAATACGCTAGGCCGGCCTCGACATCATTTTTAGAAGAAGTGGAGCGTCACATGTTTGGGCAAGTTTTTGAGATGTCTAGTCCTGGTGTCATTTTACGGAGTGATGTTGAGATTCAAAATGGATTTTTTGCAATACCATTTCAAAATTCTAGTTAGCATTAAGCACTGAGCGGGTTCATAACAAAAGTAAAGATTTTGAAGGACGTCAATCATCTTGGCTTTATGCACTTGTGTGTATGGAGGTGTTTCTTTGCACTGGCGTTGCTACATTTCCACACAACTGCTCAGTATAAAAGCAAAACATTAAGATGCCGCGTTAGGGATTTCAATTAACAGATGTCTGATTCCGCGCTGAAAGATTTTACACATTGTCAAAACTGTTTGCAAATTAGAATGTCGATCTCAATGATGTTTAAGTCGATATGGATATGCTTGCAACTTAATGAGGACACTTTTGATTCTCCCTATTCAAACAATGGTATGCTGGCAGGATATTACGAAACACACTAGAGCTGGATGCAGTCATATGCCATTCTGCAATCTCTTCCTTCTGCTATCCTTTTTAAAGACAGCTGTACATTCATTTGTATGCCAGCGTGTGGAATCAATGCAAATAAATGGTGCAACAATTTCGACGATCATGCAGCAATGCCAGCGTTGACGGCACGCAAAGGATGCTTTCTACTGCCTAGAATTCATCTTCCTGTCTTAAACTCAAAGGTTCATGCAGTTGGCAAAAGGCACAAAACAAGTTTTACTTGAATCAGTAATTTGATTTCGAATTTGGTATCATTCGCAACAATGAGTAGTGAGCACAAATAAGCTGTTACGCTTCCTTTGTTCGACTGCAGAGTTAAGTTGCGGTCACTTGGGTAGCTATATTGCTAGTGCCTAGTGGGCCATGCCAGTATCCTCACTTTCCTCTCCTTTGCTATATATGCATGTTTTCCCCAAGTCTCGAGACGCTCAATGCAGTCGCATACTAGTCTCGCTTTTAAGAGAGACCATTTTGCGAAAAAACTAGGCGTATTAATGAGCTGGTGGGGACTTCAACACCCACTCATTGGATTTAACGCGATTTCATTATGGTAGCTAGAGTAAATGTCGCTAAAGTATTTATTGTGGAGTCTGTTCATTTGATCCTTGCTGCAGTGGAGCCGTGCGCTCGCATTCGCATCACAATTAAGCTATATTCTAGGAATAGTAATTTCAAGTAGACTTTCTCTTTGCCTAATAGTCTGCTACGTTGTTAGGTCATCAGTCACTGGTGTAGTCTGTGTGAACCTTAGAAACGGTTTGCTACATCTTGCTAATCGAGTCAAGCCTGCCCAAATGTGCATTGCAAGGGGCAACAGTTTGTGAGCCTCTCTGTGTGAGTTCGATTCTTTAAAAACCTTGCTTCATTTCAAATACCTCTGCTACACTTTCGAAGAGTATGTGCTATCCCTTTATTTAAGAGTTACATAATTTCCGAGGCAGGAATGAATTTACTCAACCATTATCAAACCCTACATTCACTCTAGGAAAAAAGTATGGCGTTTGCATGCTTCAATAATTTTATCCAATCATAACACTGGTAGAAATCAAGGTCTGTGCTTATGCAAATGGAAGAAAAAACAAAAGAAAAATGAATGTAGCAGCCTTTTCATCCGATCATGTAATAAAGTCTCTAGGTAAAAACAATAATAGAACTTCCATCCGCTAATTCATCTTGCAAACCCAACAAGGAAATGCCAAAGAGAAGCCTAGCTTAAGCTAAAGCAAAGATGTCTAATCATTTATTAAGCAGTTTTAAGTGATAAACAGGAATAATTGCATTAGTTGAGCGTTCAAAGCAAGAAGAAAGTAGAGGAGGGCACGCACACCACCGACTAGCTCCTCCACCTCCTTGGCACGTGGAGGCGCCTTCACAAGCGTCGGTGTAGGCACAACCTCAGTGGTGGTTGCTGTTTACCACCATTGCTGTGACCATCCCCACGGCTGGCCACACGGCGACCACCATTGCGGCTTCTTCTCACACGGCCACTCACACGGCGATAAGCAGTGCGGCTTCTGCACAGACCACAATGCCCACTTCTGTCCATATTGTGAACCCTTCTCAAACTCTCCCCACGGTGCCCACTTCCATGGATACGAGCATGGCCAACCTCCCCACACCATTTCTTTGTCTCTGCTTTCCTTGATACTGACTTGTGTGCTGAGGTATGCCTGCTTATATTCCAGTCGCCTTGTCTCCAATTGTCTCATGCAGCCCTCGCGCTCACTGTGCTTTTAGCTCTACACCCCTGTTTGCCTATCACCGTCGATGTCCGATGCAGTGGAGCGGTATGTGCGCTAGATAGTGTGAGGAGAGGAGGGTGTTGTGACTAGCGTAGATGCCCAAGGTATAGGGGCAAGTGTTTGGTGCACGCAGGCCTCCAATCCTGAACTCCAGATCTTGATAATATAGCGTGTGTATCACGCTCCTTTTTAATGCAGCGTTTGATCCTGAGCTGATGAGCCCTAAAAGACGTGGGCAAAGGTGCGGTGTGATCCAGTTTGCACCTTTAGTGCCGTAACATTAATTGGCTCTGTCTATCACACGAGTGCTTTTTTGCAGTGCGTCGCCTTTTTTGTGGTATATGCATGGGTGGTGGTGGTAAACATGGGTACGACAGCCATCGCAATTAGTGTCTTGTACCTGCCTTTTCCTCTAGCCATGACATCCTTTTACACTATCACACCTATAATGAGTGATGTTTTGAGAGGATTTGTTGCAAGGTGCTGGGATTCTTTGATTACTTATTTATCACCTCTGTTCTCGTTTATTCACACAGATGCAGGGCATGCTTTAGCCCGTGCCAAATTAATGGGATGATGAAATGCTTTAACAATAAAAACTACTTTAATATGAATGAACACGAAGAACTAGCGCGTCGTGTTAACTTGACGGAAACTCAGGCTGGTCAAACTTTAAGGTGTTACATGAACTTGTTTGGTGGACGGCTAATCGAATGTTGTGATTGATTGTCAACGATTGAATTGTCGAAACTCGTCATACTTTTGGCTTTTCTGCTAGATTTCGATATGGTTTCAGAGTCAGCGCTACAAAACATAGAGGGTCGGTGGATAAACTTCAGGCAATGCGACGCCTGTAACACAGTTATACGTACGTGACATAGGGAGAAGCACTCTACTCGTGAGACAGCGGACTCAGTGAAAGCTTGAGAACTACTGAGAACTCTCAATTACAACAGGGCCTCCAACAAGCAAAAGCAGCAATTTAGGACGCTGGAGTAGCTGCTCGAAAATAAGCTTGCTGCTAAAACAGGCCGAAAGCAGGATCAGATTGACTGCTGAAGAAATTTACAGGAATACAAAATGGCTCCAGCGCCCATTTCACAATGTAGATCAAATTAGCCATGCGTAATGTCAAACGGCTCATACCTATTCAAGGTACCTCCTTAATTGACCCGACGTCGTGGATGAGTTTCGACTGCGACGAGCCACTGGAAAGTACGTTTTGGTTCGATTGGCTCAGACAAAGACGCTTTTAGTGCTGTAATTGTTTGTCTTTTATCTGGGCTCAGGCAACAACCCATACCTCTACCAGGAGCAGCAGCAGTAGCAGCAGTGTCCAACCACTTGGCTGACATCTAAAATCCACTGGCTCAGATTTGTACCACCCTCATCGGCGCTGGAAGCGATGAGTCCTTTGGTAAATACACACATATATCTGTGTGTGTATAATGCCATGCTGGAGGAAATTATGGAACAAACGAATGTACCATTGTGATGCTGCAGCGAATACAGCTTCTCTCACCCCCTACGCGACCACAAGGGCGCACTGCTGGTGCTGCACAACTGCGCCCCTTATTGGTCACCTTTCTGTGTGTTCGTGATCAGCACTGCAAAGCAGGTCAGTTAGACCTAAGGGCAATCAGTGGACCACCAAGTAAGCAAATGTTAAGGATCGAAACCGATACAGTTTATTGAGATTGTCAAAATTAAGCACTGCAGCCATTACTACAGAATAGAATGTTACCTCGCGTGTATGCGACAGAAAAAAGACGACAAGTGAAACGGTGAAGTCGCCTTAAAGCAATCGGAGCAAACTAACCAGGAAAAGATGTTCCCACTCACCATTATGCAGTGCACTCAGGCAGTGCTTTTTTGAGTGCGAGGCAATGCACATTTAAAGTGGTCCGTCAAAATGTACGTATGGCATTCTTCTCAGGAAGAGCATGTGCAGCTCAATCCTGCAGTAGCCTTAAGTAGGGCAAACTGGCTCAACTGAGCACCAAGGTCGGTTTCGTGCAAAAGGCCCTCTTGCGGTTTTTCATCTTTTGTTTGTGCTTATCGCAACCGTGCGAAGCATGCTTCCAGACTACCCGTTCTATAGTTGCTACCCTTAACTGTCTATTGATGGGTGGGATCGTTGACATAGTTGTGCATTTATCAGGGCGTTTACTTCGACTTTGCAGAAGAATAATTCTCAGCAAAGACGCGATCCATACGATAAATACTAAAGTGAAGAAACTTTGACCATTTGTAAGCCCTTAGTGATCAGATGGATATTGATAAAGTAAGGCTAAAGTGATGAGGTGCATGCAAAGGAAAATTTCTTGAAGCGAATCGACCTATGTGGCCTCTCACCTCTAAAACAAATCATTTTAGCGACTTCTAACTCCACGCATAGCTTTCAACGAGAATATCCCTAAAAGGCATCAGTTTACTTATTTATTTTTGAAAAATTAAGGTACACAAAATGGCCGTCATTACGCCATGACATCAGGACCACAGAGCAGTAGGAACAGCAAAACACCAGCATTGTAGCCACCAAATGAAGACAGCTAAGGTCAGTCACCAGGCGCTCCATGGAGAAAGCAGTAACTCGCTTTGCCAGTTCTATTAGTTTCTTGATATCCCTATCGTCATCATCCTGCTTTTGATATGTTTTAGCACCAAGCTGATTTTCGAGCGACTCCACCGTCGCCCAAACTTGCTGCTTTGCCCCGACAACATGTCACCACCTTCTCCCGAAGGGCTTACTTCAATGGTAAAACTGTTTGTTGGGATTCGTGTTGCGATTGGGAGCTCTCAGCAGTTTCAAAGCCTACACCGAGGCTGCTGTCTCACGAGTTGGTCGATGAGGCGCTCCTCTTAATGGCGCGAAACATTGGCTGTGGTACAGGCGTTGCATTGCTAGAAATTTCCCACCGGCCCTCCACGTTTTGTAGCGCTGATTCTGGAACCACATCTTAACCTAACAGAAAAATTAAAAGCATAACCATTCAATTACTAACTCAAACGAGTTCATTTAAAACCTCAATGCTTGACCAACCAGAGTCCTCGTCAAGTAGATGCGATATGCCATTTCTTCGCATTCATGCATATTGATGTAGTTTTTCTTGTTAAATTGCCCAGCATCTCATCAGTTTGTTACGTAATAAAGCGAATTCTGCGACCTTAGATAGTGTCTGGCGTACGTGAGCTTGTTGGTCGGTTGGCATTGTAAAGAAATTGGCTGAATCAGGTATATATGCCTTGGCAACAAGTTGCTATAGAAGAGAGTAATTTGGAAATAAGGAGATATTAGTCAAAAGTTGCTGGCACGTGTTTGCCGGTGGGAACAATTGCTGCATCTGCGATTGTGACAGCTGTTGATTTAACTTTGGCAAGGTCTGGACTTCCGCCTTGCCTTGGCGGAAGAGATACTACAACAGAAATCCTGCATCGACGTATCTCTCCCCCCAAAGCAAGGCGGAAGCTCAGGCCTTGTCAAATTTAAATCTACAGCTGTCACATTCGATTGCCTAAGTGAGAAGATCCTTGTGTAGAAGTGGTCACTGTTACCAACGATTTGGAGACCTTTAAGCAACCAAACCAAAGTGATTAAATACTTCGGGAGGACTTTGAATCAGTGTTTGGTTGAATGTCAGCAGAGTTCATCGGAGTTGCAATTAAGCCAACACCGACTGCTGATTGGGCAATCACCGTGATCACTCACCCTCTGGATTCGGGACGAACACAGCTAACACAAAATCCATCTTAGCGACTGACGTTCATAAAGAACGAATGCATCAGCATTGGCGTAACTTTATATTTCGTTACCATCTACTTCCCTTTAAATGGCCTTCTTGCGTTGTCACTGCAAATTATGTTGAATTATGACACGCTTCCTGACTGTGGAGTGCACCGTCATTATGCAGTGGTAATCTGACATTTTACATGTTATCGCTGTGCAATTTCGAAACCAATACTTCTTTTCCGGTTATCTTTGAGCACAGTGTACGAAAGACAAACTCAAAATGCTTCTTTTATCAGTGGGTACGGGAGAAGGAGGCAGAGTCAGTAAGACATTTCTAGCCCGGATGTGCTTAGCAATGTCTTTCAACGCAATTTATCCACTTTTTAACACCTTGTTGCTGATATTTTCCAAGGCATCAGATGTCTGAAAAGTTACAGTACTTCTGTTTCAAATCACGAAGTACAAAGATGTGGTACAAGAAATTGCTTGAGTACCATAAGGTTAATAATTTGGAGCTGGGCATACGCTTGTTGACAGGACAACAACCGTTTAAAGTGTACTGGTTTCGTGCTTGGCTTGACAGCAGAATATTAGTTCGACTCTCACTTGAACCCATTTGTCTTCTCACGATGCGGCGCTTCTTACCTGAAGGTTATTTACGGTATCACATGACACCTGGATTGAAAAACTCATGTAACTTGGATGGTTTACCGGTAGCGAGTTCTAGTTATACATAGGAATCAGCTTGAGCAAATTCAGTAAACGAGAATGTGGTAATAGTAGTGAAGTTGGCAATAAGAAAGGAGGAGCTTGTGTGTGAGATTTGTGCTGCAACTACCGATGCAAAGAAAAATGTAGGTTCCAACGTACACACAAACTTGAGGCGACTTATAATCTGATTAAGCGTAAAAAGATATTGTGTAAGGTACTTTGAACAATCGTAAGGCGGTTACTGAGATTGTAATCTACGGGTGAGTATTAATTAGAGCGTAGAAATGGCCTCACAGCTGTCAATTGAACGCATTTGGCTGGGCAGTGATTGAAGTCGCAGTGTAGTTGATTTTGTAAGCTTAATTAGGAGACATTTGTGCTCTATCATCTTTGCAAGTAAGGTGACTGGCTGAGTACACTTAATGAGACCATAACCATGGTGCCGTTACTTAGGTGAGCGTAATTGATGAAGCGCATTCCCCCAGCCTAGAGTACGTCTTAGAAAAGTCTACACAGGCCAGCAATCACGAAACCGAATAAAGAATGTCGGAAAGTTTAGGTGAGTGTTGCCACTCAGGGCAGAACAAATCAAGATCTGAAGTGCGCTACGCTCTGTTTGTTCAGCTTATCCACTGGAAGGCTTTGCCCATCAGCTAGATGTCTACGCTATTCCGAGCAGTGTAAACTAACACTGCGAATTTCACTTCATTTGCCATCTCATCTGACAGAGGAGTCTGTCAGTGGCAAATCAGGTATAGCCTTTTTTGCCTTGGACACCTTTTACCAGTCTCAATGTACCATACTGTCACATGCATGAGTTCAGGGCTTCCCAAGTATTTGCGGGCACAAATATGTGGATGTTTCGACAGCACAGACCTCATCGATGTTCAAATTGCAATCCCTAACTTGAATTCGATGCTTGAAGCTCTAAGCTTTGCAGATATGTGAAGAAATTTAGCGACCAAAATGGAACACTACCCATTCCTGTCTTCTGCACCTGCATGGATAAAGTTGCGGCAGGCAGGGCTTCTTTGTAACACCGCCCAGTACTATCGACAGGGTCTCAGACCCTGACCGCCTTATCCACAAATATTTTACCCACCTTTCAGTGCCCGTAAAGCATGCCTAAAGAGCCACTTCTGTGCCCATACTAGATGCTTTTCTTCATATTTTTACAAGAGTTTTTAAGATAAGCAGTTGCTAGGTGTGCATGATAATATCATCTACAACTACCAATACGATTGCGAGAGGTGGGTGATGCATTTGACGACACTGCTACATAAGGTGGTGTCTGCTCTATTACTCGAAGAGTCTCATGACCAAAATACCACGGCCTCCGAACTGGCGCATCGGCTTTCAATCTGAAAAATAGATGAGGCTTAGACGAATTCGCTCCAAAGTAAGGGCCAAAGGGTGTAGTTAGGTGCTGCTTGTAGAGGCTAAACAAATTAAAATCTGAACAGCATATGAAGTGATTGAAAAATGAAAAGTGACGCATGCAAGCTGCAGAGTCTAAAGGATAAGCAAGGAACAGACAGTTGAACGATTTGACAAAGATGATTATAAATTTCCTCAGCTTCGTATGGTGTTGTCGAAGTTACTTCGAGGGATCACATAATTGAGGCAGAAATGAATCTACACCATGTTAAACAGGCGCTTAAATAAAGCCTAGCCGGTAGCCACTGAAACGTCCTGAAGTGCTCATGAGGTACACACCATCGACTCTCTGGATGCATGAGCGCGAAGCGAAGGGGTAAAAAAACAGGTAGAATTGGCACTGATAAATATGAATATGTGATGAACGAACGCTTCTTGGTGAGATGCGATGGATGAGTAGTTAAACGCACATGGGACTGATGTGAGATTAACGTACGGAAAGAGGATAATAAGGCGCTGGATATTTTCTGGCTAGATTAATACGGTATGAGTAAATATGGGCGTGATAATATGACCCCTCAAAGGAATGGATAAACTCACGTGCTTAGACGTGTACGAGTGCGTTGACTGATTACCGACTGAATGGTTGAACCCCCTCCCCCCAATTGTACGCGCTGTTAGAGGTGGATTCCTTCCGAAATTACCTGTTTTCTGTAAGACCTCACCACTATATGCAGAACCAACAACATCTGGTAACATTCTTGCACGTGACTTCATCTCCCTGCTTTAGCATTCGAGTGACTTTTCGAGAAGATGAACAGAAAGAGCAACAGATTCGCGTGCAAGGGCACACGACACTGAACTCATATTTTCCACTTCCTCAAATGAGCGAAATCAAATCATGGCGAACAGACTTTTCATCAAAATCCAGTTTTGTTGGAAATTTATTTCTAAATAAGTCGGAATTGAAACAACTCTCTCGACGTTGAAGGAGGCAATGAATCCATGGAAAAGAATTCAAACATATCAGACATGCATTGATGTTGAATTGGTCTTCGAATCATGGAACCTTGTTCCAACTTTCGTATCAGAGTTTCTTTGAGACCATTTCAACGAGCCATAACATTCATACAGTTCTCTTTTAACTTCCATGAGGTCCTTCATTAGCAAAGGAGTAAAATTCTCATCAACCGTTTCGAGTAAGGAAAAGTAATTTATGTTAATCCAAAAGCAGTAGTTGCAGAAGAGCAGCAACTTGCCTCAGAGACTTGCCACTGCGTGCGGTGTCATCGCGATGCCATCCCATTTGTGTATGTCTGAATAGGGCCTCACCTGAATGCCCCACACAGTAACCAGCCCTCGGTATATGCTCGATGCCACCTCGTTACTTACGTACTGGGCTTTAGGTAAGCATTCATCTCAAAAAAACAAGCTATGATAACAAAGTACACAACAATGATGTGACAATCATCTGCCGGTAGAGAAATGCAATACTGATTACCTACAAGCACTTGAATTAACTAAGCTTGCTAGTAGGACTTTGGCAAAATTAAATCTCAAAACACTTAATATATTTTCGCCAATATATCACCACCTGATAATTGGCCAGCAAATTTTACTGCAAATACGATTACCCAACAAGCGAGTAAAATGGTGGCAGTTTTATCAATGGATAGTCCAAGTGCGGTTTAAATGGATTCTTGCCTTGGCGAGATTACTTACCAATCTCAATTCCTACCAACTGTAAGGCAAGCACCTCCCCGTAAGCTTATCACATGCGACTATCCACGAAATGCATTGTGACGTCAATTCTAATCGGAAATGAAAGTAAATGAAAATTTTGCCTCTCTTCGCATATGTTGCAGCCTTTCGCTTCATTAGGTTAGAGTTTCTCAAAAATTGAAAAGTGGAAAAAATTATTGAAATTTAGTAATGATTGGGGAATTCGGACGAAAATTTAAGCAAAGGAGCGCACTGTTGTGAAGTTGCAGCAATTGCAACTTCCATCCGTCTCAATGCGACCACAAAAGCACATTGCTGATGTGAAGGGGGAAGTGAACTGCACAACTGAGCTTCGCACCGGTCACGTTGCCTCCGTGTGCTCGCGATCGGCAATGCAAAGCAGGTTAGTTCACCTAAGGGCTATCAGTGAGCCGCCAAGTAAGCGAATGTTAAGGACTAAAAGTGATGGCAACTAACTAGCTATGGCTCGACACAGTTTATTGAGCTTGCCTAAATTAAGCACCGGAAATGTAACCATGAAAAATAATGCTGCTCTCCTTGTATATGAAACAGAGAAATGGAGATGAGCAGTTCGGCTTCCTTCAAAATTGGTGAAAATATTATTAAGCAATGAAGCAAACTTCATAGCTGCAATCGTTAATAAAGGGAAAGATGCACTGACTACCACGCCATACAATGCATTCCCTCATCGCGTTATGCAGTGTATTTGAGCGGTGCTCTTTGAGCGCAAGGCAATGCATGTCCAAAGTGGTCTGTCAAAAATGTATCCGGTTTGACCCCTGGTACGCGTGCTACCCTTTCAAGAAGAAGATCACGTGTAGCCAACTCTCGCTGTACCCTTCAGTAGAGCACGCCAGACCAAATGAGCATTGGCATTGGTTTCGTGCTTTGTCTGAGCACTACGTTCACTTCTGGATTCTTTCTTTGATCGGCATGTCTTGGTGCGATTAAACTAAATTATCTTTGTATGTGCCAACATCAAACTAGTCAAACAGTATGCAAAAGGCTTTCTTGCGGCTATTCAACCTTTATTTGTGGTTTTCGCGACTGTATCAAGCATGCTTATAGACTACTCGCCCCGTAATTACTATCCATAGCCATCTGTTGACGGGTGGAATCGTTGATATGGTCGTGCAGTGACCAGAGGAATGCATTTGCACACCTGTGCGTTTACTCCGGCCTTGCAGCAGAATAAGTCCCAGCAAAGACGCAATACAGAGGATAATCAATGCATGATAATCAAGTAAGGAAGTAGTGCGATATCAAACCTACTCTTGGTCATTGTCCGACTTATGAAGGGTTTTCGATTTTTGTTAGGTTTGTAGGAGTTAGGTGAATGCTCCTGCTCTGCAATGTCCACTTGGTTATTAATGAAGATAAGCAAAGCCAGGAGATAACCGTGAGCATCTTCATGGCAATCGAAATGTAGTAATCCATAGATGACTGTAAGGAATCATAGCCGCCGCAAAATCAACTCATCCATGTTGTTATCTCTCCTTTGCCTTCTTCCACATTAAACTCACTTGACACAGATCATTTCCACTCTCCACCATGGTAAGAAAATGTCAACATGATTGTTACGGACAAGCCTTTAAGACGGATCGTGGGAGTGACCTTGATTAGATTCCAGTGAGAGTTTCTGTGGTCTGGTTTATGCGTAAGAGAAAAATATTTAGGTTACATAAATTAAATCGTAAGAAGATGGATCCCCATATCGTGCAAGGTCGGCTTACATCAGAGTGGTATTACAGTGAATAGACATACTGCAACAATCATTTGGCCATTCAGATCCTGCCTGTTTGCCCTCTTCTGGCCGAATTCAAAGGCAACCCTTTGTAAGTATCCTTCCGATGAATTGACTACCTCATTCCATCAACTTGGGTGACATTGTGCATTTCAATAACACCTCGACCCCTAATGTCCATTTAGACGTTGGAAGGGGAGAGGAGTAGAATAGCCCACGCCGCAATCCCACTATTTTGGCGAGATAGCTGTGGCATCTGCTCCACATTTGCTAGGATGCAGCGTTGAGCTGTCGACGTACTTACCCTATGAGCCTCAAGCGCCTGTAAGAGAACCAAATTAGGCGTCCTCACACGCACAACAGCTTGATGCCTCCCGACTACACGTCGTTTGTTGCGGATGCTAGCAAACAACCTCACGCGTTTACATTTTTTTCTGTCATGTTAGTTAACCCCTAAGTTTCTACATTTGAGGCGGTTAATAAAAGGAGCAATCTGCGAATTTTTCATTTTTAGAGTGTTATTTGATTGCGCAATTGATATTTCTGCGAACCTGGGAAATGTTCAAGAGAGTGCCCCATCTTCGAAAACAGGCGTAGACAGTCAAGCACATGAAACCATATCATATTGTTGTAAGACATCGTACGACCTCATGCACTCACCGTCTAATCCTCGTCCTCTTCATCTACCGCAAGCAGACGGTTATTTGGCCTTGAGACCCTAGACATCGTGGTCGGGCTATAGTAACAAACTGGGATGTGATTTAAATGGAAGCAGATTAGTTTTTGCTGATACCTCTAAGCAACTCGTTTGTCAAAAGCGACGCTTTTAGCTAACGCTTATTTAAAAGCGTCCATTTAACTTAGTTCACTTGTTTTGCAAAAGTAAAGGCAGTCACAATTCAGTCGCGTCAGCCATTAACATTCACGTGCGCCCACAAATGGATTTCGGAATGACGCGTCGTTGTTACCTCTTAATCAATTTATTAAGGCTTGGGTTTCGTCCATCTTGATAACAATGAAGATGGTTTTACCATTCACTTCTCACTAGACCGCTGATCTGTGAAACGTATGCTTTACCCAAGGGAGGGCGATCCACTTAAGTAGGTCCATCGAATGTCTATTCAATGTGACCTTGATTAACTCCACGGGAGAAACTATGCAATGCTGCATGGCGGCGATTGATTGGGGCCACTTCTGTACTCCATTTCCAAATCAATGTGACCCCTGATCCTATATCCTAAAAGCGTTTGTCTCGTAGGTGGTTAGTGTTGACACTAGAGTTACGACTTTGTAGTTTTCGGTTTTAAAGGTCTCATTGACTAAAGTAAGAAGCATTTTGTGCTTGACCTTCTGCAGTCGAATGATGGATCAGTTCAGAGAAAGAGCGGGTATTTGGGGCATGCGAAACGTGTTGTATGCTCTGTGTCTGGGTTCATCCTACCATTCTGAGGAAATAAACACAAAATGATGAAGTTTCCTGGATCAGGCATAAATGTGTTGGCAGCAAGTTGCTTGAGAAGAAGATGATTTGCAGGTGATAAGATGTTTGGAGGAAGCCGTTGGCATGTGCGTGACAGTGAGAATGGTCGCTGCGCCTGCAATTGTAGCAGCTGCTGACGCAACATATAAGAGATGTAGAATAGGAGTGGGTTCGTTGCTGGGAAGATCAGCGACGCAGTAACAGTTCAAGGTTGGTCTGTGCCCCCGCCTAGCAATAAAAGTACAAAAGTACGCATACAAGGCGGTACATAAGGAGTGATAAAATAATTTGATGAACAATACCGTTCGCTTGCACTATTACCAGGTGTTGGAGTTGTTCGGGATTGAGGAGGTCCATAAAAATTATCAATGTATTGCTGCGCATAATGAAATTGTGATCATACAGTTCTGCGCTGTCCCTTGACTGATTTCCTTACCGTATTTATAGGCTATAAGAACCAATGAAATTTGGGTTTACGGGTCAGACCAATAGGATTCGGGAGTATCAATCGACGTCATGTCACGCTCAATCGTTAGACATGAGTCTACCCGTGAGGGATGACAAATAATCGTTGCGCGACTTTAATTCATGTCACCACGGCAGTATCCACGACTTATGCCTGAAAAGTTGTCTACAGCTCTGAGCGATCATCTGTCACGAGCTTCGAGGCCTGAGCAATAATGATGATTTTCACAGCCAGTTATTAAACTATCCATTCTGAGACGTCTGCACGCTTCGACGTTAGAAACCATGTCTGGCTGCGGCTTCACCATCCTGCAAAATGCAGAATCGGACACCTCCGAGTTCATGGCACAGTGGTCAGTGCCATGCGAATCACAGCGGCAAATGCATCACCTCTGAAACAATAATAATGAGCATGCAAAAATGACAGCACTGTATGTGTAAACCCACCTGATTTGTGGATCCGGTGTCAAGTTCGTTGATGATACGCGTGGGAAAGTACCTACAATAGGTAGATGTGTTCGCATAACTTGGTGAGGATAGAGCGCAACGTGTGCCTATCCATGCGTTACACGACCTCAGAGGGTGAGAGGACCGTGTGATGATAAATAAGACACGTCTATTCGAAGCCCACCCAATTAGCGTAGAATCTAATACACATCGAATGATGAGATTACGAGGCCAATATTGCTTCAGGGTACGCGACAATCAATGTTAATCTTTACTCCTCCCCCTTCCATAATTTTGGTGACAACTAGACAGAGAGGAGGCCTAGGGGTCCCGGCACATGAGGCCACCCTCACTGCCATACAAAACCCAATCACTTCGTTTCGTTATCAATATGGCAGTCATTGGTTGTTGAGTCAGGAAATTTCGTTCGAGTCAGTTAAATGCTGCCACTTAAAGCGAGTTATGCATTTAAAATGGGTTTGTGAGCCGAAAACGATTATTTAGTGGACCAAGCACCTGCACATGATGAAGTGCTTCCCATTCGTGGTAGAAATTAGTAGCGAAGTCACAAAAAAGACATGGATGTGTTTGCAAGCGCTGCTATTTATCAGGAAGCCACTGGGACGAAAGAATGAATCGGTTGTATTAAGATACGAAGGAGAAAATTGGATTGTAAGAAGGAAGACAGAAAAGTAATCACAGGTAAAAGTAGGGCAGAAGGTTGTGGAGTGACCTATCTATTCATCAACATTTCTCTAAATCATTTGGGAAAAAATGCAGATTCAGAATGCTCTTGCAGCCAACAGTTAATATTTACGCTTCGCACGCCTTTACATTATGCATAATAGAGGAAACATCTACTGACTACGCCTCAATAACAACGAGCGGCAACGATGTAAGATCAAGTAAAAAATGGAACGATCTGCTATTGACCATTGCTTTGGCAGGATTGCAATAGTGTCTTACTGATCACTGATGGGAAGTGAATGGTTGGGCGTGCTTACTTTCATTGGTTGGAGTTGGGATTGCGAATTTGTTGAGGTTTCTTTAGCGGCAAGGCCAATGTCAAGCACTTTTGCCATAATAGGCCTACGAGTCGTGCCAATAAATCCTTATATCCTTAGCTGATCTTTACGTCAGCAATGTGCCCTTTATTCTTCGTTTTAGGAAATGTCTCGAGATGCCACACTTACCTCAACACTTCGTTAAAATACCTCAAGGGGAGAGTCGAGTGTGATTTTTATAAATTTAGGAAAACAGCAAAATGCCTGTCTTCTCTGTTCTCTCATGACCGCATTCAAACAATCCACCTCATGACAGACCTTTGTAGTTGTTTTGCATGAGCACTTGCAGCCTGGACTCTAATAACACTGCTAAAGTAACTGCCACTCCAATGACGCATTTGGTAGGCTCCGACGACCCTCATCAAGAATGATATGAATCAGAAGACCAAAATAGCCAAACGTTTGATCACGCCAAGCAAATCACTGAGCTTGTCCTGAGCGGAGCAGATTCATCTCTAACGCAGCAAGTTCACGCAACATTCGCAACCTTAACGTAGCCAAAGATATGTTTGCATCAAGTAAAATGAGAGATAAACGTCCAATATATGGCGTGAATGCTCTTGAGGGGGCACATGCTAGAATTTTACACTTTTAATGGCTCACGTTGGGTGCCTTTTTCAAATCCAAATTGCCTGAAGTGCATTAAGTCAGTTCGGTGTGTTGCCGTTTCTGTGCTTGTCTTCGTCCCAGTGGGCCACATACTCAGCTTTACAACAGGCGTTTGGGCTAATCGCTTTGTTCATTAACGACCGCAAGTTCGGTGGACACAGAAAAGCAAAGGTTTGCAGTTTTAGCACTTTAAAATATGTTCTTGGGTGTGGCATCCTTTCATCCGCCAACAGCATCAGTCAAAATTCGTCACGTGGATTCAGTCTCTAGGTCCTATGTGCATAATCGGTCCCTTCAGTTTATCTAAGTCAGGCAAGCATTTTATTGTAAATGGGAAGGTGATCCAGTGAATAGTAAAATCAAGATAGCGATCGAAATCATGGATTTGGGAGAACTCGTTGTCCTGTTATCATGGTACCAATGAACAAGTCGTCTTAGGGAATGCCTCCAAGGACCACAATTACCTCAACACTTCATTAAAACACCTCAAGGAGACGGTCGAGTGTGAGTTGTGTTCCACATTTACGAATCAGGTGTGATGTAGGAGCTTTATCAATTCAAGAGAACAGTAAAGTTCCTGTCTTCCCTGTTCTCCAACGGCCGTATTGAAACAATCCACCAAAGTTTTTACATAAGCACTTGTAGCCTGGACTCCGATAGCATTGCTAAAGTGGCTGCCAATTCATTGATGCATTCAGTCGACTCCGACGACTCTCATCAAAAGTTATGAATCAGAAGAACCAAGCAAATTACTGAGCGCATCTTGAGCAAAGCGGAATTCACCTCCAGCGCAGCAAGTTAACAATTTTAATCATCTTCACATAGCCAAAGACATGTTTTCATTAAAAAAATGAGTGATGAAAATCCAATATATTCGAATGGATGCTCTTGAGAAGGCGTATGCTAGTTTGTCACACGTTCGGTGGCCGATTTACCTACGCACCTTGTAATCTAATCTACTTTGATCAAGGTGAGTACCTCCCTCAAATTCAAATCACTTGAAGTGTACTGAGTCACTTTTGTGCGATGGTGTTCCTTTGCTTATTTTCGTTAAAAAAAGCCACCTACTCAGCTTTACAAAACACGTTTTGGATTGTCAATTTGCTCATTCAAGATCGCAAATTCGACAAATACAAGGAAGCAAGGCTCCGCAGATTCAGCAATTCGATATATGTTCGTGGGTGCGGCATTCATTCATCCGCCCGACATCTTTAGTCCAAATTCGTCACGTGAATCCAACCACTAGCTCCTATGCGCATAATCAGCGCCTTCAGCTTACCTAAGTCAGGCAAACATTTTGTTATAAATGGGAAGATGGTCCAGTGACTGGTGAACCTAAGATAATGATCGAAATCCTGGAATTGGGAGAACCCGTTGTTCTGTTAACATAATATCAATAAACGAGCCGCATACATTTACTTACTGGTCTTAGAGGATCACAGCTTTACATGCTGCCGAGTGGAGAGCTGACAGCAAACAGGGTAGCAAGCTTCCTTCTGATTTGCATCATTACCGCTTTTGATTTCCACATGGCCAAGTTGCCGATCCAATCCGGTCGGTTGCACGAGTCATTGAACTGAGCAGCACCTCTCGCACACTCAGAGTCTCTAACGAAGTTATTTAGAATTTGGAGTAGCAGCCACCTTCTAACGCTTTGTGTAGTCAGCATAAGTATGTTTGTTCACAAAGAATAGTACGACCTATCTTGATGACCTTCTCGACATTGATATAGAAATCTGCGAGCAAAACGCCAAGCTAAACTGGTGTTAGACCGCCTTCGTGATGCAGGATTGACATTGGGTCTAAAAAATGTGGTAGCTGCAAACATCCATCACTTCTCTATAGCCTGGACTCGTCACGAGAGAAGAAAGCGCCCAAATGTTATGCGTAACGAGTAAACGCATGACCACTACCGTTCAACAGATGAAGCTCGGCAGTTTCTTGGGTTCTTGCTTGTTACCACTGTAAATTACTCAACAATTTGTAGAAAATGTCAGTATTCTTTGCATCGCCTGTCAGAAGCGTAGGTGTTGGATCCGCATCGAGTCCCATTTCACTAAGGCGACACCATATTTGACAAACTGCTCCTCATCCACCCGTTCCTTCTTTCTCTCACCCCTTTCCATCCACACATTGTGTGACGCAAGTCACAGGACACTGTGAAGTAATGCAGCATAAAATAATGCATTCATTTTTGTTCCTCAAATAATGCCACTTGCAGCATCAACAAAAGTGTGGCAAATTCTTACATTAAAGTAGTTTGGTGCACGAAAAGGAGTGCAAGTAAGGTTTCGCTAAGCTTAGTCCTTTGACTGTAACTGTAATGTATTATTATAATCAACTTTGACTTACCATATTCAAAGCACTCATTCTCCTCTCAATACAACAGTTGTGCGTTAAACGATTTTCATTTATTAATATGTTCACAGCAAAGTGTAGCTGCCGCACTCTTACCACTATCTTGAGGCGCTTCTGGCATGGCACAAAGTCATGAGGGAACAAAAGAGGCGCTAGGTGGCTCCAAGTACGGCCACAGGGCTATGCCAGATCAGCAGTACAATTTGCATTCGATCCCCATACACCAATAGCTCAGTCTCTGGAACCACAAAGCAGCCTTAGTTTGCTTTACAAGACAGTTCACCGGCTTGAGGCAAGTTATTTCCTTGCTTCTTAAAGAAGGGTACGCTCCATCACCCATGCCACAGGTGATGATGCCTTATCCAAAACGCAGTGGTGGACCATCTCATCTCACACACCTCATCCACGTTGATTGACCAGCAAATTTGTCATCACCTGTGCAAACTTCTTCAATCCTCACGTCCCTCTGTTTGCAAAGAAGTGTAAATAAAGGAACAGGATTTTTAAATTCACTAGTGATTATAAATGATCAGGAACAGACAACACTACAGAGACATCATCGCAACTTGGAGAGGGGAATGTAAGCATTAAATTGCTGTTAGGAGAAATTGCTTATTTTTGAACTCAATCATAAGTAAATCGCTCACAAATGCCTTGGTCTCAGCCATCTCTGACAGAGCTCACCTACCACACAGCCATCACTAGCTCAGAAGACTGGCATTGAAGATGGGCACCACCGGCGTTGTCTCTACTACATCCATCGTTTCGGAGAAGATATTAGAAAACCCAAGCGTTAGCATCTTCATGGTTTCTTTTACCATCTTGATAACAACTCTTACAGCTGGTGGAATAGGAAGGAGGTGCGGTCAAGTTGACATCAAAAATTGTCTTGGGTTCAGTTCCGCATGTATTCAATGAGCTTTGCTACTTTATCTTCCACTTATGCATTTTGTGTTCCAGAGGTAAGCAAAGTAAACGTTTCTTACTGGAAGGCAATGTCCAAGTGAATCGAGGTTGCAAGAAGTGGAAGTCGATTTGCTTCTTGGAGGACAATAACCCTTACTCAGTCGCTTGGTGGCGTATGCTGACTATTTTCACTTGAATAGTGCATTGAAACCAATTCTTATTGCCACCTATCCGTTATCATTCACTGAGGTTGTAATCTACGCACTATATACTACGAGTCTATGCCTGATAATTTTGCAAGTAATTGTTGCAATGCACAAGTTGTGCCAATTCCTAAGCAAGTGTATCACAAAATCCAAAGATGCACCCATATACACACGATGCTGCCTTACTGCTCGCCACAGCTTTGAATGTGATTGGCTCTAATAAGCAAAGAATGCGCTCGTTGCGCCGCGCTGATTGGACGTAGTAGATATTGACTGGGTTGTAATGGAGCTGTGTTATCTTACATGCCTTCAATACCCACTTCCTCTCTTAGATTATCTATCATTTGACTGCAGAGGGTTGAGCACGAAATGCTTTCGTTTGAGTAGATGAGACCTCTAAAACCGAAAACCACAACATTTCATGTGCACTGCGCTCTAAGTATTTCTTGTTTCGCAAAAGACCAATTTGTTCTGACGTAGAGTTAAAGCACGCATCGGAAAAGCCCCTTTGTTAACTGAAAAGCGTTCTTTAGGAGAGAACCGTTGATTTATCGTACCATCATTCTTCCATGCACCACGCTTGCCATGCCACACCTACTTTTCACTTCTCAATTATGCTCCAAACCCTCAAATAAGTAGCAGCATCAGAAATGCTGGTGCAAAACAACTTGGCCAATATTCGTGTTCCTCTTTGGAAGCACTGTAGCACGGTTCACGTAAGCAGGTTTGACTAGATCTTGACTAATTTGAACTGGGTCGGAATTGACAAAATTGGCAACCTAGGCTAGATTATGACAAGCTTGAATACGGCTCCTTGTGTGTTTTTAGTTAAGTCAGCCCCAAAACTCCCATTTAGCTCACCTATTCAACTCGACACAATTCCATGCAATGCTAATTGAGGTCTTTTCTTTCTTTCTTGCAGACATTATTAATTAAGATGCATAGACTATGAGTAAGCATGATAGCATCTTGGAAATGGGTGGAGAGAAGCTCTCTTATCTAAGCCTCCTTCCTCGTGTCTTACTTGAATAAAATCTTCGATGAGTGTCTCCTCTGCTGCCCACTACGCTCTACATGTTCGCACATACTGCGGCTCGCATTATGCCACACTATCCTTGCTACTCTCATCGACTCATTAGTTCCTTGTCTATATTTTTTTCGCCTTGACGCCACGGAAACATCCCGCTCCTCTGCATTTTTACGCTTCTTTCACCTTTCCGTTCTCTTTCAGTGTCTGCCGGCACCTTCTTTGTAGGTTCCCTTTCATCTCTCCACTGGTTTCAATACAAATTGTGGCACGATCAAATAATGCACAGATTCATAACCTGGAGCAGACTAGCACAGGCTACACTAGATATGACTTAATCACGCTCTATCCGAATACTAAATCATGTTTTAGCATGGCTTAGCTTGGATTACCATTAATTTTCTGTTTCTATCCTTCTTTTTCCTTCCCTAGTTTGTCCTACACCACTTCGCCAGCTTATTCTCTACTAGCATGCGGCAATGCACACAATCCACTAACTGATGGCTGGGTGGCCATCTCTTCCCTCCCACCTGGTTAGTAGAGGGGTTAAAAGACCACTCATGATGAAGCAGCTGCTACGGGTCAACAAGGGGACGAGAAGTTGAAGCATCTCCTCCCGATGACGTGAGGATTGACTACCCGTGACAGAGGAAGAGAGATGCCCTCCCACCTCAGCATGTGTGGAGTGTAGAGTGTGGTTCTATGTGAGAGCAGAAGGAGCAGAGGGTTCCAACTAACAGCGCACCGGTATTTTGTGTGTGTGGATGGTTTTGAAGTTGTGTTAATAATGAAGATGAATCCACCCTTCATCACACACATACACATGGTTGAGCGCAGGCAGCATAAACTAAGCCAGGTGGTGAAATTTAATTAAATTAAGAGAAAAAATAATTAGAAATAGTACAATTCATGTTACCACAAATCGGTGCATGTGCTGAAGAGTCTTTATGACAGTGTGTGAAAGATTCGTCATTCCTCTTTCTGGAGGTCGAATAAAAGGGATGAGGAAGGAAGTACGAAGAGGCGTTTGCTTTGCGCACATCCACAGTGAGGCGAAGTTGTTTTTGTTGGTGAAAGGGGGTTGAAAAGAAAGAAAAAAACAAGGCGGCAGCAGTAGAAATGTGTTTCTTGTGAGGCGATGCACGCTGGAACAGGCATCTTGAAGTGCATGTATCAGCTATTTATTTATTAAAAGGCGTCAAATTAATCACATGAGGCGGTTGGAGTTATGGCATGATAATCATCAAATCTGCCTTTGGTGATTGTCTTCTCTATTCCCACTAGGCTCAAAAGGTTCCTGAGTGGTGCACCTTGCATTACGCCCCATCGTGTGCATTCCGTGCATTCAACACAACCGAAGAATGGGGAATGAGTACTTCCTGTGTTGCATTTCCTTGCCTTCGTTTTCCATTTGAGTAACACGAGAACGTCTTGCTTTCTTGGTTTCCTTACGCTTCACTCACCTACACCTGCTTCGAACTCAGCATCAATTCTCCCTCCCTTCGATGGAAGTGCAATGCATTCTGCTAATAATTGATTATAGCCACGAATAATCGGATTGAAAATGTACACATGCCTGCGCAGGCCTTCATCACCACCATCAACACAAGAAGGTTGGTTTACACTTGACAAGCAGCTTGTATTCCAGATACAGCTCCTGGTACCGCATCGGTGTTGTTGACGGTCTTGCTATCGGATTCTGAATTGGAATGTCCTCGCCACTGAATTGGTGCTTAGTAGCAGTTGTGCGGCGGAGTCAGCAATTGATTTGGCTTTCAGTAGAGCAGCGTTGTTGGTGAGCAAATACTGCATAAGGATGAAGGCCAGCCATTCATCTGACACTGGTGAGCAACAAATAAAGAAAGACGCAGGTATCAATTCAAAACGTTTTAGGATGCCTAGGGTGCAGCATTATAGGTTCTGTTGACCGTGGTGGCTAGAAACTAAAATGCGATTTGGGCAGAAGAGACCGTCCAGTCACCGCCGCAAAACCACAAGACGATGGTGGGTTTTTCTACCTGACACATCAAACTTTACCTAGAATCCGCTCACGAACCTCTGCAATATCTGCTTCCACGCAGCGTCAGATACACTTAACCCCTTAGAAGGGGTGAGCAATAAACATTCACGTGATAAATTGCCTATTATGGAGATGATTAATTAGTTATTGTAATCGGATTCAGCCCCACATAGATACGTACACAGAGGTTTGTGCAGAAGTAGTGCTCTTCATGCTGTCTCAGGCATCTTACGTCACCGAAGGTGAAGTCTGTGTCTGCGAGTGAGATTGCCTAGTAAAATAGACGCCGTGCAGATACACAATTACCTTGCCATCAGGCAGGTGCAACGCAGTGATGGTGTGCTGTGGCTTTATTAACCACTGAAATATGCTTGATGAGCTAGGCGCCAAGTGGAGTCTTTTATTGTTCATTTGGTGGGATGGAGAGCGTTATGAAGTCTTCCGCCTCTATAGACTATGCATGTGAATCACAAACAAATGGCTTGACAAATGGTAGCATAGAGGCACAATGTTGTGCTCGTACTACCTTAACAGTTTGCATTAAGAGGTCCATGTAGAGGGTGGATGCACATGCTTTGCTCACTCCTCCTCACCAACGCTTTGACGAATACCGCACCAACTAGTGGAATTCAACAAACACAAACCGGCACCAAGGTGAGTCGAATCCTAAACAAACAGAACTCAAACATCCATTATGCCAAATTAAGTCGCTGTAAAAATACCTACTAAATAAAGGGCTGCCATATTCACCCGTTGCGAAAGGAAGTGAGGTGAACTGCAATGTGGGACTGTAATCAAAAGCAAATTGTACAGCGTCAATCATGATGAAAGCTAGATAAAGTGAGAAGAAGACGGCACTCTTTACAAGTTGCCACTTGGAAGACCCTATCGAAGTGAATGCTCAATGCATGTTGAACATATCCTATTTGTAACTGTTTCCCTTAAGAATATAAGATAACAATTATGGCAGACAACGAATTGGAAAGCAGTAACTGAGATCAAAGCTGGACATACGGAGTGGAAAAGAGCACTGTGACAATCAGGTGCTATCAATGGATCGCACTCAAAACTGACGCTTTACGTGTCCACCTCGAAAATTCTTGTTACCAATACCTTGAGTGACGAGAGAAAACAACAAGGCGGACAAGGAAATGCAGAGTAGCATTCGCGATCAAAGCAAGATGAACCGGAGTCGAAAACAGCAAGGCTACTTATAAGAGGTAGTTAAGGTTGCGCTGCTAAATCAAATAAGTTGTTATCGTTTCTTGAGAAAAAAATTAGAAGAAATTACAATTTGGAGCAAATGGACGAAAATAAACCGCAGCAATATATCTGTGGTTTCTTAGTTTAGGACGCCGAAATAAACAGTGAACAACTTCTGATTTACTTTAAGTAATGCAAAGTATTGCGCAACTGGAAGCAGAGAAAGGCACTCAAATGCAGCAGCTCCAAGGTCAGTACAACTGTAAAAGCTCATCGTTTAACTGCCTTAAACAAAGTGGAGGTGAAAGCAGCAGGTTACTGTGTTGCCATTCAGAGCGGTTAGTGCGTTACGTAGACATCGTTTTTTGTCGATTTGAGGATAGATTGAACGAATGAAGCACATGCCGTAGTTGTTTTGACAAATCAGATTCATGGTCTACAACCTGTTGGTTGGTCAACATTGATTACATGCTGGCTTGGCGAGGCGGTGGCGTGACCTATGCTGCTGTGCACCCTTCGCCCCACCACACAGGTCAATGTATCCTCCAGCCACAAAATGGCACCTGACCTGAGTGCATCAACAGTAGTTCTTGAGCGTTCCCCAAAATGAAATTACGCAGAGCCCAGTGCAAGGATTTGTCTTTTGCAGTGCTTGTTTAGTGAAATTCGGAATTTTTCTCACAAAGAGTGTTGGTTGATTCCAACGAGTGACAGTTGCATTACCATCATCACCCCCATTATGACCAAGATAATGAACTGGCGTAATTAATACAATTGAATAAACTATTCGTTGCGTTGAGGATGTTGATAACGACAAGATTGAGTTTCACCGACAATTATCTCGACCCACGCGAAAGAGTGCTTTTGGATCATCTAATAACACGGTGGAGAATTGTGCAGATAATTTAGGGTGAAGCGTCATTTTGGATGACAAGGAAGCCCATCTATGCAAATCCAGTTGGATTGAAGAATGCAAGCACTACTGCCCGCAGCCTTCTCACCTCTGCTCAGCCACAGGCACACCCACGTGAGGTTTCACGTTGCAGTCGTGAGTGTTTATTAAATCGCTTCTTTTGCTCCTGCTTATGTCGCCATAATTAAGTGTTTCTATGCTCCTCCATTGCAATCCTCGTTGACGTGTTCGCGCAATGATCAAAGAAAGAAATTTGCATGCTTGTGCGTTAGCCCTGACATTGCAGACGAATGTGTCTTAGCAAAGACGTAACTTTGGAGGATAACCATCTGTAAGCCATCAGTGATCAGCAGATTATTAATACAAACAGAATAAGGCGATGAGTTAAGTGCTACCTTTATTGCACTTGAGTATGCGCCGTCGCACATCGGTTACTGAAGCATAGTCAGTTGATGTACACCCAAGGCATCCAGAAAAAATAAAGGTGAAATGCGACAGACGTCAGATGTGATTAATTTGCCATGTTCTGTGTGAAGGTATAGGGAATGAGAAGATTCGTCGCAGCTGCTAGTGTATTCTAGATCTCACAATTTTGAGTTCTATACTCCTCCCGTCCCTTCTGCTATAAAACGTTCATTGTTTTCCGCGGAGTAATGCTTACAATTTATTACATTATAAAGCACAGTCATTAAGGCGGAGAAGGCCTTTGTCATCGTGCTACACTAAGCAAAGCGTGCTTAAAATGCTTTCGATTGCAGGACAGGAGTAGTGGTGCGCACACTTCATTGTTAAATTAGACACGGATCATTTTCACTCTTCACCATGGTAAGAAAGTGGCAACATACTAATTACGGACAAGCCTCTAGGATCGACCGTAAGAGTGACCTTCATTAGATTCCATTGAAAGTAAATCATGAGTAGATAGATACCCTATCCGCATAAGGTCAGCTTTGCATCAGAGTAAATGTCGCAGTCCATAGATATCCTTTAACAGTTATTTGGCCGTTCAGATCCTGCCCGTCTACCTCTTTTTGACCAATTTCGAAGGCAAGCTTTTGTGAGTATCCTCTCAATCTACTGCCCTCACAGCGACAATGGTTTGCTGTTTTCTAAATAAACATTTTTTGCAGTAAATATCCGCAAACAACCTTCCGCACTCACTTTTGCTCCTGCCAAGTCAATTAACCTCTAAGTTTTGCGATCGAGGTTGGCGATGGATGCCACATATTGCCATAACTTCCTTTAAAGGGTCCCTTTATTGCACCATAGATCTTCCTGCAACACTTCGAAGGTGTTCAAGAGAGGGCTCTCCTTCAAAAATAGGCGCAGCTTGTCAAGCACCCGGAAGCATGTCGCATTGTTGCAAGAGCGTGCACGACCTCATGCACCCACTGCCTCATCCTCGTCCTCTTTGTTCACTGCCAACGATTATCCTCTCAACTTGACTCTAGATAATCGTAGGCAGAATAAGTTAAATGGGTCGGATGTGAAACAAAAGGAAGCGGACTAGTTTTTGCTGATACTCACAGGCAAAGCGACCACCAAAAGTGCTTACGATTCCTTAGGAGCATCCACTCGAATATAATGGATTTTATAACTTCTGTTGTTTTATGAAAACAACTCCAACCACGTTAAAGTTGTAAAAGTTGTGTCAGATTGCTAGGCGAGAGATGAATCTGCTCTGATCAAGATGCACCCAGTGATTGGCTTGGCCCTTCTGACGCGTACCTTTTTGCTGAGTGTCGTTGGAGTCGAATTAATGCAGCAATGGGTGGCGACCACTTTGGCCGTGCTCTCGGAGGCCGGATTGCAAGTGTATATGTAAATAACTGCAAGGATCTGCCGTGTGGCTGATTGCTTGAATCCGGCCATTTGATAACAAATAACGGGCAGTGTGATGTTCTCCTTAGGTGGCAAAGCTTTTACATAATAGCAAATTACCAGGTGGGGAGACCAAATTCATACCCGACAGTCTAGATATAAGTGACTTCCTTGTGAAGACAAATAACATAAAGCCAAAGCTGTACGTCCTTTGGGGAAGTATTGAAGCAAGTGTTGCACCTAAAGACATTCCTTAAGACGGAGGACATAAGCTGCATTGCCGAAGTGCAGAGCAGCTAAGGAGAGAGGGTTCACTAGCACTACTCAGAGGTTAATTCCTCATCCAGGAACTATAATATAAAGACAGTAGGAGTGACGAAAATGATAGAAAAATTTAGAATGAAACAAATACTGCTCTGGACATTTTCCTACTGTTCTTTTGTACCTCAGCGTTTCTTTGATTGGCTGGTTTAACCGTGCGTCTTTATGCTGACGACACCTCAATTGTCGACCGCATGATAACTCAATCACCAGTGTTGTAGCAGAAGTGACGCAAGCTTTTCTCCGGTTCTGATCCATCAACCTAGTGTGACGTCAAGTGCGTTCATTTTCCATTTCTTTTCTTTTTTTTTACTAACCCAATTAGTGGCTTGCAATGCACCGGGTAGATATCGTTCCCACTACCGTTTCGCGACACTGACGACATCAACGGTAGGAAACAAAGATAGGAAGTGTATTATTGGTGTAGGGGTTAAATTAGAGTTCACCGGAACGGCTTAGAGACCTCCTCGCACTTTCGATGCACACAGTCAGCCATCGTAAATTGGTTGGTGCTGGAAGTAAAAACATTCACGAAACGATCGCGCGAGCCATTAACATTCACGTTTGTTTAAAAAAAAATACCGAAATGACACATTGTTGTTCTCTCGTAAATATTTTACTGGGTCTTGAGCTGCATATAGCCTGACAACAGTACTGGGTTAGGGAATGAGCATGTATCGTATTTTTGCTCCCCCTAGGACCGCTGACCTGGGGTAACATATGTTTGACCCATGGGAGGCGATCCGTTGGAGTGGGCTGTCGTCTGTCTATTCAAGGCGGTCTTGATTAACTCTACGAAAGGGACTATGCAATGCTGCATGGTGGTGATTGATTGAGGCCACTTCTGTACTCCAGCTACCTTAAGAGCGTTTGCCTCATAGGTGAATTAGGTTGACATTGGAGCTAAAGCGTTGGAGTTTTCTGTCTTAACGGTGTCACAAACTTAAATAAGAAGCCATTCATGCTCCAACTTTTGCAGTTGAATGATGGAGCAGTTGAGAGAGGGAGTGGGTATTAAGAACATGTAAGACATGTCCTACGATCTGCATCTGGATTCGTTCTACCCTCTTGAGAAGACGAAACTAGAATTGTAAAGGACTATGGCTTTTGCTGTCTTGACAGAAATTTTCTGTTTTATCTCGGTCTTTCTCTATTTCTCTTGCAACTTCGTTTAGTTTGGTTAGCGCCAAGTCATGAGTGCTTTTGTTAGAAGTAAACTGATCTGTGGACCCTAAAAGTGGAGTGGAACACAGATCTAACTCTGATAGACATTACCTCGGACCACTTTGATGGGTTGGGCGTCATCTTCGATTCTGTGTGTGATGTATTTGACCTGGGTAAACCTTCACTTCTAAAACAGTGGAAGTGAGGCAGTGCATTGCGCTGTTGGAAGAAGAAGGAAAAGAAGTAGAGGATAACAGCAAACCTGTCAAACATTAGACCTTTGATTGGCTACAACCTGGTCATCGAAATTAAGATCTGCGTATGATGTTGTACTGTGCCCTACACCAGACCTGATACCTTTAAAGGTTTGACCTGAGCTGTGGAGAAGATAGAAATGAATTACAGACAAGTTGTTTGATCGTCTTTATGTCAAAAATAACTACTTGACCTTTTACATTGACTGAGTAGTAACAGCTGCTCTAGACGCCTATCACCCAACCAAAGGCCATTTTCAACGTACTGTGCGGCTTTAAAATGTGTTAGTTTAGATTATTTCTACTTAGAATTCAAGCGGTGGACTTGCTGTGCCTCCGGATCAATTCATTTTAGCGACTCCCAACCTCAAGCATAGCTACCCAAGAGGATATTTTAAAAATATCAATTTATTTGTTTTTTATAAAAAAATTGACGCCTACAAGATGGTTGCCGTCATGACATGCCATTTGGACATAAAGTTAGAATAGCAAAACATCATCATCACAACCACTTCATGATAGGCAGCTAAGGACAGTTTGCAGATGCTTCATAGAGAAAGCGAATGGCTTGTTTTGTCAACTCTACATACTTCTTTATAATTTCGTCTTCACCATGCTAATTTTGGTCTGTATCGGTAGCAAGCTGATTTTTGAACCACTCCGCCGGAGCCCTAAGTAGCTGAATTTGCCTCAACAGCATGTCACCATCTTCTCCTGAAGGGGCTTGCTCCAATTGGACTACTGTCTGTTGGGACTCCCGTTGTGATGGAGAGCTCTCAGTAGTTCCTAAGCTTTCACGGAGGCTACTGTCGTACGAGTCCGTTGATGAGGCACTTCTGCCTGTGCCACGAATCATAGGCTATGCAACAGGTGCCTCATTGCCAAAAATTTTTCCGCCGGCCTTTTTTGTTATGTAACGTTGGTTTTGGAACCATGTCTTAACCTAACAGAAAAGTCAAAATTATGGCGAGTACAGACGACACAATAAAAGTTGTCCATTATACAAGCTCACTTAACACCTTAACGCTTGACCAACCTGAGTTTCCGTCAGATTAATGCACCGCGCCAGATCTTCGCATTCACTCCTACTGATGTAGTTGTTCTCTTTAAAGTGCCTCATCATCTCATTAATTTGGAAGGGTGTGAAGAGAACCCTGCGTTTACCAAGTCGTTGTGCCTCAGATACTGTCTGGCGTACCTGAGGCTGTTCTGCGGCTGGTGTTGTAGGGGAGTTTGCTGCATCAAGCATAGATGCAGTGGCAGCAAGTTGTTTGAGAAGAGAGTAGTCTGGAATTGAGAAGACGTTTGTCGGAAGGTGTTGTTGCATGCTTGACGGTGTGGACGGTCCTTGCACTTGGGGTTGTTGCAACTGTTGGCTTAGCTTTGCCAAGATGTCAATTAGTAGTGAGATCAATGTTGAGAGGCTTAGTAACGTGGCGGTAGCTTGAGGTTGACCTGAGCTTCCATCTTGCTTCGAAGACGAAGACAAATCACTGCGGGACGTCAATGGTAGTACAGGCTTTGGGGGGGCTGGTAGGTTGCGGACTGCGTGGGGGAAATACAGACATTGCTCCTAAGATATTCGATCCATTTGAAGTAGCCTCATCAAGTTTCAGCCGTTTTGGTGGCTGAGAATTCAATTCAGTTCGTTCGTCATCATCGTTGTTCTGTGACGAACGCACTAGGGGAGAATTGGGTCTTGAAAACGCTGGAGGTTTGGCCAGAGCCGAGATCTTTCCTTCCACCTTTTGTGACGTAGAAGGTGTTTCGTATTCCACTTGCTGTTGTGAGGTTGGTAACGAAGTCGATGAGGCTAATTGTTGGAGACGCGAGTTTGTTCCTCTCCCAGGTACGAGTGGACATTCCGTATTTGGTGCTCCTGTCAAAGCAAAACGACTGGGATAAGAACACGAAATTCCGAATGTAACTAAATGTTAGCCCCACTTTAATTGGGTCAGGGGCTTATTCATATCGAGTGTGCTATTTTGGGCATGAAATAGGGTCCTGATTGACCCCAACTCCGCGTGATCGTTGGGACGGCTTCGCGATGGTTGAAAATCGTAATGGCACCGATGAAAAGTATTGTACAAAAACTTTCCTATGTCAGCTCTGACTGGCGTATAAAAGGGAAAAATGTGCGTGAAGGAGTGGTGTAGAGCTTTATCTACAATGAGTGCGTCAGGTGTGCCACTGTGACTGCGGAAATGGGCGGCTGCAAGGGACAGCAAATGAATCCAGCTTCAACTCATGGTGACCAATGGACGTAATGTGGTGATAACGGCACAAAAGCTAGAGATACAAAGGTATGCAAACAAAGGGAAACATAAAGAGTGATAAAACAACTTGATAGACAATACCATTTGCTAGCTGTCTGTCTGTAAGTTTGGGCATTATGAATTTGTGATCATGCAAATTTGCGCTCTTGACTTAATTACTTACCATATTTATAGACTACGGAAGTCAATAAAATCTCTAATTCGGGTTTGACCAATAGAATTTGCAAGTCTTTAGGCGTGTCGATTGTTTTGAAGGGGGATGGATTAAGCGAATTCTTTAAAATTTTGTTCTGGGGGACCCTCTATTTTGACGCTTAATTTGCTTTTACTTAGGATCTACTTACTTTCGTCTCATCGTCTGACTGTAATTTGCACTTCTTTCTGTCCTCTTAATAAAGCCGCCTAGAAGCCGAAACGAGTAAAGTTTAATGAGTGGGTCACCAGCAACCGTACGCATTGATGAATGAGATAGAACGATGCAAATTAATCAAGCTGTCACTTGAACGGGTAAACAAATTTTTTGTTGAAATATGAACTCAAATTGAATCGCTCTTATACGATACTGAGACAAGGAGGGTAAAAATGTTCTAAAATCTGTTCCTATTAATGCAAAGCTTTACTGAAACCCATCCTAGCACTTACATCAACCTGCCCATTTGGTACGCCTGACATCCTATCACCGAGCGCTGAAACCAGCCCCAAGTACCAACTTGATCTTCAGAAAAAGAGATGCCTTTTGCCAAAATTTGATAACGGAGCGCTTTTTTTCCAGATGAGAGGCGTAGATTAGAGGAAGGATTAAAAAATCAGGTAAGGCAAAGGAGAAGGCAAGGAGCAAATTTGAAAGAAATGCGAGCTCTTCAATACTGTTGTAAATGGAAAAAGAAAGAAAGTTGTTTTGAAATGTGACATCTGACAATGTGGGCGTATAAGCATCTCTAGCTACTGCTTTGCATGTAACTCCTCTTCGTACTGCTTACGGAAACAGTGTCCGGTAGGAAAGGATTCCACTCAGTGCTGTAGATAGAGCTGTCACACGTTAGTCGTGACAAAACAACAACCCTCAATGAGGCCATGTCATGCTCAATCGTTTGACATGAGTCTGACTCATGAGGGATGACAGCTAATCATCGCACGACTTGTATTCATGTTAGCACAGCGGTTACCACGACTTTAGCCTGAATAGTCGTCTACAGCACTAAGCGATCATCTATGACGGAACTCGAGGCCTGAGCAAAGTTGGTGATGTTCACAGCCAATTATCAAATTATCCATTCTGAGGCTTCTGCATACTCAAACGTTCGAAATGAGGTCTGTCTGCGGCATTGCCACCCTGTAACACGCAGAATCAGATACCTCCGAGGTTATGGTACAGCGGTCAGAGTAATGCCAATCGCAGCAACAAATACAACACCTCAGTCTCATTGAAGAAGAGTACGCAAAAATAACAACATTGTAGGTGTTGACCTACCTGACCGGTGAATTCAGTGCCAAGTTTTTGATGATATACATGAGAAAGTACCCACAAAAGGTAGATGTGTCTGCGTTATTCGATGGACATAGACCGCAATGCGTGTCCCTCCATGTGCTGCATGACCTCAAGGGGCGGAGAACTAACTGTGTGATCAAAAATCAAATAAGCTAATCCAGAACCCACGTAATTAACATAGAATCTGGCACATGAGGCTAATAATACATCAGAGAACACGATAATAGGCGTTAAGCTCTACCCCTTCCCCCCCCTCCTTATCTAATTTTGGTGACAACTGGACAGGAAGGCGGAATGAGGTCATCGGCATGCGAAGTCATTCTTGCCGCCAACCACAACCGAATTACGTCAATTTGTTAGCAATGTGACCATAGTTGGTTGTTAATGCAAGAAATTTTATTTGATCGAGTTAATTGCTTCCATTTGAATCAAGTTGTGCTGCGTGAATAGATGTGTTTTGGAAAGAAGATCAGCCAGCCGATGAATGTGTCCGAACCTGGTGGAAAGTGTGGGTCGAGGTGACGAAGGCAGAAAACCCTGAGTTAGATCACGCAAGGCGACATAGACTGCCAACTTATGCTTTGGTCACATTTTATCGTTAATGGGTAGACATTAGTCGCACTTAGCGCACTTTTACTTGCATGCCAAAACCACTGAAATGGGCGACAGAAGGAGGGTGAGGGAGACAGAGCGAGAGGTAGGAATGACAGGGGATACTAGGAAATCCGCCTTTTTTCAATGAGCGTTAGCGTCTTAACCTCTCTACTGTATTACCTGAGTAGCTGTGCGACTAGGTGGTTGCCAAATCGGAACAAGTAGTGATGGTTCCAGTTCGTGGGCGTTCCAACGGACTCCATACAGCTGGATCGTAAACGTGTCTTCACCTCCTCAGCTGCAAAGGTCTTGAGGCATTAAAGCAGAGGTGAGGCATTTGAGTGGCGATTGACATGCTGTCAAAGGAACATGTGCCACTCCATTTTCTTTCTCATGCCAAACTACCCCCACATTATAAATAGCCACTTCTCTCCAATGAGAGTAGTGCAATGGCAGGTCATTTGTAAAAATACAGGCTCAGGATGCTCTCGTGACCGACAGCTAATATCCTCGTTTCACACGCCTTTACACGGACCACAATAAAGGAGCCATACTTACTCGAGTGGGCATTTGCTGGCTGCGCATCAATAACAACGGGTAGCTACAACGTGTGATCAAGTGAAAGATGGAGAGATCCATGGTTGACAATTGCTTCGATGGAAATGAGGGGAAGAGAAATAAAAGACGATGTGGGCTGAGAAAGGTTTTCCAGATTTTCACTAATCGGTGGGCTAAAACAACCCAGTGACGAGCCATTTTAAGAGCTCTTGCGTAATCCGCACGATCCTACATTACTTTCCGTCTCTGCAGACACAATACGGTCAGAGTTGAAAGCGATGGCCTGTTCGCGCGCCTTCAACCCAGCTTTCGTCAACAATGCACTCACTGCGTCGACGCTGGCTGCAGACTTCGCTTTAACATGCCTATTGACTATTTGAGTGTCTATGTCCGAGGGAAGCGCGTGATAAGAGACGAAAATATATACATTGTGGAAATGGCCCGCAAAGTGTGGGAACAGCAGAACCAGATTTAGCAGGATTGTAACATCGTCCATGGATAAAGTAACACTCCTCCTATTGCCATCACCACTTACAATACCATTGGCTTTAGAGAACCTGACTCTCCTCTACTCCTCGACGACTGGCCACTAAAGAGGCATCATCTTTTATCCTAGGGCCTGCTTCAACATTGACTTCATTTCCTTTCTTCCCTCCTTTGGATGTAACAACCTTTCTACCAAATTTAAGAAGCCTTTCCGCCGCGTGAAGAGAGCAGCTTCAAGCAGACGTGCGATGTTAGGTGTGCTGTTAAAGGAGATTTTATCTTAAATAAATGAGTAATTGGAGATGATTGAGATGAAAGAGCAAACAGATGGCACGAATGTACAGCTTAGACATTAATGAACGAGTAATTGGATTCATAGGTGCGAGGGAGGTAAGTTATGAATCCTGAATAAATGGATGCTTAGATGAAGACCAGGGATGCCTGCGTGGGATGGCACACAGATGCAGCCCTAGTTAAGTAAAAACTCGTAATGGCTCAGCGGCTTCTCGAGCAGCTAAAGCAGTCTTTGCATGGTCGAAAAGAGCCAACATCTGCACTCTACTAATCTTTGCATTTTTTGTTAGAATCTGCTGTTCTAACCCATGCAACCTTTCTAAGAGTCTCCTCGTGTGTCTCTGACTCCCTATCGCAATCCTCTTCGACCGGCAATTTTACTTCATCAAATCCGCAAGTGACTCTGCACCCTTCGTCAACCCTGTCTTTAGGTCAAATGTAATGGATATAAGTTCCGGACACTTGTGGGCTTTCCCATTTGTGATCCCGTTTATCCTACCGCTGCCATTTTCATCTACTGAGGTGGTAACAATTGCGGCTGTGACCTTCTCGACATTCATGACACGTCGTTTGAGAGCATCCATCGTCACTTAAATCCTAAAAGCGGCCATGCTGATCGACTCGAGGATGGCCTCAAAGCTGGTCATGCATGCATTCTTGGTCTCTAACTCACACATCGACTCCACCTAAAAGACCGGAAAGTGCTAACATTGGTCTCAGCTAGTGTGAAAACAGAGAAGAGCCGAAGGGTTAATCCATCGTGGGGAGGATGTTTTGGCCTTCTTTGCCAAAATAGAGAATTTACAATTTGGTTACGAGAAATACTGCTGGAATTTATAGAAGGAAGTGAACTGCTGAATATTAATTCTGGACAACTCCTGATCAAAACGGATAAAAGAGAGCGCAATCCTAAACCCGTTGTGTCTTAGTTTTCCTTGCCACAACAAATACTCTACACATCAGCCACACCTACGTTGTTCGATTTCAAAGCGAGAACTGCTGCAGCTTCTCGCAGAAGAAAGCGAGCTGCTGATTTTCCAAATCTGAGCAATTTTGGATTAATATGGATAAAAACAAACGGAGATTTGTACCTGTGTTGATATAAGATCATCACGCTACGTCAAGCAATTGCAGAAGAGAACCTACTATTAAGTCTTGATAGGGACNAAGACGTCAATGACTTTTTGGTAAAACACTTACTTTAGCTGTTGGAGTGGTGAGGTCTCATATCTTTGTTCAGCAAACATTTTAAACCACAGATAATGCAGTGTGCGGAAAATATCGCTGTGCCATGAGCGTAACGGTCAAACATGAAAGCATTGTGGCTGATCAACAGATGAATCGAGGGGTCAATGGGCCATGACTAGACCAACTTCCTAGTGATCTGCGTGCCAACTTGCACCCTTCTTCCACGAAGGCTCAGAAAGAACACACCAAAGTTGAAAATGATCATATCACTCGAGTGTGCAGTAAGTACACCGCCAACATCAACTCTGCCCATTCCTAAGTTCGTCCAGTGTGCCCTGACAGATGCGATTTCTGTTACACCCAATCACGCCTCAAGCTACAGTGATTACGCTTTGCCAGCCCAACTTCATACATTGCGCATCCATACTCAACTTTGATAGAATGTACATGGACAAATTTACCATCCACTTGATTTAAATATCTTTGTTCGGCTTACCATTACTTTCACCTTGTTATATTCTTCACTCATACTTTCGTCAGGCGCTCGTCACAGGTGCTCACAGTGAATGAATTTTTTGGTCTCCAACAGATTCTTCCCTCAATGAAGAATTTTTCACATTACGACTTTATAGCGCACAGCGAAAGCTTAGCAATCATACGGATGGTTCGTCACTCCCCGAGCAGGTAATGGTATCACATAACCCACTCCCGATGGCACTGTCATGCCACATTTGATGTTTAGGGCTACAGAAGAAGGTTAACTACAAATATGTCCTGAGCTCTTTGATACCTGGAGCTGATGGACAGTAAGTTGGCTCTCCGAAAGTGTTTAACTTAGAAGAGCAATGCTTTAGTTATTTTTTGGAGCACTCGGCCTCATCCACTCAAAGGTGCTCCATTGAATCCTTCTTTTTAGCCACTTGCTAGCCCATCAGTAGTAGAACGGCCAAGCAGACGTGAGGCCTGTTTCATTACAAGTCAAAATCAGCCCAGCAAAAATGGGTTGAAGTTGCTGTGAGAATTAGGAACATTCGTAAATGTAAGCGTAGCTAGAGGTAAACGCATGCAAAGAAAATCCAATCAGGTGCCAGAACCCATAGCAAAAATAACCACAAATCCTAGGATCAAAACCGACAACCTTCACAAAAAATGCATAAGTTCTTACATCCTCTTCCATTCACTCATAAAACTGTGAAAAGCTGCAATGAGGCACAAGCAGTAGGTTTAGCTACGTGCTAAAGGTCGAGGCACATGCGCAGGCACGCACACACTTGTACAGAGGGATAGAAGCACACGAAAATCACAAGGTATAAAAGCACGTGGCTCAAAGAGAAATGAAGGCAGTAGACCTTCTATCTACTCTCTCTTCGCCCATCGTTGCGTGACCGTCACGTCTAAAAAGAGAGCAGTAAAAAAGAAGCAGGATGGAAAATGAAATCAGGTATGGAGGCCAAGTGGTGATAATAGATGAATGGCCGTCATTTGCCATGCCTGCAGAGATAAAGGAAGATGTTTCTGAGTTTCTTCTGTTACTGATGCCACAAGAAAAAGAAGCATTTGTGCATGCGGTCGTGGTTTGACATAGAAGGTGAGAAAACTACGTTGCATCTCATACCATATTGGAGATCAGTGTTCTTCTCGAAAAGTACATGGTCAAAGGAAATAGATTAAACACCTCGATGGAAATGAGGGGAAGAGAAATAAAAGACGATGTGGGCTGAGAAAAGGCTTCCAGATTTTCACTAATCAGTGGGCTAAAACAACCCAGTGACGAGCCATTTTAAGAGCTTTTGCGTAATCCGTACGATCCTACATTACTTTCCGTCTCTGCAGACACAATACGGTCAGAGTTCATAGTGGTGGAGAGTTCGCGCTCCTTTGACTCGGCTTTCGTCAACAATGCACTCACTTCGTTGACGCTGGCTGCAGACTTCGCTCTAACAAACCTATTGGCTGTTTGAGCGTCTATGTCCGAGGGAAGCGCGTGTTAAGACAGCAGAACCAGATTTAGCGGGATTGTAGTATCATCCATGGATAAAGTAACACTCCTCCTATCAACTTCACCTTTTACAATATCAATGGCATTAGAGGACCTGACTTCTCTTTACTCCTCGACGACTCGCCACTAAAGAGGCATCATCTTTTATCCTAGGACCTGCTTCAACATTGACTTCACTTCCTTTTTTCCCTCTTTTGGATATAACAACCTTTTTACCAGATTTGGAAAGCCTTTCCGCCAGGTGAAGAAAACAGCTTCAAGCAGACGTGCGATGTCAGGTGTGGTGTTAAAGGGGAATATATCCTAAATAAATAAGTAATTGGAGATGATGGCGATGAACGAGCAAACAGATGGCACGAATGTACAGTATAGGCATTACTGGACGAGTAAATGGATTCATGGTTTCGAGGGAGGTAAGCTATGAGTCCTGAATAAATGGATGCTTAGATGAAGACCAGGGATGCCTGCGTGGGATGGCACACAGATGCAGCCCAAGTTAGGTAAAAACTCGCAATGGCTCAGCGCCTCCTCGAGCAGCTAAAGCAGTCTTTGCATGGTCAAAAAGAGCCAACATCTGCACTCTACTAATCTTTGCATTTTTTTGCCAGAATCTGCTGTCTTAACCCCTGCAACCTTTCTAGGAATCTTCTTGCGTGTCCCTGACGCCCTATCGCAATCCTCTTCAACCGGCAATTTTACTTCATCAAATCCGCAATTGACTCTGCACCCTTCGTCAACCCTGTCTTTAGGTCAAATGTGGTGGATTTAAGTTCCGGATACTTGTGGGCTTTCCAATTTTTGGTCTCGTTTATCCTACCGCTGCCATTGTCAGCCACTGTGGTGGTAACAATTGCAGCTGTGACCTTCTCGGCATTCATGACACGTCGCCTGAGAGCATCCATCATCACTTAGATCCTAAAAGCGGCCATGCTGGTCGACTCGAGGATGGCCTCAAAGCTGGCCACGCATGCATCCTTAATCTCTACCTCACACATCGACTCCACCTAAAAGACCGGCAAGTGCTAAAATTGGTCTCAGCTAGTGTGAAAACAGGGAAGAGCCGAAGGGTTAATCCATCGTGGGGAGGATGTTTTGGCTTTCTTTGCCAAAATAGAGAATTTACAATTTGGTTACGACAAATACTGCAGGAATTTATCGAAGGAAGTGAGCTGCTGATTATTAATTCTTGGCAACTCCTGATCGAAGTGGATATAAGAGAGCGCGTCCCTAAACCCGTTGTGTCTTAGTTTTTCTTACCACAATAAACACTCCACACATCAGCCACACCTACGTTGTTCGATTTTAAAGCGAGAACTGCTGCAACTTCTCGCAGAAGAAAGCGAGCTGCTGATTTCCAAATTTGAGTAATTTTTAATTAATATGGATAAAACAAACGGAGATTTGTACCTTTGTCGATATAGGATCATCACGCTACGTCAAGCAATTGCAGAAGAGAACCTACTATGAAGTCTTGATAGTGACCAATCCTGAATCAAAATTACATATATTTGCCCTATGGCAGCTTTCTTCCAAAGCGAGCTCCTTGCATCTCAGCCGCGCCAAAATTGCTTGATGTTTAAACAGGAACTACTTCAAGGAAGCGAAAAAGGAGGCAGAATGCTGAGTTCCATTTCTGGTCGAATTCGGACTAAAAGGAAGCGAAAAGAATTCCACCATTCACCCATGTTGAAAGCATCTATAGAACGAGGCATGCATATGGTTTACAATTTGGATCAATTCTGGTTAGTTTGATGCTCGATTGTTTGAGGGTGCGTATTCGTGCACTATTAATTATCTGTGTCAACCTAGGTGCTCTTGTCATCGGCCAAACAGCACTATTACGATGTGATAAGGGAACTGTCGTGAGTAATTGCTAAATGGAATAGACTGCTGTGTTATAAGAGACCTCAACAAATTCGCAATTCGAGCTCCAAGCAATGAAAGTAAGCAAGTCTAACCATTCACATCCCTTTTAGTGATTGGTAACAAGCCATTGCAATCCTGCCAGAGCAATGGTCAATGGCGGATCGTTCCATCTTTCGCTTGATCTTGCATCGTTGCCGCTCGTTGTTATTAAAGCACAGTCAGTAGATGATCGCCCAAGATATCAATGGCGAAACAGAGATGGAATGGTTCTTTTATTATGCCTCGTGCAAAGGAGTAGGAAACGAGGATATTAGCATTTGGCTGCGAGAACATTCTGAACCTGCATTTTTTACAAACGACCTAGAGATAGGTTGACCATTAGATAGGTCACTCCACACGCTTCCGTTCTATCCTCACCTGTAATCACTTTTCTGCCTTCCTTCGTGTAGCTCGAATTTTCCCTTTTGTGCCTTCATGCAACCGGTTCATTCTTCTTTTCTCGTAGCTTCCTGCTAAGTAGCAGCACTTACGACCGCATTCTTGTCTTTTTTGTGACTTTGCTACGAATTTCTGCCATGAATAAGAAGCACTTCATCATGTGCATGTGCTTGGCTCACTGAATAAACGCTTGCGACTCAAATCCATTCCTGAAGCACAACTTGCTTTAATTGAATGTATGTAACTAAATCAAACGAAATTTGTTGCTTTAAAAACCAACGGCTGTCACATTGATAACGAACTGACGTGATTCAGTTGAGTGTGGCAGTGTGCCGGGTCCCTCAGTCCCCCTCTCTGTCTAGTTGTCAACAAAATCATGGAAGGGGGAGGGGTAAAGATTAACATTGATTGTCGCGTACCCTGAAAAAATATTGGCCTCGTATTCTCATCATTTGATTTGTATTAGGTTCAATGCTAATTGGGTGGGTTTCAAATAGGCGTGTCTTATTTTTCATCAAACAGTTAGTCTTCTCACCCTTTGAGGCCATGTGACATGGAATGGCACGCATTGCGCTCTATGGCCACCAAGTAATGCAGATACCTCTACCTATTTGTTGCTGTGATTCGCATGGCACTGATCGCTGATCGGAGGTGTCCGATTCTGCGTGTCACAGGATGGCAATACCGCAGACAGACCCGATTTCTAACGTTGGAGTGTGCAGAAGTTTTAGAATGGATAGTTTGATAACTGGCTGTGAAAATCATCATCATTGGTCAGGCCTTGAATTTTGTGATAGATGATCTCTCAGAGCCGTAGACGAATTTCTAGGCATAAGTTGTGGATACTGCTGTGGTTACATAAATTCAAGTCGTGCGACGATTATTTGCTACCCTCATGAGTCAGACTCATGTCCGACAGTTGAGCATGACATGACGTCGACGAGGCTAGTTGGGATGCCGCGATTGGTACTCCCGAATCTTATTTGTCTGACCCGTAAATTCAAATTTCATTGACCCTCACAGTCTATAAGTACAGTAAGAAAACCAGTCGACTGAACAGTACAGAACTGTGTGGTCACAATTTCATCATGCTTAGCTTTGCAGTGACAAGGCTTGTGGACCTACTCAAGCCCGAACAACTCCAACATCTGGCAACATTGCAAGCAAACGGTATTATTTGTCAACTTATTTTATCGCTCCTTATGTGCCACCTCGTGTGCGCACTTTTGTTTCTCAAGGTTTTGTTTTTTAATTGCCAGGTGGAGGCACACTATGTCGCTGATCTTCCTATAAACGAACCCACTCGTACTTGACACTTCTTCAATGTTGCGTCAGCAGCTGCTGCAATCACAGGCACAGCGACCGTTCCTACTGCCGCGTACGTGCCAACGACTTCATGCAAATATCTCATCACTTCCTAATTACTCTTTTATTCACCGAATCGGTGCTCCCGTACCTATGCATGATTCAGGAAACCGCAGAGCATTCTCAGGTGCGCCAGACAGTATCTGGGGCGCAAAAACAAGGAATACGCAGTGTCTCTTCACCCCGAACCAAATCGGTGTGTTGGTTAAATGCTTTATCAAGAAAAATACCTAAAAATGAGTAAGCGCGAAGAACTGGCACATCGTATCAACATGACGGATACTCAGGTTGGTCAAGCATTAAGGTGTTAAATGACCTTGTTTAATAGAGAGCTATTAGTGTGTAGTGATAGGTTGTCTACCATTGAGTCGTCCAAACCCGTCATAACTTTGACTTTTCTGTTAGATCAAGATGAGGTTCCAGAACCAGCGATACAAAAGAAAGAGAATTGGTGGGAGAATCTTTGACAATGAGCTGCATCTAGCACAGCCAAATGTTCGTAATATGGCGAGAAGCGTCCCATCAACTGACTCTCAATCACAACAGGAGCACAAGCAACAATTTACGACGCTAGCAGGGTCTCCCGAAAATTAGCTTGGATCTGAAACAGACCAAAAGCAGGATGCTGAAGCCGAGCGAATCAAGAAATTGGAAGAACTAACAAACCAAGTTATTGGCTTTTTCTATGAAGCGTCTGCCTACTGATGTTGGCTGTCTTTCATTTAGTGGCTGTGATGTTGGTGTTTTGCTGTTCCGAGTGTTTCGTGGTCCTCATAGCATGCTATGATAGCAGCCACTTTGTGCACCTCACTTTTTTCAGAAGAAATTGACGTCTTTTAAGGATGTTCTCGTGATAAGCTATTTTTGAAGTTGGAAATCGCTAGAATGAGTTGTTCTGGAGGTGAGAGTCCACGCAGGTAGATGTAATACATGCATAAGCGATAACAACGCCTAGTTCGTCGAAGCGGTCGGCTGTGATGTCCATCAGAGTTAAGCCTATGGTTCATGCCACTTTCAGGTTTAACAGCTTAGATCACTTTCCGAGATCCCTTTTGCATGAGCGAAATTGCTCAGTCAGTACTTTAAATCCAACACCTTCAATGTGTTGAAGCACCTTTCTCACATTTTGACACGAAACTCATTGTCAACGCGCAGCACAGTGCTGCTTCGCTTGAACTTTCTCCTACCCAAAACATCCGTGAATTGGTGTCAACCGAACTGGGTCCTACTAAACAAAGTTGCAGCAGAGAGAGAGAGAAAAGGCCGGGATAAGCATTGAAGTTTCGTTGATCGAACAAACGTCACAGTCCTTCATCATTTTGTGTTTATTTTCTCGGAAGGGTAGGATGAACCCAGACACAGAGTATAGAACACGTTTTGCATGCCCTCAGTAATTGTTCCCTCTCTCAACTGATCCATCGTTCGAATGTAGAAGATTATAGCATAAAATGCTCTCTTCATAAGAGTCGATGAGACCTTTAAAACTGAAAACTACAACGTTGTAACTCCAGTGTCAACACTAATCACCTACGAGGCAAATGTTTTTGGGGCATAGGATCTGAGGTCACATTGGGTTGTAACTTAAGTGCAGAAGTGGCTTTAATCAATCGCCATCATGCAGCATTGCATGGTCGCTCCAGTAAAGTTAATCAAGACAACATTGAAGACATTCAACAGCCTACTATGGTGGATCGCTCTCCCTTGGGTAAAGCATGTGTTGTATCAAATCAGCGGTCTAGTTAGAAGTGAAGGACATGACCGATGCTGACACACGCCCATTCCCTCCCCATCACTGTTATCAAGCTGGACGAAACTCAAACCCTAATAAAATGATTGAGGTAACAATGACCTGCCAATTCGAGGTCTTTTTTGGACACACGTGAATGTTAATGGCTGATGCGAATGAATAGTGACTGCTTTTGCTTTCACCAAGTAAAGCCGTTAGTTGTAGAAATTCTTCTCCATCTCATTACTCTCCATAGAAGATGTGTCGAGGTGATGAACGCCGTTCGCACCATCGTCTGTGAATTAATCCATCAGATCGAAGTAGGCACTGTGCTACCTATCAAATGCAAAATGATTTGCAAACAAACTTAGTCACGACAACGAAGAACGATTTCAGCCAATCCACACAATGGTAGTGATTATGAACATTTGTGCAATCTCCTACTGGAATGAGCGCCTAATTTAAACTGCGGCTACTGTTATGAATTTGTATTAAGTCCTCCATATCCAGTCACGTTGATTTCTCACTGCACAGTACTTTAAGTTCTTAATTCAAATTGCTTTAACAGGGTGTTTAACGTTGTACCCCTAACCATACATCCCATGTGATAGTCTTGGATAGTTCAGTAGAGCTTAACAGACGAAAGCCTTCGTTCAAGTAAATAGTGGCATGGAAGCAGCGGTGACGAAGGAAAGGCATTTGAATGGCGAGTGAGGAGAACGGGAAGATGAATGAGGAGGCGAGTTAGTAAGTGGGAGGATGAATAAAAGGAAGGTGCATGGATAAATGGATGGGTGTAGGCAAGAAATGCATACCACAGCACTAAACTCGCTGCGGGTTATGGGCGAAGTCAATTGAGACACCGATTGTCACGATGACAGGGGTGACAGAGAAGTTATTTTAGTTACCTACAAAGGTTTTCACTAATGCAAGTACGTCACCGTGTTTTATGGCTTAGCAGAAATCGCTGCAAATTAGTCTCAACATGAGGATCATGCCTAATCCAATGGGTTAAATGGAAACTCGCCATGGATGCGACGGTAAAAGTATTTCGTGCAGATTTGTGAATGTGGCCAACCTGTCTATGCTCGGCGTCCGTGATGCGTGAAGCAGTCGTCCAGAATTCCACCCAAAATACAAAAATCTTCACACCAAATAGGGGTTTGATCACTCAAGTTCCTCACTTTCTCCTTAATTTGAATATCAGATAATGAGCCAATCCGATGAATATCGCAGTGTCACATGATTTATACTATAGCTTTTCACGAAAATAATCCAACTTGATTAGCATGGTGGAGCTAGTGTCTGCAGCAAAAGTAAATGAAAACTCGATGACATTTTGCACCCCATTAACAGCTGTGACTTTGCTCTTATTTCTCTTGGATTCCCCTCCTTTAATTGTCATAAGCAATTTGCACACCGAAATTCAAAGCAGGTTAGTGCAGCTAAACAAACGTTGAGTCTACAATTGAAACGCTAGCATTTATGATAGCAATTTACCTCGGCAAATCCATTAAGGACGATGATATTCGCGCTTGTTAAAAGAACTTGCAAATTTTTGGTAGTTCATTAATCTAAAGATCCAAATTTGACATCGAATTGATGCGATATCCATTATTTTCTACTCAAACAGATGTAAGCTACTCAGAAAACAGCATTGAAATGCTTGCAATGGAAGATGCGGAAATTACTTTGTAGTAACCTACTGTAAATGGAAGGATATTTGAAGCAGGTTGAGCATGTGCGCGCCTTAATCTCAGCGGGATCAGGGCTGTGACCATCAGACTACGCACCTCGAGGATCCCAACTCTGCTGGCCACCGACACGTCTCTTTGCACTTCTAAACGTCACTCGTGCTGCCACTAACAGGCAGAGCTAAGCAAATCGGCTCCACGTGTCTGCTCATCTTAATTGAGCTTTCTGGTAGGCAAGACCGAATGCTCAGGAAGGAAGCTATCAAGACTAGGGCTGCCAAGTCTGACGGTACTCGCATTTTGTGCTTAACGACAGCACAAAGACTGCGAAACAGAATCCGACGCCCAAGAAGCCTTCGTTGCTGTAATTTAATGATTACTAAACTGCACTTCAATTTAAATTTTGGCAAAGTGGGACGACATGAGTCTATACAGGCAAATATATAACTGATAATATTCGCTACACAGTGAGATACGATTCCAGTCCACCAAAATTAATTATTTATATTGCTACCACTTACTTTTGCGCAACGCATTTGCCTTTGACAAAAGTTGTAACAGTGCAGAAATCATTTTTTTGCAAAATTGAACAATTTGTTGAACATCAAGAATGCAAAAGCCGAAATCTTTATCTAAACTACGCTTGAGGGTGTCTAAAGTGCTCTATTTCCAATCCAATTTTCGTTTCTCACCTCGATCCACTACCGCGCATACACAGGTGAACTTCAAAAGTTGTGGCAAGCGGTGTAATGTCTAGGCCAATCAAACGGAGATAGATACACATTGCGTTCTCCATTCCTCGATATCTTGCCTTTGTAACTCGATTGAGTATAAATAAGAACACCAATTTAACAAATTTGCTTTAATTGTACTTCGAGTAAAACATTACTACACCCAAAACAATGGCAACAAAGAGGTGATAAAAAGGAAACATCTAGCATTGATAACTGCAGCACCCACTGATGACTAATGGCACAAACAGCGGAAGCAAATACATTGAAAGCACTTAAACAGAACGCATGCAAAATATCGAAACTCGACATGCGGTGCCTACTCAATGACTTCGGTAGCACGCTGCGAAGACCGAAGAAGGCAACAGACGTCGGTGGCTGTACTCAAGCTACCCAATCACATACCGCTTCACGTGTTCAAATGACAAGTCGCAACACATAAAACTGTTTCTTCTACCAAACCTTCATTTTCCAGTCTTGTAATTGACTTTATTGTTAATCATTGTGGCCAACGCATGAGAGTAGGGATAAGGGAAATGATGGCGAGAGGAGAAGCCCACCATCGATGTGCGCATCGTAAGTTATTGACCACTAGCCATGTCCTTATGATCTGACAATGAGCTTTACAGTCCACCTACATCACGTGACAGCTTGTCGGGCAGATCGTGCTAAGGACTCAATCGTGGTGGGGAGCGGATTTTGTTCTCTTAACTTCCTCTCTACAGAAAGAACCCATTGCAGTGCAGTAAGTTACTACTTAGAAGTGATTTTTTAATAACTTTTTGTAATAAGTTTTCTTTTGAGCCTCTCACTCGACTCGCGCTCTCGAACTGCGATTGGTCATTGCCACTGGCAGGTGGACTAGCAGTCGCCGTAGGCTTAAAGCGCACCAGAATAGCATCATCCGTTATCACCATTGCTCAGTCAGCTGTCAGGTAAGTACACATACATACATAGAGATCCCTTACGCATCCGTCTTGCTTACTTGAACCAGGCTGGCGAAAAGGACATTTGTTACGCTGCCATCCTCTACATGGTTAAACTACTCGCTCGCCACCTCGTCGTTTAAAGAGGCAATGGGTATTTAGTTGACCGCTAACATTGAATAGTTTAATCTGACTGACACACAGTGGTGAATTGGTGGGGTAGGGAAGGAAGTCACTGCCTGTGGAATCGGCAAGATGAGGAAGTGTATCAGACAGAGGAGTGACGTGGCCTCTCGAGGTTAAGAGCGCTTGTGGTGCAAATGGGGCCTTAACAGTGGATGGGCAAGGTTTGGTTAGGCCATCCATAGTTTTTGCTTAAATTAATTCCTTTCTTCCTCTCCTCCGTCCTCCAACTTTTCTCCATTGCATCAACCTTGTATACATCCCATCACCATTCATCTATCCACCAATTTCTCTCTTCATTCTTCCCTCTAACCGATGCCTTTCATTCAATCCCTCCATCATTAAACCCGATTCATTCCCCTTTCCTAAAATTTCTGTCAGTTTCGCGATGCAACCAATGCATGCGCTAGTAACTTGGTTCCAGGCTTACATCATCCACTGCAATCTTCTCTCACCATCGACTCTGCTGGTTCAATCGCATACGCATATACTAACAAAAAGTGTACAACCTTGCTCGAGACATGTAAACAATGAAGAGCCTACACCACATCTGTGCTCTCTTCGTCTTGGCAACCACTGGATTTGTTCAAAGTAAACCTACAGGACACCGCGGAGAGACGCATGGCTGACACTTAGGGATGACACCATTGACTTCATGGTAGGTCGTGATGTGAACATTCCCAACAGCCAGTGTCTTCACTTCCTCTTGCCTCCTCTGCTCTTTCTTTTTACCTCACCCAACCTTCCACACTCTAGTCCATGTCCTTTGTCTTGTCTTTTCTGCTCTTCTCTTGTTTATCTCCCATACAATCCAAGTGCACGTGCCTTTCTTCCATGTTGCCTCCTTTATCACCCTCTTCGTCTTCTTTTATGGCCTCCATGTGCATATGTACTTCAGCCTAATTGACTGGTCTGTCGTTTGAACGCACTGCTAAGCAGCGGGTAGAGCAGCAGCGGAACGGTGCATACTCTTCACTTATCCACTTCTGATTAACCCCCTTGACATTTGAGATCATCGTCCATCAGAAAAAGGGTCCAGTCTGATGGCGGGCGTAGTATTTCACTGATTGCTGCACATCTGACCACATATTGTGTTTGGGTGTTGTGGACGGTACAGTAGAGTTTAGCAGGAGGAATACCTGTGCTTAAGTAAATGGTGGCATGGAAAGTGGTAGTGGCGTGGCATTTAAATCTTAAATGGGAGGAATGGATTGATGAATGGGTGAACGAATTGGTGAATACAAGAATGGAAGGAAGGATGAGTAAAGTGCTGGCGCATGGATAGATGCAGGCAAGATAGATATGCGATCGACAGCTGGATCAAGAAATACGGACCCAATGTGAGCTGGAATGCAAGTTAAATATCTAATACCCGGTTTGGGGATTATGAATGGACATCTTGTAAAAAAAATGTGGCGCAGACTTCATTTTCTAACTCGCTTGGCAAAAGTGGGTTGCGTTGTGCCAATATTTACGTGTGCGGAGGGAATGTTACCGGTGGTGAGAGAAGATTGCTGTTGGTGGTGCAAGAATGGAAGAAAACGACTAGCAAATGAGTTAAACGTAGGGTGAAATGTCATCTTAAGGGGAGAAACAACAGCACAACAAGTGGTTTCATAAAACGAGGAGTTGATGGAAAAGGTATCAGTGAGAGAAGAGAGAAAGGGAGTGCTTGGTGGCTCGATGCATGGAAATGGGCCGAATGATAAGTTAGATAAAATGTCGGTTTGGCTGAGGATAAAAGAAAGGGAGATAGGGGTAGAGAGATTTCGAAGGATGGTGGACTGATGGCCATATGCCGGGATGGTGGAAAGATGGGGAAGCGAATGGAAGTAAAAATGAAGAAAATGGATGGATAAAGACGATGAAGAACGAATAGTTACTTTGATGGGTATAGATTTGAGTGGATGAGTGCCACCTCCATGACTTCTTGGCACCGTGAATAGAGAGAGTCAAACATGCCAATCAACAATCGCTGCTTCATTGTGCTGCGTACACACATCATATAGTCTGGACACACACGCCCACACTAAGCCCACGTATACCCACTAGTCCACGTTGGCTTCTCACACGTTCACATATTGACCTCTATGCTTTCACAACAGTCTCCATCACTACTCATTCCATGTCTGCATTTATTTTCAAATTTAATGTATGTATAGATGTAGTTGGCGGCTTGTGGTCTACCTTCATCACTGATTTTCAATAGGCGAAGTCTCTAAGTGAAAATGTGAACAACCCATGGTGCATAATTCATTTGGTGTTGGTTATTAGTCTTGTCATTGTACCCGCATATTGCAACTCCTTCCCAAAATCTTCGTTTACTGTGTTTCATGACTAACAAATTGTGATGCAATTCCAATTTTGGCAAGTGTCGAACAATCGAATTGTAACTTCATCTGAAAGGAGACTTTGATGGACGCAGTGCACTCGCTGTGCATTGATGTGGTGAAACTTTTTGCTCAATACTGTACAGAAGGTCTAAGTAGCAATTAGCATGGTACCAAAGACGTGTCTTGAAGTGAAGGCTTAGCTTTTAAACACAAAACTGCTTGAGTAGCCCTGCAGACAGAAAAATGAGGCACCTCGTCACTGCACGACGATGCGCCGCATTCTCATTCGCACTTTTCAATGCATTGGCAAACGGGTTCTAACATGTAGCTGACTGCACAAGGCCTAGTGATTGAGTTGTATCATTTGGCACACCACCTCACTGTTGGTGAATGCAAGCACACCGTTATTCATACATGGATTCACATTGCATTGGCCCACTCACAATGTCGTGAAGACTATTTTGCTCCAGTAGGCGTCCACACCATAGAACACCCGCACAATCACTTAAACGACCCAAAACCGTGTGCGGTTTCACGGTGTGCGTGTGAATGCGCCATTTGCTTCGTAGGTCAGGAGTGGGCCATTCCATTGGCTTACATCTTCTCACTGCATGCTTACAAGCACACGTGTAAGAGATGTCCCTTTTGCTCTGCTTCATACTGCTAGCAACTTTATTCTTGCATGGCGATTTCATACTGGCAGCAGGTAAGATACCTACGCATGCTTCACACTTATTGACACGAGGATGTGGACACTTGGCAAATGAGAGCAGGTGTTTTAATTAGCATTAAATTGGTATAAGCGGCAGGCATAACAAGTGTTCCTCACTAGGAATATAGCTCATGTGTGCCAGAATTGGTTATATGTTGTAGCCCGGTTGTACTGAGTCACACCACTTCACGTTCCATCTTGACACAGTCAAATTGACCCAGTGCCACCGAATAGACTCCTTCGTTTGCTTGCATTGTCGCATACATCCTAACGCCTTACTCGATTTGCCAACAATTAGAGTAATGCATGCAGTTCTCCAAAACCACTTTTGTCACCTTTCGTGCACTTCGCTTCTTTCTCACTTCGCACAGGATCATGTAGGATCATACTAGGACAAATAAAATCTAATCGTTTTCTTAACGCTAACTTAGAAATAAATCTGCGTTTCCAATTCTGCAGACCCTAGGAGTCCCCAGAACGTTGCATTTGAGGCGATCGATCCTTGTAGGGTGCGCGTGAGTTGGAAACCATCACCCCGTGTCAACGTGAGTGTCACTGGCTACAGTATTCCCTGGAAAGTTGAAAATACTCTGATCAGTGGTGCCTACTACACCGAATATGAAAATTACACCATCTCGAATTTGAAACCAAAGCAAACCATTCTTGTCATCGCTTGTGTACGCATTGTGGGAACAGATTCGAAAGACCTTGGGCGTAGAATCTGCAGTGATAAAGTGAGAGCAACTACACCAAGTGTGGAAGAATGTGAGTCTTTTCTACTCGTTTTGTCGATAGCTAAACTATTAACTGTAAGCAATGATTCCGCAGCTTCATTCATAATATCCTCTGCCATGGTGTCTACTGCAGGTATTTACGTGAAACTCAGGAAGTAGTTTACAGTGCTACATAATGCGCTGATATGAATTTGTTGAATTGTAGACGTAAAAGCATAGGTTGAAGCAATTTTTTTCCTAACGAAGGGCAAAAATGGTAAAAAACAACTGCAAGTTCCGTGACCACCCCTACAATCGCAACGAATAGCAAGCCTGCTTAGATTTCTACGCTCGCCACGACAAAACCAGCTGCGTTGATTCCTGCAACGACCACTTTAACAGATTCCTCCTCCACGTCCATAAACAACATCGTCACCACCACTGGGTCTAACTGTGCTGCTTCGACCACTGCTGCCCTTCTAGCTTCCGTGGCTCTAGTGCTTGCATGAACTTTCCTGTAAGCCCTTGCGATTCACCGATTGACTTACCTTCTTTGATTATTGCAGCCCAGTGCTTGCGTGTGCCAAAACGCTGTCTACCCCTGTTTCAGGTTATAGTACTCCGAAGAATGTCAATTCGACAACAATTATTCCGAAAGCTGGAGCAACTCTAGTAAACTACAGTTAAATAACAAATAAAATTCCTTACATTCTTCTTTATTCCAATTGATATTCGAATGGGTTCCATCTTGTCGCATATGCTTGACAGGAGACAATACAACTGAACAAATTGGTTAGTGAGCTGGCGTTTATGGTAAAGAAGGGGTTGACGAAGGAAATACATTTCTAGGGATCTCTTTAAATCCAGAGAGAACTTGTTGTTTAAAGTGGCAAAAGCATTCGTCTACTTGGTTGCTTATGGTTTTCCGCTCCAGTTGTCTGGCCATTAAAGTAAAGGCACCCCAATTGCGGCAATGGTCACTCTGAGCCAATGTCAATCAGTCACTAGTAAGTACGCTTAACTGAGTCAACCAAGTGACTGATTTGCATCAGAAAGGCACTCAGACGAAGACTCAGATCAAAACACCAGTCATTCCCGTCTAGTCTTTTATCACCCATGCCAAACTCTTCTCGCCACCGATCACGGTCCTTTCGCTCAAGCAACTATTCCCACCAAGAGACTCACATTTGCCAAGCGAGCTTAAAATGAAGTCTGCAATATCTTTTCTCCATAGTGTATCCACGTTGTCCAATCGCACTCAGTAAGGCCGTTCGTTGTGGATTTTCTTCCCTTCTCATTGTTCCTCATTGAAAATTGGTCGAAGTGATGACGATCGTTTGCTACATCGTCTGCAAATTAATCCAACAGATTGGGATAAGCAATACGCTGCCTATAAAATGTAAAACTTAGTCAAGACAAAGAGGCACGACTTTAGTCTACCTACATAATGGTAACTGTAGCGTCCCGAGGCTCCCTCGAAGGCAAAAGAAGGCAGAATACTAGGGTGGAATATATATATATATATTCAACGGGCAGAGGGAAATAAGTCGCTGGCATGGCCCAGAAGCTAGCCTACGCAGATAGGGTAAGATGGCCATTCCTGTGACCCCGACCAAAAACCGGTAGTACAAACAAAGTACTGTAGTAACGATAGTAAAAATTTAGGCAACTGCTTGCTAGAATAGACACCTAGGAAAAACTGTTAAGATTTTGTTTCCCATCTAAAATACCCAGTTACGTTACTCTCTCACTGTACAATACTTCGCGTGATTATTTCGAATTGCCCAGGTAATGCATTGAATGGATGGTATTCTAGTGACGATGGATTTCGATTAATGAGGCCTAATATGCTGAATCGATTAAAAATCTACCAAACACCTAGCTCACCTTCACTATCTCCTTCTTCATCTTGCGAAAGTCGTTGTGGACTCTGACTTTGTTCGATGAAAGCCATCGGTTAATCTCATCATCATCACCATCTAATGAAGCATTTGATCGGTGAGCGCGGAGGCGGTATTGAACAACACAACCTACAGAGCGTGCCTTTGTCATTGCGTTAGATGGTTTTGATAGCTAATTTACGTGTCATGAATGAAATCATTTGAGACCGATCATCAGGACTCTTGATACAGTGGCGGAGGTGACAGCAAAGAAGATGCGTCTTTTGTTGGCTAATATTCCCACTAGTACCAAAAGCCTTGAACAGGCTCACGAAGGTTTTAGCAGCATAGCATAACGACAAGGATTCCTATGAAACACTTTTCAGCGTAAGAAACACGCCTCACCCGAAAGCTTTAAGGAAATTTCTCCGTGGGAACATCAGTGAGTTGGTTGCGTGAAGATTTGAGAATTTAGCTAAACTGTTTACACTCAGTACCGATGACGACGTGATGATTGTGCTGTTGATTCAACTGGACAAAAATATTAATGTGCTCTAGCCTTTCATGTGTTACCCACATGCGAGGGAGGGATAGCCGAATCAAATTTTTTGCTTACAAACTGCAACTATGGTCTCAAGAGGTAGTCGATAGTGAGTTTAACGTCCAACACGCCACAGCACGCCCTACCAACAGTTTGTTGACATGGAGGAGGTAAATAATATGTAATGAATCAAATCCGTTGTTTTGGACTGAAGGGGAAAGATCGTTGGTCGGAACTCCGAGTTCTATAAGGGCTCCCACAATCACGAAGAATAGCAGATCGACTTACAATTCTGCGATTCTCACGATGAGGCCATCTGCGTCGAATCCAGCAAGTTCCTCTTCCACACCCAAAACCACCGCCACCAGAGGATTTGCCTCTGCTGCTTTGGCCACTGCAACTGTGCTACTACCCATGGCTTTGGTGCCTGCATGAGACTCTATTCCTAATTCTGTCAAAACCGACAAGTGTTATAACTTGTCCGAGTCTAGAAACTCAGTGCTTGAGTTTGCCAACCACACTGTTTATTTTTATTTAAGCAGTTTGCCTTTACCTTTTGCTAGCATGGGCGATTGCCGTAAGCAATTGTAGAATGATAAATAAGGTGTGCACTTAGCACTTTGATCTGTTGCAAGTTGGTGATGAGTCCAGATCTCAAATCACTAGCTGCATCTACAAACAAGTGAAATTGGAAGAGAAATTCAGAAATGGGATAAAGTAGGCGCAAATTGATGAGTGCTGTTTTGAAGGCATAGAGAGGTCATTAGGTGAATGTGTGAGAAGCCAACGGGTACTGGTAAGTGTAGGTGAGCTTAGTGTGTACGTTTGTACGTAGACTATGTGATGTGTGTACGCAGCACAGTGAAACAGCAATTTTTAGTTGACAAGCTTCAATGCCTCTCTTCTCAGCGCCCAGAAGGCAAGAAGCTGTCACCAATCAGCTCAAAAATTCACCCTTCTGCATCCTTCCATTCTCTTCTCCATCTTTCCACCATTCCAGCATACGTCCATCGGTTCTCTTTCTCTCTCAACCCCTCTCTCCCCACCTCTATTTCCTTTACCCATACAACCTAACATCCCATTTAACATATCATTCCTCCAATCCCATGCATCGAGCCACCAGTTGCTTCCTTCTCCCCATTCCTCATCTAAATGAATATCAATCACTCCCCCCATTATAAAAACACTTGTTTTGCGGTTGTTGCTATATGACACGCATCAATTTGCCCTAAATTATTTTCTTTTGTCAGTACTTTTGCATTAGTCTTTCACCACTCACGGCAATCATCTCTCACCATCAGTAACATTCCTTACGCACACGCAACTATCGGCATGATGTGACTCACTTTTGCCAAGTTAGTTGGAAAATGTTGCCGGCACCATATTTTATTTATAATATATATCCATCCATAATCCCGAAACCGAGAAATGTATATTTGCCTTGAATTGCAGCATACATTGAGCCCTTGTTCCTTGATCCAGCCATTGATTGCTTGCATATCTTACCTACGCCCACTTATCTATCTACCCACCTTTTATCCATACTTCCTTTCATCCATCCACCCATTAATTATCCACCCTAAATCTATCCTTTTCTTTTATTCACATTCAAATGCCTCTCCTCTACCACTTCTTTTATGCCACCTTCTGCTAAGCTCTACTGCAACGTCCACAACATTCATACGCAACATATGGCCGGGTGTGCAACATTCAACGACAAGCTACATTCACCATCAGACGGGACCCGTTTTTTGATAGACATTTTTTGCAAAATGCCAAGAGGATTAACAATAAGTTGGATGGTGAAGAATGAGTACGATTTTGACGCTGTCAAACAGCAGAGCATTGAAGTAGGCGGATGCAAATATGCACGCGGTGGACTTGAAAGAAGGCGAAGAGGGTGATAAAGGAAGTAACGTGGAAGAGGGACTCTTGCGCTTGGAATACATGGGAAATAACAAGGAGAAGAGTAGAGAAGGTGAAATAAAGTAGGAACACCAGTGCTCAGAAGGTGAGAGATGAGAGAAAAAGTGAAGAAAGCATGGAGAAGTAGAGAGACTGGCTGCTAGAAATGTCCGCATCACATCCCACCATCGAACCAATGGTATTGACAATATTTGGCAGTCATCCGCCTCTTTGCGGTGTCCTAGAGGGCCCACTTTTACCACACCCAGTGGTTGGCAAGACGAAGAGAGTACAGACGTGGTGTAGTCTCTTCATTTTTCTTCTGTCCTAACAAACTTTGTTCACACGTGTGTGTGTGTACCTGACAGCTGACTGAATAATGGTGACAGCGGATGATGCCATTCTGGCGCGCTTGCGGTGAGTTGATTAGCTTTAAACCCACGGCGACTGCTAGTCCACCTGCCAGTGGCAATGATTAATCGTGTTTTGAGAGGACAAATTGGGTGAGAGGCTTAAAAGAGAATTGTGCCAAAAAATGTTAAAAAATGCACTTCTAAATAGTAGTGGCTTACTCCACTGCAAGAGGTCTTTTCTGTAGGGGGAAGTTAGGAGCACAAAATCCGCTCCCCATCACGATTGAGTCTTTAGCACGATCTGCCCGACAAGTTGTCACGTGATGTAGGTGGGCTGTGAAGCTCATTTTCAGATCATAAGAACATGGCTAGCGGTCAATAACTTACGGTGCGCACATCGATGGTGAGCTCCTCCTTTCGCCATCATTTCCCCTATCCCTACTCTCATGTATAGGCAACATTGATCAATAAGAAAGTCAGTTTCAAGACTGGAAAATAAAGGTTTGGTAGAAGAAACAGTCTACTACGTTGCGACTTGTCATTTGAACACGTGAAGTGGTTTATGGTTGAAAAGCTTGAGTAAAGGCACCGACGTCTGTCGCCTTCTTCGGTCTTCGTAGCGTGCTACTGAAGTCATTAAGTAGGCACTGCATGCCCAGTTCCGATTGTGATTGTATGTGCACAATCGCATCAAAATAAAAAAAAGCAATGGACCTAACTTTTCCTTACTGCATGATATCAGTTGCTTAAATACGGCGCCAGATGCAGCTATAGAAGACATGCTCCTTGACGAACATCATGCCGCAGAGCAGCAGGATGAACGCTGTGATTAAGTTTTTGGCGCTCAAAGTCTTGTTGGTGTTGCCTAATGTTGTTGTGCTGACCTTCCATCTCACAACACCCGCCCAAAATTGCTTATAACAATGACTCTTCCTTGTAAAGCAAAAGTTACACTCACATATAGGTCTCCTCTATTGATGGAGGCATCCTGGTCTGACGCCCACTCCGTCAACAATTTGCATGCGAGTGACTGTAAAAAGGCCTTACAACTTCCCTTAATTATGCTACTAAACGATGTTTTGCAGTCATGAATGCGGGTTTAGATAAACAAACTCTAGTTTACAAAAGATTGGCTTCAGCTTCTAAATACAGTCGTAGTACAGTCTTCAGCGGCCGTATCAGCGCCTCTTCGTGAGATTGTGCTCCGCACTCAGTGTGTTCCATACAATTCCTTCTGCTTTGACGGTTAAATTCTGTGCGAATTAAAAATATTTTTGTTAGAAAAGCATCATTTTATCTTGTTCCACACCCTAACGTTAATTACTGTCCAAACAAGCAAAAGATCCGTGCGTAGCATGAAAGGTAGCCGTCTCAGTTTAAGAATTCACCAATAATTCGCGGCAATGTCTGGTAATGGTTTATGGAACAATGGCAGCTAACTGACCTAAACATGACAAAAACTCCTGCACCTGCTTGCTCGTAAGCTGCACTTGAAGTAGTGGTCTTGTTATGAGCAAAAGGGTAGAACTTGAAGAAGAGAGTGACGATGGGTGAGAGTACTGAGCATTCTTTTGGTAGTGCAGAATGCGAGAGTTGATTTTGGGTAGTCACCGACTGCACGTGGCGAATCCGATGCTATGTCCTGCCATTGCGTACAGGTTTCTATCGTCTGCAACTTGCGTCCATCGTCTTTTGATGTCCAGTACTCCGAAATTGTGGAATATATTCCTAAGAAAGCATGAACAGAGGATTTGGATGATCTTAGCTGTTGTAATAGCGAAACGGTGCTACCTTTGTGCACTTTTCTAAATATTGAGAAGCGGTTTTGATGCACCCAATTTCTGATGTGACATTGGATACAGAGGTGAAGTCAGTAGGGCGCAGGTTGTGCACATTCAGCCCACCTCATTTTGGTTCTCGAGTTGGAATTGCACATGGCTCTAATTATGCGGTCCACCTTCTACCTTCCTAGTTATTTTAATCCTCCAAAACTCTCGCCTTTTGCATTGTATTCTAAAATTACCTATAGGCTTTGAAAAAAAAACATTTTATTGTGCATCGCCATAGTAAGTGAAATGCTTGAAGCTTTTCTTCGCCCAAAAGGCCACAAGTGTTGGCTTTTTCAATGGACGAGAGGTAGATGCCCCGCATGAAACGACTTGCATACAACAAAAATAGGTCCTATTTACCTTCCAGAATAAAAGCTGTGAAATGTCTGTTTTCTGGCAGAATACCATATTTAATGTATTTGGAACGAGAAGCGGAGTTTGTGCCAATTAATACGTCCTTTCTTATTACTTTTAATAGACCGATCACACACTTTGATGAGATTTCCAACAAATTTCGTAGCGTTTATCAGTGGAGAATCATAGACTTTAAATATGTTGTCTTCATTCATATAGCATCCACTGTAGATTTGCGATATACCCGGATCGTCACACGCTACTCACGATTGTTGAAATTCTTGGAAGTGGGGCTGCAAAACGAATGGCTACATACTACTCATATTCTGTGATAAGCAATCTCACACCATGTACTTGTGTGTTGTAGCTTAAAATCATTTGAGGTTACTTAAATATGCCTAATTGGTGATATGCAACAGAAATGATAAGTGGTCGCCCTAGTGAATGAGGAAAATTAGGTAACAACCGTAATAAACCAAGGTCCGGACACGGATGAAAATGATATGTCTGAGGTGGGAGACCATGCCCGACCTTTAGAGATCAACCAGCACGTATGTTCTCCTGCTGTGTCCCCCATTAAAAATCTCACTGAAGCCATCTCGTGTTTGTTTGCTTGTCTTCTTTGTGGTGTCATGAGCGGCACACAAAGGGTAAGAAATGTCATGCTGCCAATCCACGCAGGACCCTCGTGTCTTTACGCATCGAACGGCCATAATCGCCATTACTTTGGATTCTTACAGTTAAACATTATTTTACTGGTTTGTATGCACATTTTTGGGTGTATATTGACGCTTAACTTGATTGCGCTGCCTTTAAGCTGTTGTAGACATTCACGATAACTATCGAAAACGCTAGCTCATGGAACATAACGAAGTTATCACAATTCATTGTAGGGATCGTTGATAGCTCAACAACTGCGGCTAACAACGGTAAATCCCATGCCCCGGCAATCTTAATAAACCCTAATACCCACTTGCGTCCCATCTGCCGCATGCCACCCCGGCCCTTTGCTTACTGGAGTGCGCTAGTAATCCCTACACGTACCAATGTCCTGACGGCCAGGACGATGCGTTAGGCTCAGCGTTTCTCCTTTCCAGCTCCGACTTCGCACCTCTGATATGATTAAGTTGGCTAGGCGAAGATATCACTTGTTGGTTGGTGTCATGAAGAACTACAGGAGGTCATGGTTACATTGGTACAAAATTCACTTCTTGTTTAAGGGCCTATGGCATTCGCTCAGCTAAAAACTTCATATGCCTGACCGCTCCTGGCCTAGAAATTACATTCAAACAAACATGCATCATATAGCCCATTATCCCTTCAATCACCAATCTAGTGTATTTCTTCCCATGAGTGCCGCCGATTGCTACTCTTTCCAATGGACTTCTTCCTCCTTAATATGCAAAATTCATCTTTCCACCGGCAGGAGACGTGCTTTTGTACGGGCACACTTTCTCGTGACTAGACGAGACTGATTAGGCAGTTTGTTGGTGAATTGAATTATATCACCAAAAATGCATCCTTCCTCGAAGGATGACGAAAGCTGTAATGTACTCCAGGCAACGAATCAAGCAACCCTCTTGTTTGTCTAGTTGTAGCAGATAATGTGATACCCATTTGAAGCGCTCAGAACTTGCAATAGAGCAAAAAGTACGTGTTGATATCAACTTCACATTGCTGCTAAATTCCACAATTTCAATCTTTTCTTGTTTAGTCACGTCATCTATGGTGGGGGTGGGTATTCCTCAAATAAAAGCATTGCCAGTGACATGGAAGATATAAAAGATGCATTTATTTGGTTACAAATTGAACCCTGTTGGATTAAATGTAAATTCGCATTTTGACTAGTTTACATCCAAGACTGCATAAATTAGTGATTCGTCGAAATGCACACAACAATCATTTTAGGGTGCAACAATCTGTTTTTTCTAAATATAATACGTTTAGTTTTTGCCACCAGCAAGCTAGTAAAATGTTAAGCGACTGATTTCAAATAAGTGCATTGAGGAATAAAAGAATTTGAATGAATAATGTAGTGAGGGAATGTGAGCGTACCTTCGTCCCATTGGCAGGAACTGCTCCACCATTTGCCAAAGGCCACGCACCTGTAAAGTTTAATAAACATTTCGGCGGCAGCTGTTGAGGTGGACATTATTGGGGCTTAATTGCAAAGGAAGTAATACTGAAATGCTGTGGCCAACCAGCACGATTACGATTAGCTTAGACACAGTGTTCATCTCGGGCTCGATGTGATCAGAATGCATTTCATTGCAAGTTTTTCAAAATCGTTTACTCATAAATGTAGAGCAGCGCTTTTAGCCAAGTCTTCTTGCACTTGTGGTCCAATGGGTATAAGACACCGGATGGCTTCCCAACAACTTGGAAACCTCACAACTTAGGGCTTGTTTCGCCTTTAAAAAGACAATCGTTAAGTGACTCCTTTTCTCTTGGTGTTGGTACTCTTTTATAAGTGGAAGAGGGACGAACAGAAAATAAGGCGGCATATGGGGACATGAAGTGGAGATATACCTGAGCAATGAGCTGCACACAGTAGTGTCACACTCACTTCTAGCATGATTTGTGTCGATTTCCTGGGTGCTCTCTCTAGATTTATACGCCTCTTCCACCGACTTCGTAAGGCTGATTGGATCCGCAATTGTAACGCAGTTACTACGACCATAAAGTCACCATGTTTCAGCGAAGGGGGAGTTTTTCGAGCACGAAAGCCATAAATGCCTTGCTCATGCACTGCATCTAAGCAGTTTGGATAAATTTAGCTTAGTTTCTGCAACGTACTGATAGGGTAGCGTTGCCTCATTCTACAAATTTGTGATTTATTGTGATGCCATAACATCCATAAATTAAAAGGCTGTTGCATAAACAATGTGCTGATCAGGAGGAGACATGCACTAAATTAGAACGATTTTCGAGAAGAGATATTGTTAATGAAATAATCTCACATGTAAGTGGGCACTATTTGTTAACGTTGCTTCTATCCTCGCACGATCTGGCTTCAAGCAAATCTATTTCTGCCCATTTAAAGCACTAGCTATTAAAATTCTCACTCATTCGAGTAAATTTGCTGAGGAAACTGGAATATAGGAGAACGTCAGATGATGAGATTCCATACACCACCCACGATAGGCCAGTGAATTTGCATCTTCGGTTTGACCATATTCGTGCGCGTTTATCTAATCATTGAATAGGCGATGTGAACAGAGGGCTTTATTCTATACAACTACAAATATTATCTTTATTTGTGTTTTGTAAATTAAAGTTCCGCGAACGATTAGTAGCAGATGCTAAAGTGTGGGCTTCTCTTGCTCTCAATTCATTTTCTAGAGTGCTCAATGTTTGCAATCCCAAGATTGTGCTTAATCACAACTAAAAAATTTGTTAGGCTGTGGCCTAATCCATGTGCGCCATGAACGGATGAAATAGTCTCGGCCTCATAAGAAAATAGATCATTGAGGTGGGAATGCTTTTGTGTATTCGCACGCCAGCTTTAAAGAAATGCGTTGAAAGCGAAAAACGTCTGAATATTAAAGCGAATTCACTCAAGCCAAAATCAGTAAAGTTGGCGGAACATAGTTTCTCCATCTTCAAGAGTAATATAGTTCGTGGACCTCGAAAACTGTTCACGCCTTAGTTTCAACAGTGTTCCGGAGTAGTAGTCCTCTTTATCCAAAGCCATTTCGCATTCAAAGCGCCCGGATGTGTTGGAGACCGTCGTTTAGAAATATCACCAGTAAAGAGGAAGCACATAGCAGTGTAGACCGATGTATAAAATGATTTATTTTATAGCAAAGACCCTTTGATATATATGACCACTTCCAAAAAAGCTTGGCCACCCACCGTGCCGATTGGTACTAACCTGGTCTAATGCGATCCCTTTCAAACCATCAGTATCGGAATTTCCATCCCTTCGGTTAACATTTCACAGAAACATACAAGTCGAGACAGTCACCGGTGATGGGATCATCTACTCCATCCCATCCAGTAAGGCTCGTTCATTACTTTGGCCTAATACATTACGTCTCATTTCCCTCCTCTCCCATTTACAAATGCCAGGACTAGTCTTATCTTACATTTGGCAACACTTCACAAACGAGTTGAGACAAGATTAGGTGTGCGGGGATCTCGTGCTTTCTGTTTCTTCTCGAGAGTGTGCAATGGCTGCCACGTGAAGATGGAGCTTCTTCACATCTGCAGGCTGTGCCTAAATGCAACAGCAATGGAAGGCCGAAATGGCATTTTTACCCGGTACATATGTATCACAAACATCGGCAATTGTGATGTGGCGGCGTAAGTTGAGCTGTGCGTTTCCACACAATGACTTACTAGAAAAGTGTAAGCACATGAAAAATTTGTAAATATTACTGCGAACCACCACACCTTTGTTGCTAAAGTCAACACAAATAGCACCTCAAGCCTATGAATACAATAAAATTCATATGTCTTAAAAGGTCTGCTTAAATTAGTCTTCATGGCTAAAGTTCAAAGCATCCATAACTAAAATATATTGATCATTCTGCACAGACTGCATTAAGTTCCGTACTGCCCATCAGCATATTCTGGTCACAATTGTCACTGCATTTGGAAACCGTTCTCATAGACTAAGTATATATACGAAGCATCGATGGATGGTGTCGACAATTGAAGAGACGAGTCCCATCCCGGAAGCAGAAGTACTTTGCAATGCATACAAATTGAAAACCACTGATTATTGAATAAAGGTTGTGATTTGAGGACAGAATTTCAGCCTGCGTGTTGGGAAGATGCTGCTCATGCCATAGTTGCTTCAAATTAGCTATCGACAGTCATATTTATACCTTCCCATACCCCAAACAAACTTAACAATCACAGATAAATTGCAGTCATCAGCGGCGCCAGAATTTTGAGTGACATTTCATTTTAGTAAAACCACGAGCAGCAGCAGCATTCAATGCCTGCATGTTAAAACGAGGGCATATGAAAACGCGCAATTCAAGAGTCAACGCCAATTCGCACACTAAACACGCCGAACCCATTCGTCTCACAGCCAACTTTATTAACAAGTCCTTATCCCTTATACCCGCAACAACTCTTTGTGCCAATGAAATCACCACTGAAGCGACCCTTTGCCGTGAGTGAAGTTATGAGGAGTTTTGACGCCGTATTTTGCGCTATTGATAATTTAGTGTCAGTGAATCGTTTACGGCCACAACATAATTTGGCGTCAATTTCTGTTGACAAAGCTCAAAGTATAAGATGGAAACAAAAGGCTTTACCTTCTCCATGCACAATTGAATTAAAGGGTAGCAACATACTGCACTGACCTCACACCTCCTGCAGGGCAAAACCGATTGAACCTTCCTTCTGAACTCCCCTGTCACTCATGCACGTCATGACAGCTTCCAACCTTGCTGTTTGTGGGCATTAGTGCAGGTTTGATCTGATGCATTAAACTTTGCACACTTGCCTTAAATCATGTTCTCGCATTTCGTAACGTTGACTGCTTTCTACGGCTGAATATTCCCTTTCATGTGTGCTTTCTGGATGTTTTAATTATGGTAATAACATGGTCGCATTTACGGCGGAGTCAGAGGTTAAGTGTTTGGTCTTAGTGATCTCACTCGGTGTTTTACCCATCGAGCTTCTCCAGAGTGTATCACAACCTCTGCTTCCTTTCCTTTTTAGTGATTACAGTTTTGAGAGAAATGTCCAATAAGTCTGCGATTTGTCTAACCCCTATTCTTAGCCCAACACCAACAGCTCGAGCCTTGGAATTATTTTTCGTGATTGAGTAGTCCATTTGCTGAGTTTATTTCCAGTGTGGAAGAGTGATGAACTTCATAGCCGTGATGTTGAGTGCATGCTTGGTTGAAAGTGGATGGCAGCAAACAATCGCCCACATTACTTCCTTCGCGCTATTTTAAAAAGCAGTCCAATTTAAGTCAGTGCCGGTAGTCAACATGTTCAGAACTTCTGATGCAACTGATTTCTATCTAAAGAAGATCCTAATAATTAAGCTTACCTCTGCGCCTTTTGGCATTTTCTTTCACCACACGCGCCTGTATAAAGATCCCAAGTCCTAAAAATCTGTTCAAACCCACGATTTGCATCTCATTTCAATTGACCGCAACGTTTCCTGTAATGCTGCTTCATGAAGCCTTTTAATTTATGGGACCAAAAGGTTAATCTGCAAGAGTCCGCTCCTCAAAACAATATCCTTCTCCAAGTCTTCTCAATGAATTATAATTTGACCATAATCAGGCCGGGATTTGACGCTAAAAAGAAACAGCGCTTTGTGCCTAATAATGCTTGTTATGTGTTTGCTTGGAATAAAAGTTGACTCAATAGGAGAAGACAGCAGGAACATAACATTCTTTTGCAACTAACCATTGTGGTTATGAACATGCACGAGCCGAAACGTTTTGTGATCAACTGGATGGTGGAATTAGATAACGCGAGGGTGGAATGCATGCTGTGTATAGAGTTGGGCTGGGTTGCTGACAGGGCATGAGAATCAGCTCATCTCAACATGGTTGGCAACAGAGACCTAATAAGATCCCAATTTCTGTAAAACAACAAAAGGGTCGTCAGCTTTTCAGAGCTCATGCTTTGACTGAGTGTACAAACACCAGTGTCTTCCGGAAATCGGCCTTGCAGATTCGGTAGTCCGACAAACATCCAGGTTGTTCGTATTTAATGTCCCTGGTTTGTGTATTCAATTGCTTTTTCGTCGCGTTCTAGCCGACCATGTCTTAGTAGCCCGCCATTAGTTTTACCTTCATTTCGCATTCATCAGGGGATTCAGCTTTTCTTAGCTTGTATCACTTCTTCTCAATTCCCTCCTACCACGCTTTACAGTCGTAGCGCCTACATCAATAGATTTCTAGGGCCAAAAACCTTACATCAAATGTCTCTATGAAGTCTTTGTCTTCTATCCGGCCACCAGATTTAAATGCATTTTGGCTATTTGTCCTGCGCATATGTTTCATCAAAGGGGGCGTAATAGTTAGGATGCATAAATCACCAGTGCTTATTGTCTGCTGTAGGTGCGCACGTGATCTAGTGCTGGCCATCCAGCAGCGCACACTATGTGTTTCTTCCTCCGCTTTCCTTTAATTAATATCCACTAGTAAAAGCCTTTGCTGCGCTCCAGTCTTCGCGCCTTCGCCTACCTGCATGTTAGACGGCACCTTCACCAGTCATGGGTAAGACAAGTGAGTAGCAGCAATGCTTGATTGAATGTGCGAGTGGCATCAAAAATCAGTGGAGGCATGTATGGTATCGTTGCCACTGTCAATCTCGACATTGATGATGACGGTGATGAGGACTTTTGTCGCAAAGTGTCTGGAATATTTATGTTCTTTAAATTTGCCTTGTAGGCTAGAGAACGATATAAATCCGGTTGTGGAAGTAAGTGGTCCCTATCCTAAGTTTGAGACATTGCCACCGTAAATATGGCGGCTTCGCTACTTTATATTCTTCCTGCGCGTGGTGTAAAGATAACTGGAAGAGTGGCCTACAGCGCCAGCAGATAAATGGAAGTGGACGAAGGCCTAGCAGTGTGTTGTGCTGAAATTCATCCGATTATTCACAATTGGGTCTGAGGCTGTCCGATGAAAAAAGGTTATTCGAGTTGTGCCTAATGACGTCCTACGTAGATGGTAGAAGTATATGCAACGCCGGGTTTGTTAGCTAAGCCGAAATGACCTCTGCCACTGCACACTCTTGCTCAATCTCATCCTAACCTACGCTATCTTACTCTATAGCAATCGATATTGACTCCTTCAAGCAGAGGCATGCAAAATACCAAAAAGCAGTTCATTGTGGATATCTGGACAACTTCTTATCAAACGCGTTTCAACATGTGTTAGGATAAGTGTGGGTCGTCCCAAGTAAGCTCCCACCACCATGCTTTTCCAAGTAACAAATGGAGCTGGTTACAAGCGATTCATCTCCATTCTTGCCTTAAACTGAATTTCCTTTTTATGCAGTTATGTTTATTCGTGAATCCAATTTTAGTCTATCTCTTATCCATTCATCTATTTATCCATCATTCCCACACACTTCAATTCAACTGTCGTGAAGTCTGAGTTCCGCTCTCTACCGTATAAGCTGATTGACTAAAGGTTGCAACAATAAGATTGATAAAGAATTAATGTATTTTTAAATTTAAGAGCATAGATTGAGCTGATTCACATTATTAGCCCTAATTGGCTTCACCGTTGTATGACAGGGGCAATGTGATGAAGAATGCCCGTCAGACAGATGTTTGTTATGAGCGCTTTCAACAGTTCTTCTTGCAGCTGCTACATTGAGCATCGCCCTTGGATTCGTTAAAGCCGAGGTCTCGTTCGTCACACCATTCTCTCGTTTGCCTTCATTCTGATCTGTAGCTCATTCAATGATAGGGTTCAAGCCAAGGCCACTGGCCACGCCAAAATGTGATACAGATTGCTGACTTAAAGAAGTGTTGGCTGTTTTCAGAAACCAAACCCCTATTATTGTTAACAACTAGCAGCCAAACTCAAAGCAGCTCCTTTATTAATTTCCGGAGAACGGGATTTAGGTTCTCATGCAGACCATTGGTGTGATTGGGCTATGAAGGTCTAGAAAGAAGCACACCATCCTTGTTATAAATCACAATTCTGCAATGAAGTTGGGGACCGCCTTTGCCCTTTATGTGCGGTAGTCACTGAGTCCGTGGTTTCGGATGTCTTAACTATCCAACATTTCTGTCATATCGGGGTCTGCAACTGCACACGTCTTCTATTACCATGCCATGGTATCGTAAACTCCGTCTTTGAACAGAAGAATATCCAGGAGGCGTGGAGTAGTGAGGCTCGTAGCCAGCAGACCTGCTGCGGTGGAAACTGCGACTGCTGAAGTAAATGAAAGGATGGAGTGCGAATGGAGTTGGGGTTCTGCCACTGTTGACATCTGCTAAGAACGAAGGTTCAATATGCAGCTAAGGCGACTGGCGTATCCATCAACACGACATAAGCCGGTCCCGAACGTCTTCTCTCTATTTTATTGTCACTGGTGTGTGTTTCCTCACTGCTGTTGCACTCACATTCGCCTGCTTTCCCGTCTTCAGATGACAAGGCTTCCAAATTTTTGTTCAGCATCGGACCTTTGCATTCAAAACCCATTCACACCTGCAACCCTCTCCATGCAAATAGTGCTGCACAGAACACGAGGACATTCTCGCTATTTGCAGCTCGTATGCAGTGCCTAATCTGTTTGCGTCTGAAGGCATCCAGATCTCCAGCAAGCACGAATGAACAAAGTAGAGCACCACATGTACCTACAAGCTTCGTAGCATGTTGGCTGATCGGCCGCTGCTTCAAACGGTTGATGGGGTAACGGTGACTAGGTTTGTTCACCTACGCCTATTTATAGTGCTTCTTCGTCTACGACTTTGGAGTGGTGATCTGCAGACCCAGAGCAGATTTCGGCTTCTCAGGAGCCAATGAGGCGGCAGAAACAAGAGCCCGGCTCTGAATGCCGTTGGAAGATAAGAATTAATAAAAAACTCACACAAAATTGTGAAACTAAAAATTGCGCTAAGCTTATAAATTTGACATGTAGCTAGACATAAAATTCTTGGCAGAAATTATTTGTGGGATTGAGGGCACCTTTGTTTGATATCATAGTTTGCTCCAACTCTTGTCCTTCTGCGGAGTTCTACGAAGCACAAAAAGTGACCAGACACAGAAGAATTTGTAAGTTATCAAAGAAAGTGTGAGGGCTTTAAGTCCGATTCGATGAATGAAACATTGAATGAGGAAAAGTGTCAAGAAGGATTGGATCACAAAGTATTTGAAAAGCATTTGTGATGGCAGCTAAAATCCAATGCTGTTAGGTGATGCCATTGTTCACATTGGACAATGACTCATTCGAATGATACGGTCTAGTCAAAATTAAAGTCCAAAGTTTCATCGTCATCGTCCTTGTTACATGCTCTTGCCAGTACAATCCACTCGTTTTCCTATTTCTTCTCAAAATCGCTGTCGCGTTCTCATTAGCCAGAAAGAAAATTTGTTTTGCAGATAGAAAATGCAGTAGGAGCATATCGCCCACTCATTAGTGTTGTACCGAAGTCAAAAGAAGATGGACAAATTAAGATCACTTTTTGTGTGCGGCCGTTCCTAATTGTCTTCTAATAGAACTGGGATAATTTGGTTGCTTGGCGCTGCAATCACATTCTGCAATCATAATGAAATCATCTCAGTTGTTAAAACATTTGCCAGCTCTGGCTTGACATCCATTGATGAAGTAGCACCAGAAAGTAATCAGGCAGACTTTTTAGCAATGTGGTAAAATGGGGTTGTCATTTGAACTGTGGAAATCCTGCTGAACGTTCTGTGGATGTGACGACTAACGACTCTAAAAAAGGTCTTGATAGGACTGAAGATGAAGTGTTTATTTGGCCTCATTTGCCTTCGGTTCACTAGCGATGCATTTGTGCAAGGCTCATTAGCTGAACACAACATGTCTCTTTGGACACTCACACACGGAAGGCAGGTTCCCTTTTGCATCATTGCCTTTCGATCCACTCAGGTAGAAGAACGCTTAAAATTCTCAAGTCCGAACCCATTATAGTCGCTTTCACTGATGCCAGTGACGTTAAAGTGAACAACGACGTCGACGCATGTGCAGAGAGACAACGAAGTTCTGTCAAATAAGAGCTTCCATTGCGGTGCCTTGACCACTGCATTATTTATTAAATAACACCGAGTTGTATGGATCAATCCATGTCCATCCTCCCTAAATATTTCTTCCGGATTTTGTAGATGCCTGAACTTTTGTGACGAATCGTTGTTTCATTTTCATGTTTCCTTACTAACCGAGTTCATGCAAGGATACAATTGAAGGACCCTGAAACCGGCGCAAATCGATCACTCTAAGGATGCAAGAGCAAAGTCGCAGAAATAGGAGTTAATTTCAGCATCCATTTCTGACGAAGAGGATATTTGCTTACTTAACAACGTTATGCCTTCATCTTAATAGCAATAGAGAAGGGTTAGGCTGATTGAGTCTGTTCGCATCAAATTTTGCGAATGTGGAGGAGTAGCGCTGAGATCAGCATTTGGCGCACAACTTGGAACTACTACCTACTAAGTGGCAGTAGAGTTTGGTCGTAGAATTTCATCAGCACAGGTTTTGCCATATCTCATTGGTAGAAGTGACTGCAACACGCCATATTTGCATCGTCAGATGAGCTGACCTCTGAATCATGTCAGTAGTTTTAATCCAATCCCTTACCAAATGTATCCATCCCTCCTGAGTCTTGAACTGTTACAGCCATATGTACACATGTATTCGACTTCAGCAAAAACAACCCCTAGTGAAAGTCTCGTTTATCGCAGATCGCAGGAGCTCATACTCTGCCCCTTGCAGCACCCACTTTTAAGTGTTTGAAACAGTTTTGAGATTCATCAGATTTCTGTGGGACCTGCACAGAATTTCATCCCATTAAAACTGAGGGGTAGCTATTGAGCCCATTCCTCTGTTCTTCAATAAGGCTAATTACGTTGTAACCAAATGTAGGTCATAAAGACGATGACCTAACAGAGTCACTGTTGTGTTTGGTGACATCTTTTAGACAATACGACAGCCATCTGCTTCTATGCGATCCAACTGAACTTAGTGTGACCTAAGCATTTGCCGTGGATAATTAGCTGCACTCCTTTTGGCAATACACGCAACAAGTGCTTGTGAACACGCATCACTGCCACGAGTTTTGATCGTTTTCCCACGGTGCCTTCCCGTGGGTAAAATTGCACCCATGCAACCTTCAGAGAAATTGTAGTGGAGGGGTGATTTCATGACATTTATCTATGGCAAGAGGAGGTGGTCACTAGTACACAATCCACAGGTACCAAAAAGCATCTCACTAGCTGCCACTCTCGCCAACACTGATCAGTAGGAAAAATGAGGCGTTCCAGATCACATATGTTTACACGCAATCTGCAAAAGGAGCAAGCAGCCACTATTCGAAATACCCAGATGAAGTGGCCAACATTGTCACATTGCATACAGTAGTAAAGATCGCTCTTTTTTGCCCTTCTAAATTCTGATGTACCCAAAAATAGATTGATTCAGTGGTCATGCGACTTAAATGGATGCTGTGCAGCATACATCACATTGAACTACAAGGACAAAACAGAGGCAGATTGTTTGGGCCGTATACCTAATGAGTAAGTAAAAAAGTAATTTATTATCAAACTTGCACGTTGTCATTGCCTAAACATCAAATAATAATTGTCGAATAATTTTGTAGTGTAGAGAAATAGTTGAGCGTTCCTTCTCTGCAACGCTCTTGATCTTAAATTGGGATTTAAGAACTCTGACAGCAATTACTACGTCAATGCTACTCTGCAGTCTCCCATTGCCACAGGACTACTCATGGCGTATTTGCATTGCCATCTGCGTGACGATAACAATGGAGCTAGATCCTGTTTTCATTCAAGTATTCAACCCTTTTGTGCATTGTGTGCCCTCCGACGTCTAAGAAAGGCGCACGAATAGCCAACATTTCGAGTGACAGTGCCATTGACGAATTCTCTCACTCTGCGTCAAGTGAGTCTGAGGTGATAAAAGGCAGTGAGTGAATAGCGATATGGATGACTTGATTTATCAGCGGCTTTTGTTTTCGTGCAATGGACTGCTAATCCTTGCAATTCGATCACCATAGAAATGCTCATTAATCCCTCCTGTCTTTGCTCAACTTTATGAAGGGCAACGCAAACATAGCAAAAGAGGATCACCCGCCTAATCCTCTTAAACACAACATCATTCGAAAGCTAAAAGCTACTGACTATGCTTGTTACTAGAGGAGATTGCGGTACGATACGAGAAGGAGGAAGGGCATCGTGATGGAAAGGCCTACACGCACAGTGCCTGCAAGAAGCCGCACTCAGCCACCACGATCACCAGCATCCGTCGAGGTCCTCTCATTTTCATTGTTTATTCAGACGGGCTAGTGGACCCGCCATCACCTCTGCCTTTTAATTGCATGAATCTCCAACTGCTCTCCGCTTAAGGTCTGGCATATATAATGACATAGAGTGCACACTAGATCTCCGTCAAATGGCTAAAAATAATGTAAAAAGATGCATGAACTAAAGTGTTAAATCATTTTGTCAACGTGTTTTGCGTGGTAAGTTGAGGAATTTGTCTAGGTTTCGCCTTTGGATCAAATTCCACAATTATTACCTCATTGATTTCACTGAAAGAGATAAGAAATCGGACTGCCTCGTGGAAGTTCCCACCGTTTTTCCCACCGTGTGGTAGTGGGAGCCTAGGTCAACACACTCACTACCATGAAAAGTGCGGCTGTTGCACTGAATTAAGGAATGGAATGTGAATGATTCAGTGAATTGTTCCAGGGTCAGGGTTAATATGCAACCAAGGTGATTAGCTGTTCTGTCAGCACGACATAAGTCGGTCGCATTACGAAAAGGAGTTGCAAGTGAAGTAGTGGCGAGAGATGCCCTCACACTTACATCCTCAAATGCCGTCAAGCAAAATGATTCCCTTTCTTTTTAATTTACATTTGTCTTTCCATGAAGAAACTGGTTCAGTAGCGACCAGTTTTCGACGCCTTGTATTTCTTTCGAGTTGACTCCTCGCCCTTCACCTTTCCTTTACATCATTTTTTTATTGTTCGTCTATGTTACACCTCTCACCTAGGAAAATACACTTATTACTTAATCTTAGGGGAAGGTTTCCTTTTGTCTCGAAATAAAGTTGGGGTCTGGAGTTGGCTTCGTTGCCCGGTGATAGGGTGTCAGGATTACCACCTAGGAAGGTTGATGTGAACGCTGGCTTGCGCCCCTTCGAAATGGAACCATAAGTCTGCAAGTTACTGCTAAAACTCGAGACACTCGTTGGGTAGATCACACTGTGGCACTCTACCACTCTTTCTAAATTAAATATCACACCCAGGAAAAGAGAGATCGTGGTGTCATATTTGGAAGCTGCACTTGTAAGCACCTGCACAGGTCAAAGTGGACCAGAAAATAAAAATGTTTAGCCGAAAAATGCCAAGCTTTGTGAAAATGTTATAAAACCCAGCGTACATCGAGACATATCCGAGGTGATGCTGAACTCGGCTTTTCAAAAAATTTTTCGAGATTGACTCAAACGCTATTGCAAATAAGCGGCACTAAGTAGAAATAAGTGGTAGAATTTAGATGCATTTACAATTAGAAGTAACAGAAATAACACTTGTATGGTTCAGGAAAGCATGTAAAAGGAAGATTGAATAAAAAGACCAGGTAAACTCACTAATGTCCATAAAATGTGAGCAAGTCAAAATAACTTCAGCCCTGGATGAACCCAGCCACCAGGATGACAACTACTTCAACACAATCCCAAGGTGGCGTTACCTCCAGCCTAAAGACGCCATTAGTAAAGGGATTACCTTCAAGAAATCCCAAAAGAAACTAGTAGCATTTTCAGGCTTTTGACGGAGAAATGAGCATCACTGCATTACTGTAGAAGAAGCTCTACATCATTCTTTACACTCACTTCTTTTTCTTATTCGTAAATCGGTCAGAGTCGGCATTATGGAATTTTTTACAGTGCTTCTCATCGGTGACAATGCTGCCTTCGACCATCGCAAAGTCGTCCCAACGCCCATGCATTCACAACCAGTCGAGCCAACCGGCAGAGTCGGTGTCAGAACACAATCGCCCTTGACCCAGGTAAATGTGATGATAACATCTGGTTATGTGCAGATGCACGTGTTCTAATTCCAGTCGTTTTAATTTTACAGGTGCACCAAATACGAAATGTACACTTGTATCCAAGGTAGGGACAAACTCGCATCCTTGTCGACTTTGCCATCAACCATGCAACAGCAAGCAACACCATTTACCTCACAAAATGTGGAAGAGACGGTATCTGTTTTGGTTAAATCTCTAGTAATTTCAGGATCCACTTCCCTCATATGCATTCGCTACAGAACAATGACGAAGACAAACAAACCCAACTGAATATTTTGCCATTAAATCGGCTAAACATTGATAAGTATACTTTAACGAAATCAGATATCTTAGGGCAATGCCTGTATTTCCCACACGCATTCCAAAACTGACTTGCCCTTCAAAGCCTGTACTACAGCAGACATCCTGCATCGGCGTCCTTACCTCCAAAGCATGGCGGAAGCTCAGAGCAATCTCGAATTACCACTAAGATGCTAAACTAACCAACACTGAACCTACTCCTATTTGACATTTTATCAAAGTTAAGTCAGCAGCCGCTACAACCACAGGTGTCAACCACTTCCTGCACACTTCTCTTCAGTTATAAAATGCTTCCGTCTTTAGCAACTTGCTGCCTGAACCAGCAAACTTTTATACATTACCGACCGCAGAACAACTTTGGGGTACGCCAGACACTATCTGAGGCAAAAAGATGAGGCAGACGTAGGGTTCTCTTTACTCTGTACCTAACTAGTAAGATAAACAAATGCTTTAACAAGGAAAACTGCACCAATATGCATGAACGCGTAGAACCGGCGTGTCGCAATAACATGATGGGCACTTAGGTTAGTCAAGAATTTAGGTGTTAAAAGAACTTGTTTGATGGAAAGCTGTTAGTGTGTAGTGGTTAAGTGTCAACGATTGAGTCGTCAAAATTGATCATGCTCTTGACTCTTCCTTTAGGGGAACATGTGGTTCCAAAACCACCGCTGCAAAACGAAGAGGGCAGGCAAAAAATTGTTTGGCAATGAAGCCCACTTGCATTTTCTACGTGTTTTCTGCAGCCGTAAGGGAATGCTAAATAGGTGCAACTAAAAGTGGTATTCACTAAGTGCCTCTCCCACTCAGTCAGATTCCCTGCTGTATGAAGGTAACTTTTGCTAACCTTACAACTTAGAATCATCGCATGCACTCATGCCTGCGTCCAAGTCAGGGCGAACGGCTCTTTCAATCTCTTGAAAATCTTATTTTTAGCAGCATACTTATTAGCGATTTCAGTAGTGGGTTACAAATAGGTACAGCTACGCGATTTTCTCTTTTTTGTGGAGTTTTGTGCTATCGTTGACTATTCAACGAGACTGTAGGTTCACATAACTGACGCAAGAGATGTCCTGCTTCTGATTACTTTTAAGTGGTGCTTTAAGGCTGGAATTATGTATGCCATTCTTTTGAGTTGCAAAACCCATTCTTATCCTGTTTATATCGTTAAAATGAATTCCGTCTTAGTTTTAACCAGTAGGTCGCTATAAGTGGTTGCTTGTCATTACCCATGAATTGTGCGTACTACTTGTCTTGACTTAAAAACAAAGTCCACAAATACTGGAGCATAAAAGCCTAGGGGAGCCCATGGTCGTGGAATACAAGCTCATTTCAACCTCCACATTGTTCATCCCGATTTTCGCGCAACTTTTGTTGATTCAAATTGGATCCTCTCATCCTTGCCTTTATGATCAACTCCCTTCTTTCCTTCTACAGGGTAAATTTTAGTTCCCTTTTCAACACTAAATGTCATTCTTTTTCTAAGTCCCACTAACTAAACTAGGGGTTCCACCACCAGGTTGAAAAATGAGGATTCAGTGCACAAGGGGTAGCAAAGAAGGCCGCATTTGACGCCTCCTTTGTTGCATCAATCACTGACATCGTATCCAGCACCACGGACTCCATCCAAGACACAGGAATTGACGTCGGACTGGAGGAGGAAGAGGAGTGGATTACATTAGCTGAACGGCCTCGTACCTGGGTCAATTGCTGAAGATTCTCGTTATTGCTCTCTCAATCCTCTCCATGGACATGCTTGCTGCTTACTACTTTTTGAAGGTGAGCCACCCAGCAGTCAAATTCTCAACTGTTCTCTTAAGCCTTAATGGGTCTCCCCTTTGCTGCCAGGTTCCTTTTGTTATATTCAAACGGGAGAAACGAGTATCTCGAGTGCTCAAATTCAAAGGCACCTGGATAGCTGAACAGCCTTCTGACGAGGAACTAAGAGCTTAGTGGGACAATTCGGTTCCCTCTACTCCCGGCTTTCTCCACAAGTACTAAGATAATTTCTTTAAGAAGTCCTCAAGAAGTATCAGGAGCAGTACGGCCAACAGCAGATTAAGCGACTTCTTGGAATGCAAACTGGCAAATACAAGGGATGTAGCAGTAGAATTACTTCGAACGGATGGTCTGAGGAGGCCTTAAACAGTTGGTTCTATCCAACGTGGCTTCAGAGGATGGATCTACAATACCTGATTTAGAAGTAGGGTGTCATCTTCACGGAAAATGTTGGTTTCAAGTGATCTCAAGATCGGCCTATACTAAGGAGACAATCCTCAATCATTTTCATTATCCATTTAGTCGTTCCTATACCTTGTAGTCCACTTTATCGATTCCTGGCTAGAAATGCTAACTACTTCTTCTTTTCATACCACTTGATGGATGTGGCTATTTCCTTCAAAACACTGGCCACCATTGTGCAATCGGTTGCACACAATGGGAAACAAATAGCTCAAGCCCTACTGTATTCTGGTAACTTGGCGCCTCACACAATGGTCTAGTATGGGTCATGTCTGACACCCTGTTCCACTGACTTCCATCGTGTGGGGTGACTAATTTGGTAAAATTCAAACTCTTTGAGGTGTTTGGCTGACTATCAGGCTTAATCTTTTCTATGTGCAACCAATCATGAAAATAGATTACATTCGCTTAACGAACGTAGATATACACTCTCCATAGCCTTTTCGACCAACGTTGGGTAACCTTATTTCATTTAAGCAGTCATTGGCATAGCCAAACTCATTTATGTAAAGGAGTCAATTTCAAATTACTGTTCTAAGGAATTATGAATGTTTAAAGCATTTATAAGCCTCTCATTGTGCCTGTCTGCAAGATATTTTAACTCAGCCACGCTTCGCTTTATTTGTCGCATGTAACCAGAATCCGCGATATTTTGGCCTTTGGTCATTTGAAAATGGTGGTTGCGACCGCATTTGTGTTCTCTGACCTTATCACCATAGGTATAATGACCACGTGATATTCTGTCCGAGCCTATTGCGGCACCTTTACGAGGGTGTAATAGTAGTAGATGGTAATCCAGGAATGACGTAAGTTTTCTGCTCAGAAATGGCTTACCAACCCGGTGTGCCTGGGTCACTACATGGTGATGCAAATCCAGTCATGGAGGTGTAACTTTGACTGACATGAGTTTGGTCGTTCGCTAGGCGCAAAGCTGATGGGATTGCAGATCACGTGATTAGAGAACCTTATTCATTGCGAAATGCCTGAATTTGAGATTTCAGCATTTGGAGCATAACAGCGGTGGTCACAGGCCGAAATTGATGCTTCCATTGGCCGGTAGGGCCACTGGTAGTGTGGGCATGTCTAATAGCTCTACTGGTGCCTTTCAGTCGCAAAGCCATCACCCATCAAAACCTCCTTGACGCACATGTTTTGCTGATTGATTTCAGACAGATATTAAAAGAGATGTAATGTCCGAGTCGCCGCCCCCTCCCTAGGGATGGGAATGTACTTGCCTGCATTCGCCCTCTTACATTCGATTCCCTTTTGTGCTAGAGTTTGAATTAGGACCCAGCAGATGAATTCGGGATTTTCGCTTTGATTAATAGGACATGAATAAGTTTAGACAGAACCTTAATGGACGCATGGAAAAACTAGTAGTCACCACCGGCAATCGGCGAGGTCGACAACCGGACCCACGTAAACTAGTTTGTGGAAATGGCAATAGTGCTAGGTGGTGTTCAAAGCCTCTGATTAAAGCAGATTTTGAAATTGAATGTGCAAATTTTTTACTTGCTTTCTGCAGGACTCATCATCGACGACTTTGGTGACCTGCGAAACCAGTTAGAGCATGCGCGGGTGGACTTGTGGTTCAGGTAGTTTATCTGTGGCATAGGGAAGGAGAAGTTTGATACCACTACACATGGCTTTGATCAACCCACTAAACGCAAACACAATTTTGGTAACCGCTTGCACGTTTATTTGATTCCACTGGCAGACAAATCAAGGCTTAGCCGACTCCACCGAACGCACGGTCCCCAGCACACAGGGGCCGAAACGTTTTTTCAGTCTAATCCATCTAAGCTTCATGTTATCGTGACTGCTGATCAGTTTGTTTACGTTTTGAATAGAGAGACCCTCAGTTCGCCTCTTAGTTTGATTGTCATCAAAATTATGGAAGGAGGAGAAGGGGAATCGGGGCAGCGCTTGACAGCGATTGCTGTGTTCTCTGAAGTACTATTGGTCTCGTATTCTTATCATTCGATGTATGTTAGATTTTCATGCTAATTCGATGGGTTTTGCATTGATGTTTCAGTTTTGACCGCACAGTTAATCCTCTCACCACCTGAGGTCATGTGACGCATGGATGGGTACGTGTTGTGGTCTATGCCCCTTAATTAAATGGCAGACACTTCTGCCTTTTGTAGCTACTTCTTCATGCATATAATCAACAAACCCGACACCAAATTCACCGGTCAGGTGAGTTTACACAAACGATGCTGTTATTTTTGTAAACTCTTGTTTTGCGCTAGAGGTGATGGATTTGTTGCTGTGATTAGCATGACCTCTGACCCCTGCGCCATGAACTCAGTGTCCGATTCTGCACATCACAGGACGGCAAAGCGGCAGACAGAACTGATTTAGAACTCTGAGGTGTGCAAAAGCCTCAGAATGGATAGTTTGATAACTGACTGTGAAAACAATCATCGTTGCTCAGGTCTTGTTGTAGACGACTTTTCAGGCTCAAGTCGTGGATACTGCCGTGCTGACATGAAGTCAAGTCGTTCGGCGATTAGTTGTCATTCCCAATGAGACAGATTCATGTCTAACAATTAAGCGTGGCATGACCTCTTTGGGAGTAGTTGTTCTGATACGATTAATGATCTTTGGAATTTTTTCGTGTTCTTTAGGCGTCTTGCGTGCGAGAGCTCTATTTGCAACGCTGCATAAACTTCTTCCCATAGGAAACCGTTTCCGCAAGCAGTTTAAAAAGGAGTTACAGGCAAGGAAGCAGCGAGAGATGCCTTCAAACTCAAAACTTCAGATGCCGCCATTTAAGACAACTCTTTTTCATTTACCTTCTCACATATAAAACTGGTGTAGAGAGCAATACTTCGACGCTTTGCATTTTTTTTGAGTTGGCTCCTCGCCTTTCCTCTTTCCTTTACTTCATTTCTTATCGTTCGTCTTTGTTACGCCTCTCATTTAGGAAGATAGACTCATTACTTAATCTTGGTGGAATGTTTCTCTTTTTATTGGGATCTAGCTAAAGCTTGGGGTTGGTTTCGGCGCCTGGTAGGGTGTCAGGGTTACCACCTAGGAAGGCTGATATGAGTGTTGGCTTCCGCCCTGCCAAACTGGAACCAGAAGTCCGCAACTTATGATTAGAGTGGAGCTATTCGTTGGATGGATCAAGTTGTGGCACTCCATCACTTCATCCATAGCAAGTACCACATCCAGAAAAAAGAGGGGTCGTGGTGCCACAGTTGGGTCGCAGCGCTACAGCGCCTTCGCAGGTCAAAATAGAGCCGAAAAAAAAACACGTCCAGCCAAAATGTGCCAAGTTTTATGTAAAAAGCTATAAAACGCAATGTAAGTTAACGCCTATTCGGTTCACGAGTTGATGAGGATTTTGACCTATAAGGCATTTTCAGAGATCGATTTCAACATTACTGCAAATAGGCTGCTCTACGCAGAACTGAGTAGCAGAATTTAGGCCAACTTGAGATGAGAAGTAGCAGAAGTAACTATTGAGTGGTACAGGAAAGCATGTAAATGAAAGATTAGAGAAAACAGAACCCGAAAAATGCATTAATTTCCATAGAATGTGAACAAATAGAAATAACTTCAGCCCTGCATACGCTCAGCCACCAAGACGACTATTACTTCAACCCAATCTCCAAGATGGCGTTGCTTTCAGCCTAAAGACGCCATTTGTAAAAGGATTGCCTCCAAGAAGTTACAAATAAACCAGTAGTATTTTCAGGCCCGCGATCAAACACCATCACGGCCTTGAGATCGATCCAGGAGCTACCCTAGATTGATCCCTTTATGTGCTTAAACCTACTCTTAGTTGAATGGAGATTTGGTTAGCGAAGAAGCCACTTACAGTTTTGTATTTGCCTCTGTTTATGTTCGAGATGATTCTGTTCATCCCCAAATTATTAGTCCCTTCCAGACTATCTCTAATATTTCTGCTCAAAATTTGCCATTAAGACAGCAAAACTTGATGCCCACAATAAATGCTCATTGGTGGGAAAATTGCTGCCTTATTCCTAATTTTCCTGTCTATTTTGCCATCAGGTACCGAAATTCGACCCACTGAGAAGGAACCAAAGACCCAACTAATAAAATTAAATTTGCACTAACTTCATTAATATGGCATAAATTTGGGTGCAAATTAATCTTTTACTCGCTAATTTACATCTTAAGTTCTGCCCTGAGCGTTTGTACTAAACTCTCGAAAAGATTTTTCTTCTCCAGCGCTTTCTAACCATCCACATGGGCCATGTGAACTTTTACTCCAGCATAGTTTACAAACTATTTGTTATTTCCTTTGCAAGAAAGTGTTTGTAATCAACATTTTTCCTTTTTAACTTTGTAGGAATTACACCTCTACACATCGTCTAGAATGGGTTCTAGTAAAGTATTTACATTACGAAAAACAGATTTTAAGAAGCTTTCTTACCTAGCTTCCGTATTCAGGAAAATTTCGCCGCTTTAACAACAGAGATTTTATAGAGGAACTTACTTGGCTCTTGTGTCATGAACTGCAATTTCGGTATGTTCACATTTAATAAAAGTGTATTTTACCCATTCGGATGACAGCTTGGTTAACTTACATCTCTACAGCCTATTCACTGATGTGTACAGTTGCTAATAACCCAACCATCAGCCCTATTCGTTTCGGCCTCAAGGATCATTCATTGGGACGACAGGGAAAAATAAAATTACAGTCAGCCGATGAGGCCAAAGTAGAGAGACTTAAGGCAAAAGCAAATCAAGCGTCAAAATACAGAGTCTTCCAGACTAAGGTTTAAAAGTTACATAACCCGCCCCCTTCAAAACAATCGGCACGACTAAAGACTCACAAATCCCATTGATGTGACCCATGTTGGAGATTTTATTGGCTCTCATAGTCTATAAATATGGTAAGTAATTGAGTCGGAGGAACAGTGCAGAACTGTGTGATTACAGACTCATCGTGTCCAACTTCACAGTGGAAAGCCTTTTGGACCTACTCAGTCCAGAGCAATTCCAAATTCTGGCAACGCTGCAAGCGAACATTGTCCACAATAAATGCTCATTAGTGAGAAAATTGCTGCCTTATTCCTAATTTTCCTGTCTATTTTGCCATCAGGTACCGAAATTCGACCCACTGAGAAGGAACCAAAGACCCAACAAATAAAATTAAATTTGCCTTAACTTGATTACCATGTCATAAACTTGGGTGCAAATTAATCTTTTACTCGGTAATTTATATCTTAAGTGCTGCCCTGAGCGTTTGTACTAAATTCTCAAAAAGACATTTCTCCTTCAGCACTTTCTAACCATCCACATGGGTCATGTGAACTTTTACTCTAGCATAGTTTACAAATTATTTGTTATTTCCTTTGTTTTCACAGTCAGTTATCAAACTATCCATTCTGAGGTTTCTGCACACCTCGACGCTCTAATTCAGTTCTGTCTGCCGCTTTGCCGTCCTGTGATGTGCAGAATCGGACACCGAGTTCATGGCGCAGCGGTCAGAGGTCATGCTAATCACAGCAACAAATCCATCACCTCTAGCACAAAACAAGAGTTCACAAAAATAACAGCATCGTTTGTGTAAACTCACCTGACCGGTGAATTTGGTGTCGGGTTTGTTGATTATATGCATGAAGAAGTAGCTACAAAAGGCAGAAGTGTCTGCCTTTTAATTAAGGGGCATAGACCACAACACGTACCCATCCATGCGTCACATGACCTCAGGTGGTGAGAGGATTAACTGTGCGGTCAAAACTGAAACATCAATGCAAATCCCATCGAATTAGCATGAAATCTAACACGCATCGAATAATAAGAATACGAGACTAATAGTACTTCAGAGAACACAATCATCGCTGTCAAGATCTACCCCAATTCCCCATCATCTCCTTCCATAATTTTGATGACAATCAAACTGAGGAGAGAACTGAGGGTCCCTCTATTCAAAACGTAAACAAACTGATCAGCAGTCACGATAACATGAAGCTTAGATGGATTAGACTGAAAAAACGTTTCGGCCCTTGTGTGTTGGGAACTGTGCGTTCGGTCGAATCGGCTAAGCCTTGATTTGTCTGCCAGTGGAATTAAATAAACGTGCAAGCGGTTAGCGATTTTATGCTTGCTTTTAATGTGTTGATCAAAGCCATGTGTAGTGGCATCAAAGTACTCCTTCCCAATGCCTCAGATAAAGCACTTGGATCACAAGTCCACCCCCACTTGCTCTAACTGGCTTGGCAGGTCGCCAAAGTCGTCGATGATGAGACCTGCAAAAAGCAAGGAAGAAAAATTTGCACATACAATTTCACAATCTGTTTTTAATCAGGAGCTTCGAACACCACCTAGCACTATCGTCAATTCCACATACTAATTTGCGTGGGTTTGGTCATCGACCCCGCCGATTGCCGGTGATGACTACCAGTCCATCCATGCATCCACCAAAGTTCCATCTAAACTTATTCACGTCTTATTAATAAAAACAAAAATCCCGACTTCGCCTGCTGGATCCTAATTTAAGGTCTAACGGAAGGAGGGACTCGAATGTCGGCGGGCGAATGCAGGCAGGTACGTTCCGCGGCCTGCAGACCCATCCCTAGGGAGGGTGTGGCGGCTCGGACACCGCATCCCTTTTAGTGTGTCTGTCTGAAATCAATCAGCAAAACCAATGCATGAGATATGTTTCGATGGGTGATGACTTTACAGTTGAAAGGCACCAGGACAGCTGTTAGACATGCCCACAGTATCAGAGGCCATAACCAATGGCGATTCACCATGACAAGGCGTCGTGCCCTTACTCGAAAAGGGGCACTTCTTATTAAGCAAGAGGTCCGATTCGTGCACACTTTGTTTTGATAAAAGCCCTACCATTCTTGTAGCATCAGGGCAGAAGAATAAGCCTTTCAACACAATTCCCAAATGGCGCGGTTGTAACTGCCTCGTGAAAATGGAGACTCTAGTAGACAATTTTCCACTCAGTTGAACAGTGCGATTGAGGTCATACCTCTGGTTTTACATAAGATTGGCTATTATTTGATAAATGGGTAAGACAACAAGAAATCTAACTAATTCGACCACAATTATCAAAGTGGATTTCATGTGACAAAAATTTGTGGAGGACAATCACATCAACCCTGGATAGACAACAATGCGTCAAAGAGACAGGGCAGCTTGAATCTACTTATCAACGGAAATGGTCAAAACTTAAGAGGTCTGTCCTTTTTTGCCTATTAAGCTAAATAAGGGAAGAGCGCGGAGGCACAAACCTCGAATAGTCGCGAAAGGATGATAATGACAACGAAGAAAAGTGACACGTCATGGGGGATCCGCAGCGCTCCATGTGCATCACCGTTGGGCAGTTTGATCTCATCGCCATTTTCACCGCCTGCTCATAGACTCGTGTGAAGGTAGAAGACGAAGCACTGGAGGGCAGGAAAAGAAAGATAACATGCAGCGTTTGTTATACAGAAAAGAAAACAAGAAACGGTGGGAGTGTGGTAATGAAATTACTCACAGTCAACATGTCAATGCACTTGTATTCTCTCCCTCCATCCTCCTCTCTAGTGTAGATTTAACGAAAAATGTTGATCGCAAATGACAGTGTAAAGGTATATCACAACTGAAGTCAGCATGACTGTCAATACGAGCTGAAGCAGACAGGCGTTTGTTACTTTTACAGCCATCCAAGTCAGGAATCTATCGAAAGGTCCAGAAGGGTAAAATTAGTAGGCAGCTGCTTAATCGCCCATCGGCATTCAGTCCTGTAAGCGGGTTACTTGCGAACCAAATTTTGAGGATGTTTGCTATCTTGACATCAATTCTTATAGGTCTATGGACCAAAGTCCACCTCTTTTAGCCAATGGAAGCATCAATTTCAGCCTGTGACTATCGCTGTTATGCTTCAAATGCTAAAAACTCAATTTTAGACATTTTGCAATGAATTAGGTTCTCTAATCACTTGGCCTGCAATCTCATCAGCTTCGCGCCCAACAAACGACCAAACTCATGTCAGTCAAAGTCACACTCCCATGGCTGGATTTGGACTACCATGCAATGGCCCAGTCACGTCGGGTTAATAAGCCAATTTTGGGCAGAAAACTCACGTTATTCTTGGGTCACCATCTACTACACTCACACATTAGTAAAAGCGGTGCACTAGGCTCGGACAGACTATCACGTGGCCATTACATCTATGGTGATAAGGTCAAAAAACACAAATGTGGTCGCAACCACCATTGTCAAATGACCAAAGGCCAAAATATTGCGGCTTTTGGTTACATGCGATAAATAAAGCGAGGCATGGCTGGGTTAAAATCTCGTAGACAGGCGCACTGGGAGGCTTATAAATGCTTTAAACATTCATAATTCCTTAGAACAGTAATTTGAAATTGACTTTTTTTACTTAAGTGAGTTTGGCTATGCCAATGACTGCTAAAATGAAATAAGGCCACCCAATGTTGGTTGAAAAGGCTGTGGAGGGTGTACATCCACGTTGGTTAAGCGAATGTACTCTGTTTTCAGGATTGGTTTCATATCTAAAAGATTAAGCCTGATAGTCAGCCAAACAACTCAAAGAGTTGGATTCCACTGGAGGTCAGCGGAACGGGGTGTCAGACATGACGTACACCAGACCATTACGTGATGCGCCAAGTTACCAGAATACAGTAGGGCTTGACCTATTTGTTTTCCATTGTGTGCAACCGATTGTACAATGGTGGCCAATGTTTTGAAGGAAATAGCCACATTCATCAAGTGGTATGAAAAGAAGAAGTAGTTTGCATTTCAGCCTGGAAACGATAAAGTAGACTAAAAGGTATAGGAACGGCTAAATGGAAGACAAAAATGCGTGAGGATTGTCTCCTTAGTATAGGCCGATCTTGAGATCACTTGAAACCAACATTATCCATGAAGATGACACCCCACTTCCAAAGCAGGTATTGTAGATCCATCCCCTGAAGCCACGTTGGATAGAACCAACCATCCGTTCGAAGTAATTCTACTGCTATCTCCCTTGTATTTGCCAGTTTGCATTCCAAGAAGTCGCTTAATCTGCTGTTGGCCGTACTGCTCCTGATACTTCTTGAGGACTTCTTAAAGAAATTATCTTAGTACTTGTGGAGAAAGCCGGGAGTAGAGGGAACCGAATTGTCCCACTAAGCTCTTAGTTCCTCGTCAGAAGGCTGTTCAGCTATCCAGGTGCCTTTGAATTTGAGCACTCGAGATACTCGTTTCTCCCGTTTGACTATAACAAAAGGAACCTGGCAGCAAAGGGGAGACCCATTAAGGCTTAAGAGAACAGTTGAGAATTTGACTGCTGGGTGGCTCACCTTCAAAAAGTAGTAAGCAACAAGCATGTCCATGGAGAGGATTGAGTGAGCAATAACGAGTATCTTCAGCAATGGACCCAGGTACGAGGCCGTTCAGCTAATGTAATCCACTCCTCTTCTCCCTCTAGTTAATGTCGACTCCCGTGTCTTGGAGGTGTAAGTGATTGATGCGACAAAAATGCGCCAAATGCAGCCTCCTCTTCCGCTCCTTCTGCGATGGACCCTTATTTTTCAATCTAGTGATGGAAACCCTAGGTTAGTTAGTAGAACTTGGAACAGGAATGATATTTAGTGTGGAAAAGGGAACTGAAATTTATCCTGTAGAAGGGATTGGGGATGAGAGCATCTAATTTGAATCAATAGAAGTTGCGCGCAAAAATCGAGATGAGGAAGGTGGAGGTTGAAATGGGCGTGTGTTCCACGACCATGGGCTCCTCTAAGCTTTCATGCTCCAGCGTTTGTGGACTCTGTTTTTAAGTCAAGACAAGTAGTATGCACGATTCATGAGTAATGACAAG